>CM060963.1:70257616-70805116 GCA_030765045.1 Tenodera sinensis | reverse complement strand
TTATTCGAGAAGTGTCCGACGACCGGCGTATTTAGAGAAGTTCCAGAGCGATGAAGTTCGAGAAAGGTCCGTGTTACGTGCTATATAAGGAGGCAAGGCAACGAGAGTTGGGATTCAGTTTTTAGTTTGTGTTTGTGTGTATGCATATGTATCAGCTGCGTGTGCACGGTCGCGTCGAAAGGAAGGCAGCGAAGCAGTTAATGAGTTTTGAGTGATCGTATCGTCAGAATCAGCTTGTTTGAGAGGCAGAGAAAGTAAAGAAACACGGAAAGGAGTGAGTCAAGGTTACAAGAAGGAAACAGTTGTGAATTGTAATATCAGAAAGGACTAAAGACTGTGGTAACATCAGTAAAAGAGAACTGTGTTGTATATTCCGTTGGAGGAAAATAAAGTGCCAAAAGGAAAATAAAAATAACTGGACTGGATTTTGTCACTTTGTCACAATATCAGTTTAGTTACATATGAGATCGTAGAAGAGCCGAAGCAAACTGAATGATCGCACCAATATAAGTTAGATAGAGGGTCCTCCGTACATGGACATAAAACACAAAATTCTTGGACTTGCTTTGTTAGTCTATCTCAAATCTTCCTCCCATAGGAAAAAGAAACATATTTGACTAACAGTTTTATTATGAAACTGTTTAATTATAGAAATTACATTTCATCATTGTAATATGCAAATGTGATAATTCTAATTTTGTTCATTTCCAGAAGGAACAAGAAATATTTAGAGGCATTATTTCAGTCAGATGAGTGCATCCTACTAGAAAATTTCAAATGTTGTTTGATTTCTATGTTAAAATATTATTTGTGAGTATAATAATTCATATAGGTACTCTGTGCAGAAGCATTTAATAAAACTATATTTTCAGCTTCATTCAACTTAATTTTCTCTCAAATCAAATCTTAATTTAATAATGAAAACTTATCAGGACGCTTTTAATGCCCAAACCAGTATCTCTGACTGAAATGACCACTAAAATCATTGCCACTACTTGAAAATGTGAACTAATATCTTTTACAAAATTCAATGTCACAATAACATGAAACAGTATGTATGTGAATTAAAGTTTTCTATTTTTATTGATTAACACCCTGTATACAGTGTGCATCTGTTTATCCCGTAAAGGCACATTAAGCATAAAGCAAGAAATGTTTAAGGTAGATTTAATTTACTAACTGTTAGCAGTTGAATACTTACTTCGTATCACATTCCCAACACCATATCCAATGCCTAAAACAAAGAAAACAGAAGCGATTGCAATTAGTAATTAGTGGTAATAGTAGCAATAGCAGTAATAGTAGTAATGTTAAAATTGCAATAATAGTAGTAGTCGTAGTAGTAGTAGCAGTAATAAGAGTATTGCAATATTATTTATTATTATTTATTACTTATTATTTATTATTTATTATTATTATTATTATTATTATTATTATTATTATTATTATTATTATTATTATTATTATTATTATTATTATTATTATTATTATTATTATTATTATTATTATTATTATTATTATTATTATTATTATTATTATTATTATTATTATTATTATTATTATTATTATTATTATTATTATTATTATTATTATTACTATTATTATTATTGTACATATATACATACACACATACATACATCAATTAATATCCTTGTGTGCCAGCATTACAGTAACAGACATAAATTATTACGTTATATAATTAGGGATTTCTATGGCTAAAAATTAGGATGTGCTTACATCTATAACCAAAATGTCCATAAAAACATGACCAATAAAACACAAAATATGACGATCAGCACTTAACTATGTGGCTAAACACATTTTAAAAAATACATAATGTATAGTATAACGCATAATGTACTATACATTATACATCAGTATCACATAAAACAATAATCTGTGCTGAAAAACTGTTGTTGCGCTGTGACTGCTGTAACTTGCATCTCGAATATTTGCAGAATAAGATAATCCCACCAGTGCTAAATCATTTGTCACCAAATTCACAAACGCAACACTAAAATTCCCCAGCGACTGAACCTTTCACTTTAGGCATGCTGATTATTATACATGCGAATGAAAAGACAATGACAGGCCATTAAAGCCTTTGAAGCAAGAAACATGGGGTTAAAAAATAGCTAAAAGAATCTTACAGCCAGCTTGCCTACTTTAATTCGTTTTTTCTCATAGAGGTCTGAAGATAAGTTCTATCTGCTGCTTGAAACTATAGAGTTCGTTTTTACCCGCATGCCAAGCAAATATAAGCATTTTCAAACTATTATGAAAATCCATTAAAAGAAATTTGCACAACAATATCTATAGGCATATAGGCATTTTTAAAATACTCTGAAAAATATATCAATGTATATGCAGTTTATGCTGGTATTTATATCATTATTTGATTAAAAAATGCCCAAGTATGACATATTGAAGTTTCTCATAAATATGTCATTTAACATTAAAAATATGCGTTTATATGCCCTATAAAACAATTGTTGACAAAACCAAATCTTCTCTAGTAGACACCTCGAAACAAAGTTTTAATAAACACAAATTGCTAAAGGGATATAATGCAATAACTTTCAGTATTTTACAATTCATATTTTATATCCAAGAACCGGAATCTATGTCAACCGTTAGCATCTGCAGGTGATCTTGAAATATTCAGGTAAAAGCTTACATAAATAATGCGCAGTTATGGCATAAAGAAAGTGTAAATAATAGGTGAGCATTGATGCGTCATACTATATAAGTATACACATAAATTGAGTTACGATGTCATAACCATATTGAACTGCGATGTTGATCCAAGTATGTTCTCCTTTTCAGAAACAAGAAAGAGAAACAAACTCTTTTCAAAATAATGCAGAACTTTCTTACGGGGATTTTTCTCCGCTAGAAGCTTGCACGCCAACCAAATTTTTATGTGAACGTTTTGTGCTAAGAGAAATATTGTTATTAATTTTATTTCAAACCAATGAATGATGAAGGCAGTTTTACAGTATACAAATCAAAGTAAATGTTATGAATTCGCGATGTTTTGTATATTTCCTATGGTTTGCCAGTTATAAATAAGTTTGTTCAGAACAAGATGACTTCGAAGGCTATTCAGCAAAACAGTAGATACAAATTTTATTAGTAATTCACAATCTTAAAGATCTGCCATTTGAATCAAAACTGTTCATTTTTTGAAAAAATATAAAATAATCCTGATTCCTCATTACAGTAGAACGTAATTTTTCCTTAAAATATTTATGTTTCATCCATGAAACATTTTAAACTGAGGTAATAACTTTGGTATTTATCTGTCTTTTCAGTTTTTAATTTTGTTTTCACGCCCAAGGTCAAACACGCGCGCGCGTACAACTTTCTCCAAAACTTTATTGACTTCTGGAACCGTATAATATGTATGTTGGTACCATCAACATCGAAATTTTGGAATGAAATACAATATTTCCACTTTTGCCATATATGTATGAGTGGTAGAGAAAATAAACACCTGACTTACGAAAGGCAAACTGTTTCTTTCATTTTTTTTTTCTCTCTTTGTGTGTGTGTATTTTCGAACAGAAGTTCATATTGCTTAATTTCAGACTATTTCTGTTAACAATAATACTGAATAATGTGAATGGAATATTCAATTTTATATGAATACGTTTAATGCGTAAGGGATTTAGTTTAGTTATAATACGAAGAGGAAGTCATGGGTCAAATATCACAAGTTTAATTTCCCCACTATTTATCTACAGAGCATGAAGAAAGCAATTAAATTTCACCGAAAATTCAAATAAAGTATTTCGCGAGAAATGCGGTTTCGAGGCTCCATAATAAAATTATTTTAGATAAAGTTCGTATGTTTGTGTTTCTGTAATCAATATAACTCAAAAAATCGTTAAATACCAAACTTGCCATTTAATTCCGGCGTCTTCAAGGATGCAACACGAAGATTTTCAACAAAATCGCAAACTATCCTTCATATTTGATGTTCATAAAAACAGCATAACGATTTTTATTAAAATGCCACACGTTTAAAATTTTTTGCATAACATAAACTGTGTAATTTGAATTCTCTAGGAGTAGCCTGTGAAGTTCTCTTCATTTTCAATGAGTTTCGTATAAATGGTAAACCGCGAGAGATAGACAAAATATTAGTGCACAAAAATGTATCTCATTAAAGCACACAGTTGTATAACTTGTAAACCGTGAGCAATAGTAAAAAAATACACCAAAAATGTAGAACTCTTTATAGCATAAAATTTGTGGCATTAACCAGTTTTGATATATTTTTACTTTCTCTACTACGTATAGTAAATAGGAGTTTTGTATTCGCCCCCAAAAAATTAATGTCGAGATTTCACCGGAAATATATGTTTTGAGGCCTGCTTAATCCAAAAGGGCATTTTTAGAAAAGGTCCGTGTATGTATGTGTGTGTGTGTGTCTGTGAACAGCATAACTAAAAATCGAGAAGGCGGTTAAACAACACCAACGTCGTATTTAACTTTAATATATTTCAAGGATGCCACACGAAGATGGTGAAGAAAATTCCTCCACCTTAAACTACCGTTATATAGAACATTTTTATTTTCTAAAAAATGCCTATAACGATTTTGATTGAAATATCATATGTTTAAGATATTTTTATGTCAAATGAAATGTATATTTTGAATTTTCTGGCTATAATCATGTTTGCTCTTGATGACTTTTGCATAACTGGTAAACTGTAACAGATAGACCAAACATTTTTTTCTTTACTTGATTACTCACCCCTTATGTAGGTCTTACACCCCTAGGACTTACAAGCCAGTGCCTATCAGGGAGCACAGGAACTTATGGACCGGACAGAGTGAGCACCTGGAAGCGGGTGGTCAGCCAAGCACCAGGCATGATACTGAGGAAGAGGATGATATGAAATGCAGACGAAATCGAGATTGGAAAGGTGGTAATCGAGCAATTGGTGGAATGAGTGATGAGGGAAATCAGAGAACCCAGAGAAAACCCGCCCTGAGGACGTTTCGTCAATCACGAATATCACATGCGGGTCCCTGGGATCGAGTGTGGGCCGCCTAGGTGGTAGGCGAACACTCTAGCCACTCAGCTATGGCGCTGCATAGACCAAATCTTTCCATACAAAAAAATACAGATCTCATTAAAACACACAAGTTATGTCCAAATACATTATCTTGTGGAGTAAACATTTCGGAGATATTTCTTGTTATTTGTGTGAGTTTTGTTGAGGCAGTATTTCCGCGTAAGCCCTCTAGAACGATTAAATACGAGATTATAGAAGAACCTACTGATACCATAAATTGTAAATATAGTTAGTAAAGACTAAGGTCAATTGTCTCTTTTAAATGGTTTGATTCGGCTTTGCAACGGAAATCGTAAGTTGTCCGCAATAATTTGAGTGATTTCTGAATATAAAGTGAACTTCAAACGGATATTTATAGTGGTGGCGAAAGACAGAGTGACAGTCCATCAAATAAGTGTAAATTCTGCGACACGGCACTAATAACAGCAAATATGTTGACTTACAAAAATTTGTAATTCGTGCATGCCGACCTGTTAGCGAGATTTGAAAAGACGCCAAGTCATATGACTACATAATTTGTAATAATAGGCTGCGTATGTTCATTTAAAAGCCTAAATAAATTCAATACTTTAAAGTTAATCTAGTGTAGTGATTAACTGATACACTCATTGACCCGTACTGTGCCAGAGATATAGAAAAGATTAAAAGAGTCGTTCATGCTCACCGCTGATCCGTCGGACAAGCGACAAACCACGCCATTTCCTGCCACATTGGTAGGAGCAACAAAGTGGTACATCAAACCCTTTAATAAACTCGTCGCATTGTAATGCTTATACTTTTCTCAAATGGAAGGTAATTATTCACTTTTTATGTCTTGGCCGTACAAAGAGAAAGGGATTTCAAAGCCTTCATATAGCGACCAGCTTTAAAAGATTTGACTATCGCACAAAGGCTACTGTATTGCCACACACACCTTGCACCAAAGGGAATAAGCAATAAGATAAATTCTGCAAATGTTTATCTCTATTAACTTGAAGTAGATAGAGGAGTAGTGTTTGTAAGAATAGTTAATACAAGAGCAGAGAAAGTCATGTGAGTGAAACACATCAGTATAACTTTCTCTACTATGTAGAGTAAGTAGGGAGAGTATGGTATTCTATCCAAAATTTAGATGTCTAGTTTCAAAAAAGTGTCCAGTGTTGCAACAGGTGCTTGGATTGGTCAAAACTAAAATAAATATTCCTATAAACATGTGTCGGGAAACAAATATCTGTTGAGATATGAGCCATTTTACCCATGTTGAGTGCGAGTTGCGTTTGGTGGAGCAGTCATGTAGTTAAGGAATCAGAATCACTTTAATTTCAATGTGTGAACAGGAATTGTGCAATGCATTTTACCGGACAGATTAACAGGTGCTCTGTATCGTCGATTTCTGCGCGTGCTTTTGAAGGAAATTATGCCTGTAGAAAGACAACGCATGTGGTTTATGCATGACGGGGCACCAGCCCTTTCTGTACCTATCGTGCGACAACACTTAAACTAAACATGTAATGAACGATGGATTGGTCGAGGATGTCCAATAACAGGGCCTGCCCGTTCACCGGAGCTCAAACCATTTTATTTCTAGCTATGGGGACATTGCCATACCCATGGCCAATGAGCATACGTTACAAGAGCGTGTGACCAATGCATGTGCCCAAATCGGAGAGCAGTCAAGTGTGTTCGAAGGAGTTCAGGATTCTTGGAGAAGAAGAGCTGTATCATGTGTAAGAATGCATGGTAACCACATGGAGGATCTCCTTTAATAATATCGCCATAACATGCAGGTGTTACCAGAGGACAAACTGGTAAACATCATCAGAACTGCTATTTGATGTTTATGATGCTTACCCAACAATTGTTCTGTTAAACGTTTGTTGCAGTAAAGTGTTCACTACAGTTCGCTTGTTGGATGAACCCCATTGTCTGGTGTAAATACTCAACATAGGTAAAATGGCTCGCATCTCAACACGCATTTGTTTTCAGACATGTTTTGACCAATCCCAACTCCTGTTGCAACATCAGACACTTTTTAAGCACTCTATATATGTTTCGAGGCCCCCTAAATAAAAAAAAGCATTTTTAGAAAAAGGCCCGTGTGTGTGTGTGTGTGTGTGTGTGTGTGTGTGTGTGTGTGTGTGTGTGTGTGTGTGTGTCTGTCTGTCGTCTCTTTCTGTGAACAGCATAACTCAAAACGAAAAATCGTTAGTTAGTATTTAAGCTTTATCTTTCAGGGATGCGACACGAAGATTGGGAAGAAAATTCCCGCACTTTAAACTACTCTTTATATGGAAAGCTTTTATAGAATTTTGATTTTTTCAAAAATGGCTCCAAAGATGTCGATTAAAATTATGTGTTTAAATTATTTTATGACAAATGAAATGCATATTTTGAATTTTCTGGCTATAGCCCATGTGTTTACTCTTGATGACTTTTGCATAACCAGTAAAACGCAAGAGATACCTACACCAAATCTTGCTATGAAAAAAAAAAAAAAAAAAAAAAAAAAAAAAAAAAAAAAAAGGTTGATCTCGTTAAAACAGAATTATTTCATATTTTCTGTGTGGGGTGCACAATTTCCGAGATATTGCTTTTCATTGCTTTCAAGTTTCAAGTTGAGTCCGGTTCCTCGCCATTGCCTTCGCGGTACAAGCGCCTTGTTTATACTTCCTTAATTCGACCCATGTGGCAGTATAGCTGTGCTATTTGGGGTTCTGCAGATCCTCGGGATCCAGCGCACACAGAATCATTTTCTACGCATCATGAGCGACACTCCCTGGTACGTGCGCAACTCTACTCTGCATGCTGATATAGGTCTACCGGAGGTGATGAGTATCCTCCGCATCCGTTACAGAACGCTGCATCAATCATGTCCACGCCATCGCAGTCCTCTTCTCCGCCATATTTATCTTCTTCCTGAACCTCTGCGACGAAGACTGAAGCGTAGCTGGCATTCCGACCTGCTACTGAACATTTAGCTGTATAAAACTGTAATTGTTTTTCTCTTATTTCTATGTACCATTATTAGGACTATCGCTGGATGGTACCCCAATTACAAGTTTTATTGTTGAGCTGTGTCTAGTCTAGCCCAACTATACTGTACTTCATTGTACAAAAGAGTTTGCTTAGGAAGAAGAAGAAAAAAAGGAAGTTCTTGTACTTTGTTTAATTGGAATCCTTATTCTTTTTTCTTCCCCTTTCTCCTTTGCTTATTTTCATCGCTAGCGCTTGTTATCACGATGGAAACACTTGAATGCTGTGAAAATTCTATTTTTTGTTTTATTAGATTTTTTTTTTAAAGTGTTTAACGCCCGCTTTTACTACATGCAGCACCGCAGACGGTGACACTGATGATACATGAAATGATGATGGAGCACCGGTGGAATGAGATGGCGAGGGAAGCCGGAAAACCGGGACGAAACCCGCCCGAGCGCCGCTTCGTCCACCACAAATCCCACATGTGGTTACCTTTTCTTGGCGAGAAGCGCAGTTTCTTATTATTATATATGTCTCATAAATAATGTCGTTTTTACTTACTCTACTGGTAAGTAGGGGAAGTATTGTATTCCACCCAAAAATTCGATGTCGAGATTTCACCGGAAATATATTTTGAGACCCCCTGAATCCAAAAAAGCATTGTTAGAAAAAGGTTCGAGTGTGTATCTGTCTGTGCGTGTGTCTGTCTTTCTGTCTGTCTGAGTGTGTACAGCATAACTCAAAAACGAAAAGTAGGTTAAAAACCAAAGATGGTATTTAAGCTTAATGTCTTTCAAGAATGCGACACGAAGATTTTGAAGTAAATAGTCCAACTCTAAACTACCCTTTACGTGGAAAATTTTTCGAAAATTTTGATTTTCTTGAAAATGACCAACTATTTTGATTAAAATGTCATACGTATGAGATACTTTATGACAAATGAAATGTATATCTTGAATTTTCTGGCCATAACCCCTGTAGTCGTACTTACTCTGGACGACTTTTGCATAACTGGTAAACCGTTAGAGATAGACCAAATCTTACTGTACAAAAAATGTAGATCTTGCTAAAATACACAATTTATGCCCAAATAAATTTTTTTGTATGGTGAGCCATTTCGGAGATATTCCTTGTAATGTGTATGAGTTTCGGAAAACTTAAAATGTTCGTGAAATGGAACATTGTTGTTCATTTGTTTTAATATGTTAAGTGTGCAAAGAGAACGGAACCTCAAAGGTTCAAAAGTTTTGACTATCGCACAAAACCTACTGTATTCTAATATTCTCCTTGCACCTACAAGGAAATAAGCAATAAAATAGTTTGTACAAATGTTTATCTTAAGTAATACGAAGAAGATATAGGAATAAGAGTTTGTAAGAATGGTTAGTATAAGAGTAGAGAAAGTCATGTGAGTGCAACACATCAGGATTTTTAAGAACAGCAATTATTTTAAATGTGTTCTGACAAGCAATCAATTAACATTCATTAAATTCGATGGTCTTGAGCCATCTTCCAGCGAGGTTTATTATCCCTCAATGGTGCCGGTCTCTGGTTTTTTATGCGTAGAGTTCGGGGAGTCCCCTTGCACTGCTTCAATGTTGTTAAAATTTCTTCCACGTAGAAAATGGGTCATGGATCGAAAAAGTTGATAATCTGATGGTACGAGATCAGGGCTATATGCTGGGTATAGTAGCATTTCGATTCCTCCCAATTCCTAAATTTATTCCATGGTTGTTCGTGCAGTATGGGGTCTTGCAATAGAACTCTACTTCGGTTAACTAATGCTGGGTATCTCCGTCTCAAAATTTCATGAACTCGTTCCAGTTGTTGAGTATAAAGATCCGCATCAATTGCTCGCCAGTTTGGAACAACCTCCCAGTGAATCACACTTCAAAATTCCCCCAGACACACATTACTTTGGGACCGAACCGATTTTTTTTAACGATGACTTTGGCAGGTTGGCGGGGATCAAGCCACTGTTTCGAGGCATCAGGGTTTCGATAATATACCCATTTTTCATTACAAGTGACAATTTTCCTGGCAAATGTTCATGGGATTACGGATAAGATGATGACAGATATCCACTCTACATTGAGCCTGTTGAGGTGTCAGTTCATGAGGTACAGATCTACAGCTTCTGTACGATTTTCCAAGTGTCTTAATGTGGCGATGTGTGGTATCTTTTGATGCACCAAGTTCTTCTGAAAGCTTACGGGTCCTTTTTTACGCATTTTCTCGCAAAACTTAGTGTGTATCCTCAATATTCCATACTTTAGGTCTTCTAGAACGTGGTAAATCTTTAGTGTTTTCATCTCCATTGTTGAAACGTTGGAGTAATCGTTGTGCCACACGCTCACTAACGACACCTTCTTCCACTTCAACTATTCTTCTGGCTGCAGCAGCGGCTTTATAATCTTGTTTACAGGATTGCTTTAGAAGGACACAAGTTCAAACATTGTTATCTCCATTTTGTGATTGTTTATTAACAACTAAAGACTGATACATGGTCGCAATGTACGCAACACTAGCCATGGCATTCTGTAAATAGCATAGCCAAACCAAAGAAACCCAATAAATTTTCCAAAACACCAAAATCAAAAAACCGACGTTACTTATGAGACAACCTAATAATTAAAGCTATTGTAATACTCCATAAATACTTAACAGTGAATGTAAAAATATTGTCAAATTTTAAGCTTTCGTGCGGCCTTATGTTGTGGATAGACAAGACAAAAATGTGTGCTACGAAGCAAGCAGAGAAATTGAAAAACAATTACAAAATATTTTATGTGTTCCACTCATATGACTTTTTCTGCTCATTCTTGTATAAACTATTCTTACAAACGCCTATTCTTCTATCTACTTCCCTTTTAGGTGCAATGATAATAGGGAAATATAAGCTTAAGCGATAGTCAAATCGTTTAGGAGCTGGTCGCAATGTGATGGCTCTCACATTCCGTTCTCTTTGCATGTCCAAGGGGGGAAAAACCTAACGACGGCGTCCCATTTGAGAACAGCATAACGCACGGAAAATTCAAACAAATAACACGGAATACCTCGGAAATGGTTCACTCCATACAAAAAATGTATTGGTTGTAAATTGTATGTCTTAATGATAGCCACATTTTTGTGAGAAAGCTTTTGTCTATCTCTTACTATTTAGCATGCAACAGCCTTCCAAATTAAGAGGACTTCTGAAGACATTCCCAGAAAACTTAAGCTATAAATTTCATTTGTCATGAAAATATATTAAATATATGGCATTTTAATCAAAGTCGCTTGAGCCATTTTTGACAAAATCAAAATTTTTGAACAATGCTCCATGTAAATGGTAATCTTGTATGTGGCGATTTTTTGGACATATTTTGTCGCACCCTTGGAAGTACTACCCAAGGTTGGTATTTGACCGACTTGTCGGCTTTAGATTATGCTGTTCACAGATACATACACCACCCACACACCCGCAAGCCTTTTTCTAAAAATGCTTTTTTAGATTCAGAGGGTCCCAACATTTTTTTAGTTTCACTAAAATCTTGATATCGAATTTTTGGATTGAATGCAATATTTTCCCCACTTACTGTGTGTAGTAGATAAAGTAAACAGGCTTAAGTTGCAGTAGTGTTGTAGTTTTCTATTACATAGGGTTTCTAAAGCACATATTTTTAGAAATAGAAAATAGTACTTACGCTTAACTTTGTCGCAAATTTTACCTAACCACCATTTTTTATGATATTGTGGTGGAGTCACATACACCACCTTAGTAACTACAACTGGAGTGTTTCCTTTCGGCTTGTCTGTTGTACTCACAACCACCATAGGCTTTTCTTTTGTAGAACTCCCTTCGGGTTTTTCTGTTGAACTCGCAGTCACCCCCTCTCCATTTTCTGTTGAAGGACTCCCTTCGGGGTTGTCTGTTGAACTCGCAGTTACCTCCTCTCCATTTTCTGTTGAAGGACTCCCTTCGGGGTTGTCTGTTGAACTCGCACTCACCCCCTCTCCATTTTCTGTTGAAGGACTCCCTTCGGGTTTTTCTGTTGAACTTGCAGTCACCTCCTCTCCATTTTCTGTTGAAGGACTCCCTTCGGGGTTGTCTGTTGAACTCGCAGTCACCTCCTCTCCATTTTCTGTTGAAGGACTCCCTTCGGGGTTGTCTGTTGAACTCGCAGTTACCTCCTCTCCATTTTCTGTTGAAGGACTCCCTTCGGGGTTGTCTGTTGAACTCGCAGTCACCTCCTCTCCATTTTCTGTTGAAGGACTCCCTTCGGGGTTGTCTGTTGAACTCGCAGTCACCTCCTCTCCATTTTCTGTTGAAGGACTCCCTTCGGGGTTGTCTGTTGAACTCGCAGTTACCTCGTTTCCATTTTCTGTTGAAGAATTCCCTTCCGGGTTGTCTCTTGCCCTCGGAGCTACCTTGTCATTCGGTTTATCTGTTGCACTTGCAGTCACCTCGTTGTCATTCGGTTTGTCTGTTGCACTTACAGTCACCTCGTTGTCATTCGGTTTGTCTGTTGCACTTGCAGTCACCTCGTTGTCATTCGGTTTGTCTGTTGCACTTGCAGTCACCTCATTTTCATTCGGTTTGTCTGTTGCACTTACAGTCACCTCGTTGTCATTCGGTTTATCTGTTGCACTTGCAGTCACCTCGTTGTCATTCGGTTTGTCTGTTGCACTTACAGTCACCTCGTTGTCATTCGGTTTGTCTGTTGCACTTGCAGTCACCTCATTTTCATTCGGTTTGTCTGTTGCACTTACAGTCACCTCGTTGTCATTCGGTTTGTCTGTTGGACTCGCAGTTACCTCGTTTCCAGGACTCCCTTCCGTATCGTCCTGCTGTCTTTTCAATCTCGTTTCCACGTTCTTCAGGAGCGTGTTCTTCATTATTTCTGTTTCCATTTGCGCCTTATCTACTGCATATTTTTTGACCGGTCGGCATTTAGCCATAATTACACACACGAACCCAATGAAGAACAATGTTAAGAGTCGCATTGTACCTCTGGTAGTGGTAAGCATACTAAATAAATTTAACATTTAACGATACATGCGTATCGCTAATTGCGCAATAAAAAAAACCTCTCTAGTAAACCCACTCAATGCAAGAAGTACCTAAGTCATCGACAGACATCCCAAGCCTATTTTATGCATGCAAAAAATCGATTGTATTGAAAGTCAAGCCTTTCTCTCCTCATTATGATCCCATAAGAATGACTAATATTTTATATTTTATTCCAGAAAAAAAATCCTTAAGTGAGAGCCCCTAAAGATCTTATTTTCAGGCTTTGGGATTAAATAGAGGAGTAAAATGTCAATACTATTCCTAAAAGGTTAGTCTTCTAGATGGTCAAGACACAAAATAAATTATTCTACTATATTCTCTTGGGCTTAGGCGCTTAAGGTAGAGAAAATGTTGAACTGTACTTTTATATTCTGCTGTTTTTAACGACGCTGTCAATTGCTAGAATCACATCAGCGTTGCCGGTGTGCCGAAATTTCGTCCCGCAGGAGTTCTTTTGCATGCCAGTAAATCTACTAACATGGAGCTGTCGTTTTTAAACACACTTAAAAACCATCGGTGTGGGGCAGATTTGAAGCCGCGACCTTGGGATCAGTAGGCCAACGTCAAACCAACTGAGTCATCCAGATTGAGATTCAACTGTACACAGAATATATCACATTCACATGATTTTCTCTACCCACTATTATTTATTTTTGTTTAGCTTCTACAAACTATTCTTAAGAAATAAATAAACGAAGGCTTTCACGGCCGGAGTCATAATTAGAAGAATATGCTTCCGGGCTAAGAGACCGTGGTCCACTGGTCTCCGTCATTCCTCTCCCAGACGTTTCGCTTGCAGCTGCGGCAAGCATCATCAATGGTGATGTATAACTCTCCTAGGTCTCTCAGTCGCTACTGAATTGCTTACTTAATTTATTAATGAATTCAGATTCAGATGGTGGTGCTGTATGTAGTAAAAGCGAGCGTTAAACACTACAAAAAAGGAACTTTATTCTAATTCGTTTTTTTATTCACACATTTTCAAAACCCGTATTTCTGGTAAAATATTTTTATTACATTTTTGGATGAAATGTAATTTTACTTCCTCTTCTTACTCTCTTCTAGGAAGAAAGTAAACATATGATATTTGATCCATGACTTCCTCTGCTTTCATATTACGATTTCGCTAACTCCCACATATATAAAAAGTGTTCTTACAGAATGTAAAGGATTTATTCACGTTTCGCTATTCATGATTCCCTAATAACAGAAATATCTAATTAAGCAGCACTTGTTTACGCGAAAGTACGAAAAGCAAGGCTCAACCATTTGCCTTTCTTAAGTCAGATGTTTACTTTTTCTACCACTCATATGGCAAAAGTGGAAATGTTATATTCCACCCAACATTTCGACAATGACGGTACTCTAGCGATACATAATTTACGGTCTCCTGAAGCAAAAAAGCTATTTTTTAAAAAAAGGTGTAGTTGTAATGTGTGTTTTTTATCGGCGAAATTTCGATATTTATTTAATTTTTAGGTAAAATGCAATACTTCCCCTGTTTACTATACATAGAAGAGTAGGATATCCCATGTTTGCGAAAGAGGGGAGGCTGGGTTTACCTCCTTCCACTATACTCGCACTTTGCCACCCCAGCCGTACATTGTGTTGCAGATGGCGATTTGGTGATATGTGCGTTACGTTTGATTTACGAACCTTCAAATCTTATGCGATAAACATCTGTTTATAAGTTACTTCTTTGGTAATTCTTATGTTTAAGAAGTCAATCAATATTTGGCGACAAAGTCGAAGTGCATAGCCTTAGAAGATCCACAAAATGATCGTCGCGTAACCTATTGCGATGCAGACTTTTAATATAGTTCAATTTGGAGAAATTCTATTCGCAAATATAATATGTAGAGCTATACTCACTCTTATACACACTGTTCATGAAAATGCTTATTTCTCTATATACTGCATTTTAATCGACGTAAGTAATTTCAAAAAGTATATTATTGCTAATTTTCTTGTAGCTGCAAGGGGAATACAGTAGGCTCCAGGCGAAAGTGAGATGTTTTAAGAGCTGATTGCTATCCGATGCATTTGAAATTCTGTTCTCTTTGTAAGTCCAAGAGACAAAAAAAAAAAAAAAAAAAAAAAAAAAAAAAAAAAAAAAAAAAAAAAACTGTTTTAACGAGATCCACATTTTTACTTTCTCTACTGGTAAGTAGGGGAAGTATTGTATTCCACCCAAAAATTCGAAGTCGAGATTTCACCGGAAATACATGTTTTGAGGCCCCCTGAATCCAAAAAAAAGCATTTTTAGAAAAAGGTCCGTGTGTGTGTCTGTGTGTCTGTGTGTCTGTGTGTCTGTCAGTCTGTCATTCTGTCAGTCTGTGGACAGCATAGCTCAAAAACAAAAAGTCGGTTAAAAACCAAAGTTGGTATTTAAGTTTAATGTCCTTCAAGGATGTGACACGAAGATTTTGAAGAAAATAGCCCCACCCTAAACTGCCCTTTACATGGAAAATTTTTCGAAAATTTTGATTTTCTTGAAAATGGCTCTAACGATTTTGATTAAAATGTCATATGTTTGAGATATTTTTATGACAAATGAAATGTATAACTTGAATTTTCTGGCTATAGCCCCTGTAGTCGTATTTACTCTGGACGACTTTTGCATAACTAGCAAACAGTTAGAGATAGACCAAATTATACTATACAAAAAATGTAGATCTTGCTAAAATACACAATTTGTCTCAATAAATTTTCTTGTAGGGTGAACCATTTCGGAGATATACCTTGTTATGTGTGTGAGTTTCGGAAAACTTGGAACTTTCGTGAAATGGGTCATCGTTGTTCATTTTTTATATGTTACGTGTACAAAGAGAACGGAATCTCAAAGCTTTAAAATATTTGACTATCGCACAAAGCCTACTGTATTCCAATATTCCCCTTGCACCTACAAGGAAATAAGAAATAAGATAATTTGTACAAATGTTTATTTTAACTAACACGAAGAAGATATAGGAATAAGAGTTTGTAAGAATGGTTAGTACAAGAGTAGAGAAAGTCATGTGAGTGCAACACATCAGATTTTTTTATTCAGAGTGTGTCAGAGTGAACCAGTTATGCATGATATAAAATAGGATTTCCTAATGAGAAATAAAATGTTATGGAGATACTGAACTATAATGAACCCTTGTAATGTTGCATAAATACGTATAAATAGCTTGCGGATGTATTTTACAAGGGATCAACGATTACAAGTAAAAACGATATTAAAAATATTTCAAATGCCGTCCTCTCCCCCAAATGTTTGCAAGAATGACAATTTAGGTAAGGGAGAACTAGATATAGGTCGTGAGGTGAGACATGAGCAATTCTTGCTCATAGGGGAAGTTGCTTTCTTTCCCTTCCTCTCTGCAACGGCTGAGAGGGGGGAAAGGCGGGCGAGCTTGCCGCGAATGAGTAAACATTACCATAACAGTGTGCAGCTGAAGCAATTTCAGTTCACATGAAAGTAATTGTTGGCACATGGCCATAGTTATAGCGAAATCACTTTGTTCGTTAAAAAGCTAATTTTTATACATACATAATGTCATTAGCAATATGCACTAAAGCTATGCTAGTGAAGTTCACTCCTTCGTGGATGGAAACGTTATAACTTCTGCGCATACGTGATTGCGCAACTTCCCCCACCATCAGTCTTTCAGGTGAAGAGTTGCTACTGCGCAGGTAGGGGAATTGCTCTTGTTTTGCCTCACGACCTATGCTAAGTATTTTATCTTCTGTTTTCTCTCTACCTGAAGCATAAACAATATCTAAACGTGTAAGTTTGCAAATGGACACTGTACAGCGACAATGACTTGGACCCCAGCTTGAGAAAACTACTACAACTGCTTCTTGCTGATCGAAAAACATGAAGTAGTGAAGGACAGTTTCAGTGAATAAGTATCACATGCGTGACGTAACTTACAACGGACAATCAATTTTGCATAGCTTTAATAATTTAGATATTGTATTTATTTCCGAATTGTTGTGACTATTACACAACCGGATTATCACCTGTTGGCCGTGGTATTATAATAGGTTGGCGGAACCGCAAAGAGAAGGTGATCACTTTGGTTATATCACCTTCTCCTTGCGGTTCCGCCAACCTAAACATTTTCTTACATTTCTGAACATCTGTGAGTCTAATTAGCTAATTACCCTCCCCTTATGTAGGACTTACACCTTCTAGGACATGCAAGTCAGTGTCTAGGGTCAGACGCCTGTCGGAGAGCACAGGAGCCTATGCATCGGACAGAGTGAAGACCTGGAAGCGGTTGGTCAGCCAAGCACCAGGTACCATAGTGAAGAAGAGGATGATATGAGATGCAGTGGAAGTTGATTATTTGAAAGGTGGTGATGGAACAATTGGTGGAATGAGTGGAGGGGAAAACCGGAGAAAACCCGCTCAGACTCCGCTTCGTCCACCACAAATACCACATGCGGGTTCCGAACCCGTGCCGCCTAGGTGGTAGGCGAACGATCTAACCGCTCGGCCACGGCGCCGCCTTAATCTGAAGTTTCCATGCATACCAAAAACAATTGACGGGCCATTCAAAAATGGCAGACAAAAGATTTGCCGAATATTCTAGTGAGGATGTTGATATTTTAATTGAAGAGGCAAAGTCAAACAACTGTAATTTTAAATATATCAGTCCTGCCTTTAATGAATCGCATACTACTGCAAATTCGTTCATTTATATGCATCGTATATCTAATTTCTCATTTTCCTGGATGAAACGTGTTTATTGTTCACACAATTGTAGTGCTAACTGTGAAAATCAATCTTAATTAAAATGTATGAATGTTATTGTAAGTTGCATACTTTTCAAATTTCTATAAATAGTATTAAATAAATTATTATTTCCCGAAATACTCTAAATAAATACCACTCGAGGTTTTCATATTCGGTATAATTTTTCTCGCGCTTTGTGCTGGCAAAATTATCGTTACATTATCGAAACACTCTCGTGGCAATGCAGATAATTTCACATAAATATATGTTTTAGTTTCACAAAACAGGAAATGAATAGAATGAACGGTACTGAGTATTTATATACTTCTAATCCGTTTTCTAACCATTATCACAACGCACTTACTAGTCACCGGGTGCTAAATTACAGGCTTCAAAACGTTTTCTTAATCTGGGAGTTAACTCGTTTCTTCCCTTAGTTCTGTTAAAACGTTTACAATTTAATCGCCCAGAGTTAATATCCATTATATACGCATTGAGAGGGGAACATAAAAGATAAATATGCAATAACGTTTACAATTTAATTGCCGAGAGTTAATATCCATTAAGATAAGCATAACAGGAGAATCATAAAGATAAATACACAACAGTGAATTAAGAGTCAGCATCCCTTTTTGCTGAAACAGCTTTTGATAAAATTCTAATAAATCTCTACGGATTTATGTAGGTGCCCTAAAAACTACACATGGGAGTTATCATGGGGAATACGAATCTGATGAAACTCATATTCTCGAGTAGGATGTATTTCACTAACAAAATATAACAGATTAAGTAATACTTAACTTGTTACCATAGTCGCTGTCACAAATGAAGGCGGTTGCGCAGAAGACCAATATTTAATGACGTCACAGTCACATGTTTTCTAGTCAATCAGGTGTAGTCTGTTTCAGAACGCGATGAAAGTATTTGCCTACAGTTTTAACAGTGAAATTAAATAATTCCGAGCAATAAGTTACTTCCTGAGAAAGATGGGAAACAGTTGCAACGCAACACTTCCCCTATTACCCCTACTTGCGCGTTTTGTCATTTGCCGCCATCCTTCCTGAAGGCGGCTCTAGTTTAAAATCAAACCATTATTGTGCCAACTATCAGATCAAGGCATTCCAAATATGTGAACAATCGAGTGTGTTACGAAATATAAAGTAATGCTGCCAAGAATGAGAATAAGAAAATAGTTAACCTCAAAGTTAAGGTAAGCTAAAATGAGAACAGAATAAAGACACGTTTTTAAGAACATCGTTTAATTCTAAACTAACTAACATTAATTAGCATTGAGGAAAATTTTTACTACTAAAAGTTGGAGTCTTGGTTTTCGTAAGGGAATTGAAGTAGATACCACTATTTTCTCATTCCCGATACCCAGGCCCGAATTTAGGACCTCTGACGCCCCTGGACAAAAAAAAAAAAAAAAAAAAAAAAAAAAAAAAAAAAAAAAAAAAAAAAAAAATTGCTGCCCCCCCCCCCCCCAACTAGCGTACATACGATTAAATTTTCACAACATAGAGAATGATTTCACTACTTACTGGATACTTAAGTATGAGTGGCAAACACCAAAAGTGAGGTTATTAAAATTTAAGTAGGAACATCTTAATAGAAAGAACTTACAATAAAAGAGGCATTAGCCCATATTAGATGTCAAAACATGCTGTTTAAATAACAAGAGGCTTCCTCCTTGCCCTGTCATTTGCAAACAAGTTTATGAGTTCGTTATAGTCCATTTTCACTGAAGTAAGGTTCTATTGCAACAACACCAAGATAACTAAGACGATCCTTCATTGTGATGTTCTTATTTATGCGTCTTAGAGCAGAAAATGATCTTTCAGTTGAGCAGTTGGAAGCAGGAGTGCTCAAGTATAGTTGTAGAGCTATGTTTAAGTTCGGACAAACACTCTCTAGACAGTTACCTTACAGCTGTGTAGGAGAGTGCGTCGCATTTTCATTCTTTTCTATGTAGCTTCTGAAGTGTAAGCATTCAAGTACAAATGCTGAATCTTCAAGATCCGAACTGTAGACTTTCTGAAGTCTGGATGATGCTTCCTGAATTTCAAGTGGACTAAGCATCTTCAGATTTGTCAAAAACATAAATGGTTCACTGTATTCCTTGTAGGAAGAAACTCTGTTGTCCAGTTCTTCAATCAATTTATCCAGGATCAAAAGGAACTTGATGTTTCATGTCTATTTATTTATTTTTTGGTGCAGCTTTCCAGTAATTTTGCCGCCCTGGGCAGTTGACCGGTTTGCCCTTACGTAAATACGGCCCTGCCGATACCTATACTACTTTTAAGCACCATAGTTATTCGATACTCTATAAAAGGCCGTAATTGTGAATAGGTTATTCACTGAATCGTGCTCGTATTAATAGTTTTCTGTGTATAAACGCGTGTTAATCAGATATGGCACCACGTTCTGATAGCGATGGGAAACTCGTACACTGTTTTTCCAATAGAGGTTCTAAAAACTTCACTTGCTGTATGAATATACATAACTGCTTCTCTAAATTTGTTGTGCAATTTAAGGCTGGTACACAACAACTGCCAACGATAACGATAACCAGAACGATAACCTTCAAGTACATGTATTCAAATAGGAATATTCACAACCAACGGGAAGCTTTCCCGGGCCCCGAGAACGGCAAAGATGACTTGGTTAGATTTTCAGTTATTCGTTGCCATTACCGGGCAAGGCATGTTAGACTTACATTGTGAACTTTCAATGCACAATATCCGCTCCATTTTCTAGTATCTTATTGTCATTCTCAGGCTGTTGTGAACCAAAATATTGAGTGAAAGTGTTTTTCTGCATATTATACACACTTCTGTTATTATCAGTACTGTCTACTTCAAAATAGTTCCACACTTTACTTACATTTTACAGCGAATCACTGTTGTAGGTACATTGGTAAAACAAAATATTTATAGAAATTAGTAGAACGTTATATCTACCTATAAAATACCATGCTGACCCGAGTTTGACATGCGAAACACTAACATAAGAAAAGAACAAATATTTCCATACGCTACATGGTCTAATGTTGTAAGTTCTTTATTTGTTTTCGCTAGATCCATATATTTTAGTCCTCAGAGTAGGTAAATGTAATGGTCAAGAGTAAGTCACCAATCCGAGAAATTGCACTATGATTGTGATGTGATTTAGTGCGTCAGTTAAACCGGCTTTTCATAACTCACTTAACGCCGGATGTTACATTATTACCTCTAGTCCTTTCCCCATAGTTTTGTATATTTTCATTTAGATACAAGTCTATTGAATGTTGCATTCATTCAATCACAGAAAAGGCATTCACAGTCTATCAAGAATTACTCTCCAGCAATTCTTTGGGGACACTTGCGAGGCAATAACGTGGAGTCTCAACTTTCATTAACTAAACGCAACAACTTTCAACAGTATTATACATAGTTATAATCTGTCCACCAGTTCATGGCCCATGGCAGGAATGCAACGACTACAACAGTAAATAACTAAACAATTATAGGAACAGGAATATCTGAAGCTGGACTCATGCCTCTGATTGCATTTAAACTATGCACAGCCAGAGGTTGAGTCCAACTGGTGATTCTTTGTTTCTTGTTGTCCAAACCAGCTTTCAGAGCACATCCGTAATCTTTTTGTCCATTTTGCTATCTCATGTTCACCAACGGAAGTATGTATACCATACGCCTGTTCTCCTACTGGTCGGATACAGGATGATGAAGAACCGATTAATTTTTATTCTATTCTGTTAGTGCGTTTTGTAACCTCACAGTATGTTATTTTGATTTGATGTAAGTCACTTGATGTCCGTGAAATTTTAGTTGTATCCTTGGTAGGTTTTATAAAATATAGAATTTTATGCAATTCTGTCAGTTGGATTTCCGTGGGCACAAAGTCCCTTCACCCCCTTAAAGTATTAATTACGATATGACTCGTATATTAATTATTCAACATTTATTTATAACTATACATGTATACACTATTATGTTTTATGCCAATGTTACCTGTTTGCTTTGCCTCACGTTCAAGAGGTCGCGAGTTCGAATCTCGCTTAGTTATCCGGGTAAGGTTTTTTTCCGAGCTTTTCCCTACCCTGAGAAGACGAATGTCGGGTAACTTAAAGCTCCATGGACCTCGGGCTCATTTCAGCATCATTTCACCCATTTCATTTCATTCATTCGTCCGATATGACACAATGTTGGAGGACATTAAAAAAAAAAAAAAACTGTTTGCTTTAATGTACATTTCTTTCATGTAAATGTCTAGACCATAGATGGGGAGAACTAACTCAATGTGCCACTTCCCCTACATCGTAGTTTTAACCCCGTCCACTGTCTCGCAGCGATTAGCTACCAGGCCACGCCTCCCGCTACCTCTGAGAACCGGCCAGTAAGTGTCAGTAAGTAGAGTGGGTAAATGCTGGATTGCATTCCTGTCACCCCTCTTCCCCATGCCTGGTCTAGAGGTCCAAAACATCAGTATGGGATCCATCATTCTCAGAACAAAATACTCCGTCGCCAGGCTCTGTAGGATATTATTTTCAGCATTGCTGAAGTGATCTGTCCGAAAGCATGACTCGTTAGCCACGCAGAAAGCACAGTAGCTTTCAATTCATCAATCGTATTATAACGTTGCTCTGCAACAATGTTCTTGATGAATCCCTAGAGCGAATTGTCACATTTCGTTAGATTAGGGCTTTGAGGTGGTCAGTCAAGTGCAGTTGGCAATGAAATGATCCTTGAGCAATCCAGCGTTCTGGAAACACCTCATTGACATATGTATTCTCCAACCGAAATGGCAAAATGACTGAAACCAACATTTTCCTTGACCCCTCGAATTTCCAAATTACAATTCCGTCAGATGTTAATTTATGGGGTACCTATATCCACCCTGTAGTGTTAGAGTAAGAAACTATCTGCAAGCCGTCAGGGGTGTTTTTTTCGTTGCGCAAATTATTAACCAACATTCATAAGAATGCAAAGGAGTAGCTCGCATCTTACGTCTTTATTATAGAGCCACATGGTTGAGGGACAAGATGAGAGCTAGGGCCTGGGTCCTACAACCAGACTTAGATATATGCATTTCTGGTCTGAGCATTGCATATTTGCATGTCATGAATATGCCAGGCAAAGAGGCGGAACTGTATATCTGCCCGGACAGCCAGGCGGCTTTAAAAGCTCATCCAAACTGATTCGGCAATGTCAAACAATGGTTGATGTGCCAGCTACCCAGTCACACTTGTTTGGGTCCCCGGTCATTCAGGAATTATAGATCCAACTAACAAGTATGGTGCTCTTGAATATTGGATTAAATAAACTACTATAAGTCAAGCCAATGAATTAAATACGGTTCCAGTCGGTAACCAGGGTAAGATTCTTTTGAAGCCAACTTGAGAGGTGTTGTTGGTATCTTGTGCGCTACAACACTTTCTAAAGGTATTTGTACATAATGAGACATATAGAAGAACCTTTACGCAGGAAACTGGAGGATGCTGTCCACTTTATTGGGACTATTGAATTTGATTAAAAAGTCAGCTTAACAACCGCAAGGAACTCTAAGAAACTACATGCAGGCTTCAAAAAAGGCCACTCACTTCTTATAATTAACATCCTTCCTTTTCTCTGGAATGTTTCAGAGTTGCTTTCTTTTCGTATCCCCTACATCTTTTGCACATTTGAATTCTTTGTCCAAGAATGAATTAAAATTAACATTATTTTCTTTGAAATATTTCTCTTGTATGAATACATTATAGATTGTTTTAACACTATTCTCTATAATTTTCTTTGTTGAGTTTTTCATATTGTTGGCCCAATCTTTAATACACAAGCAATCTGATGTGTTTCAGTTCCTCTAGTCCAGACATGGAGAAGAGGGGTGACAGGAATGCAATTGAATATTTACCCTTTCCACTTACCCCATCAACAAATACAGGCCACCTCTCCTTTTCCGGTTCTGTTTATTTATGGATAAACACATATTTACAAACAAGGTAAGTTTCAAGGTTTACAGCAGTGGAACTGAATAAAAACATGAGGTATTGGTTTTATGATTATGGTTTGTGATTACATTGGGTACATTGTTTCTGCATAGCAAAGTGCTTTATTTTTACTAGGAACACAAAGATACTTAAGTTCCCATTTGGTTTTGAAGTACCCCTTTACCTTGCTATGTGACCTGATTCCACCACTGACACAATTTGAGGGACTGACTGATTCTCTATGGTAGATGGATAACAGCATGGGGGGAGGGGGGGGGGCCACATAGCCTAGTAGCTAACCACTTTTTAAGAGTGGATGGAGTTAAAACTACAAAGTGGGGGAAATGACACATTGTGTCAGTTCTCCCCATCTATGCTTTAGTCAATTCCTCCTTAACGATCTTCGTAGAACATTTGGAGCTGAATCCATATAAGTGGATATTTTTTAAAATCTTTGTGTCTCATCCTTGGAAGACGTTTGACTTAACTACCAACATGCAACCAATTTATTATTTTATGCTAAGTCTACTTAATGATAGACATAATTTGTAACTATGACGCCACAGAGGGCAAAGTGAATGTATGAAATGTTGTAATTTCATGAGGCATATACATACCATGTACATTAACATGGAAAGTCAACTAAAAATATAGAAGTATAATGGAGAATTTCTGCTTTTTAAATAGTTTAAACACTATAGCCTTGTAAGTGTTGGATGTAATAAATATAGGGAAGAATACATAACTCTCAGAAACTCTGATTAAAATAAACAAATAAACTGAGAACAATAACATTTATTCTCACAAATTGTATACAATAAAATGGTAACAGAATTACAGCAAGTTAAATCAATAATGGCTCCAGCCAAACCAGTCATTATTTGATTGTATTAACTTTATTTGTTAGTAACACTGTACTCAGAAAATCATGTTATAACCATATAGGCATCAGTGTACATAAAAATGACTGCATTACAACATGTGCAAAACACAATGGGAACTTTCCAATATTGGTTTACATACTCATGGTTAATAGGATTTATATGTTTCAGAAATGGAAGCTCAAATGGGATTCGGAAGAGGGAACAACACTATAATGATTTACTTCCAGTTAAACTTTACATTATCCAAATACATTTTAGGGTACATTCCATGGTTTGAAGAACATTGCAAGCATGCAAGACAAAGAAAGCTGCAGAATCCAAGCAGAAGTGGTTGTACTCTTGTGGTAGGTACTTACAATTTACCACAGAAACATTCTAGAGAGGAGACACATTATCTATATTGAAAACTAAATTATCTCCTACCTTCTTCTTAGCCAAATTAATGCTCGTGTGTCAAACATTAACAAAACATGTTAACTAAAAACCATTGTAGATACTTGGCAGCCTTACCAGAGCAATTTGTGAAATAATTTATGATCTATTACTTCTGAAAAGGTCAAACAGCTACATATATTGAGATTAAAGCTAAATTTGCAACTGTATAGCCTTTGGAATAGTATTAATGATTATAGAGAAGTTTGGTAATATCCCACAGGTGTATTTTTTCAATGTTTCAATATAATTAAGGAAAGCTTCAATATCTCTTTTAAATAAAACATGTACATAATGTGATAGTTCTTTCTGGCAGTGTATAATGAAATTATGCCTAAAATGAAATATTCAGGTAATTTGAAATAAGGCCTTTCACCACCTTCTATGAAAACCATGTAGAAGAGAGCATGAGACATTTTGTGTTACAGTAGGCAGTAAAATGGCTGAAAGGAAGTGAAGCTTTGAGAAGCAATTGTTAAAAATATGATTTAGGTGAGAATTAAAAGATATATATTACTCGTATGTTATTTGATTCGAGAACAATAAGCTATATTTAAAACAACAAAGCTAAAATTCCAATAATTACCTACTTTTCTGAATGTAAAATTGTGTTTTGTTCTCAACTGTAACCTCAATGTAATTTCTAAAAGCCATTGCAGCATGAAATGCAGATCAGGGCAAAGCTACATCCTTGTGATATTATTTACCCTGAGTAAATATTACTTTGTTTATTGACGTACTTAATGTATTAGTTAGCCTTAATGTACAATTAAATACAAATATATATATGAATTAAAACATTTCCTCCTTCTTTGTATAAGAATGGTTAAAGACTACAAATATACTTCTGAAAGATAGTCCTGAGAAATGCATAAACGAGGAAAGGATTGGAGGACTTAATGCAGCCAAAATGTTCTATGTTCCATAGGCAACACTTTGGCACAGAGCTAAGGGAATCAACAAATTAATTCATGCCAGTTCCAAACTGTTATACTTATGAGATTGAGGTTGAACTTTTTAGGCATACTCTAGATTTTGAAGTAAGGTTGCTTTGGAGGTTATAAAACTAATATGACCCAGCAGAAAGGTTGTTAAGCTGCTCATCGATAGTTATCATTAAGATGTCCAGAACCCACATCAACAGCAGTTCAACTTATCTCATGTTAAACAATTTTCTGAGTTACTCCAACAAACTTTTCAAACCATTGAAAAAAAAATGAAGCTTCATGTAATATATAGAATAAAGATGACTATAGACCACAAAGCTCAGAAAATTTTGGCAGAGAAAGAAAAAGAAATTAAAAAAAACTATATGGAAGCCATTTCTAGGTCAGAATCCTGACACAGTGTGTAACTATAGGTGCACATTTTGGTTCTGCTAAAAACTACATCCCTCCTGCTTTAATACTTCCTAGAAAGTACTACTAGACTGTTATGTTTGGGGTCCCAATGAAAGTGAGTAAGTAGAACAACAGGAGAGTTATTTCAATGTTGGACACAGCATTGCATTTTCTGTGTTATGCCCTGACTGGATCAGAATATCAACTTAATTGCCATGATAGGAGTATTCTTAAAAAATCAGCCAAGACAGTACAGAAGTCCAAGATATGCAGAAGGAAAAGGAAAGGAAGTGCAGTTCTTACTCATAGCCCTTGAATGGTGGAACTAAAGGAAAAGTAACAGAAGAAGATAGAGCTCATGGGGAGGGAGGAAATAAATAAAACAGGCTGAGAAGACAAGCAGCTATGTTTAAGTTATGAAGAGGATAAAGATGAATCATGAAAATGAACAGAGGGATGGCTTACACAAGCGATCAACATCTGATAGAGATGTGATTGGATGAGATGTGAAATGTGCAAAAAATGAAGCCATCATGAATGTGTTAGTATACTTAAAAATGTTAAGTGATTCATTTATGAATTGTGTCAATAAAATATAAGTTGGAAAACTACATAACCTCTTTAAGTTCCAGTGCATTTCAAAATAAAAAGAACATTCAGAAAATGTCCTTAAACTATGACAACAAAATTTCAAAAGGAAGCCAAACACAGCAAATGTAATATTTATGTTAAAATATCTAACTATATTTAGTTTGCTTCATTGATAGATTTTGTAATTTTATTGCATTTTTATTTCAATCAATATAAATGTTTGTGACAAATATTCTCCATGTGTAAATGCTATGACATTTTGTACAATTCCTTGGGATAAAATCAGTTTTGCAATGAGTGTAAATGTTATACATTTTTTGTAGCTTGTTTGACATACATTATTTATCACAAGAAGTTGGGATTGTGATACACAAGCTTAAGGAGTCTATGAGAATATTTTCATACAGTAATACAGATTTAAAAGAAAAAAAAGGTATGTCATTTTAGGCACAATTTCTTACTAGACTAATTTGTGACATTATTTGCAACTTGCAATTCTCATAAGGTTCAAACAGTTATATTGAGATTAAAAACAAATTAGATTGAACAACCTTTGATACTCTATTCATGGCTTAAAAAATGTTTAATATCTTATTGATGGATTTTTCAATCTAGCACATTCAATAAACATACCTTCATTTTTATTCCTTAGTACATTGATGATAATAATAATAATAATAATTAATGTTGATAACTTAGAATATAAACTATCTTAATTCACAGTCTTATAGTTATATAATTTACAGAAGCTTTCTCAATCCTGAAAAAGATACAAGTGTGAATTTAAGGATTTGGAGGATCAGTGACCTTTAAGGCAATACATGCTGGGAAGGTGCTTAAACAATCTAAATGAAAAGTCACAATATCGCTGTTGAGTAATTTTCTCTAATAGTTAATAGTTATGCCAGTAGACCACTGGTCCTATATAATTTGGTTTCTGGAACCCTCAAATTATGGTGTGCAGACAGTTAACCCAGTTCCCCTTTAGAACAGTATGCTGTAGTCAATACTTTAGAGGACAGAAACCATAGCATATACGCTATATTTCCAAGAGGAATTAAAATTGATTTGAGTTCTCATTTTGGATTAAATACTGCATGGAAACATGGATTCAGATCAAACTGAATGCTTGGATCTGATCCTCTTAGAAGTGGGATCGGATCAAAGTTTTGTTGCATGGAAACACCTACCGGATTCAAATCAATTTTAATCTGCCAAAGATGGTATCTTTTACTGTACTCGTTATGACATGCTGCATGCCTGTCATTTTGTTTTCTTAGCGAAAGTGGTGTAATAAAAACAACAAAGCCGCTTTTAATGTTTCTATAATCCCACAATATATTTTATCAAAAACATTCACTAACCTCAAAACCTACTTAAAATATACAGAAAACATATTTTTATAGGCTTGCCAACATACACCATACACCATACCAACATACAAGCTTGAATTATTTATGCTTGATCTTGTATATCTAAATCAATCTCAATACAGATTGAATTGGGCATAGAAATGCAGATTGTATTGAGAATGGGTTTGGACTCAAATCGATTTCAATTTCCCATGGAAATGTAGTGTATCATTTTGAACCCTTAGACAAATGTCAACAATAATTAGTATTTTTGTTTAATGTTCACTATAAGCAAGTGCTGTTCAGATTGTGTTACTTATTAACCATGTATAGCTCTGGCAATTAGTCAACACAACCAATTAGATGTTGAACATAATGCACCTAATCCTAAGCAGGTATAAAAGCAGGAGATAAATCTAGGCATTTTTTGTTAATTTCATTTACTTTACACAAGTTATCAAAACTGAGATCATTTTAAAACTTTCAGAACTGTGCCACATCTGAGGGCTTCAGAACCTTTTTTGTAAAACAAATGCATTATTGTCTTGTTCATCATCAATGTCAGTTAATTTGTTCAACAGCAGCAACCATTGTGTCTTAGGCGAGATGAAATTTAGTATTAACCTAAGTAGTAGCAGTATAATAAATGAAAAATGCAGTGATCATGAAAAGTCTGAATGTGTTTGCTTTTGCACTTGGATATAAATAATTTCAAGTTTATTATAAGAGAATGTAGTCAGTCACTCGATGCATGACATTCATCCAGGTTATGTTGTCACTGGTGTTAAATGTTCACTGTGAAGGTCAGGAAGTCAAACATAGTAGCTAACTATATCCAGTGTTCTTTCTGCAGAGTTCTGTAATGTAACCTGAGTCTGACCTTGCTACCTGCAGATTAACAGTGTACAGAGAGATATTCTGCTGGTCACTTTTACCTTGCCAGTTCAAAGGAATGTTTTATCTTTCCTACACATCAAGATGCATGTAGAGCATACTGCTTTCTGTGTGTCACTTTGTAAATAAGCAAAATGTTCATGTGTTCATAAGTGCATGATCGGCTCAGCTTGAACAGTGTTGTGAATGTATCTCCTTTCAATTCTTGATAATTGATGTAGAATGCAATGAGCTTAGCTTGCATGCCTGTATGCATCTTTAAGAGGACAGTGTGGTTAAATGTACACATCTATAATATCTCAGACTACTATCTCCTAACATTTTTCTTGGCTTAAATTGATGATCAGGGCTTAATTTGATATGACTGGTCCTGCAAACATGTAGTAATTCAACAAACATATATCTAATATGACTAACCACTCACCCTCATTTGTTGTAAATGTGGGACTCAATTAAGTACACATTCAGACTGAAAGGACTATGATATTACATGCTAAAGAAGGTTGACATTTCTGTACTTAATATCCATTTTATAGCCACTTTTTCTGGTTTCTGTTCAGGTCATATTGCAGAACCAGTATATCTTCTTCACATTAATTACAACAGATGGATTAATAGACTACTATGTACTGAACAAGTGGAGTAACAACAATGTGACTTTAGTAGATTGTAAGGCTGCATATCTTAGAAATTATAAGTGGTTAGTGAACACGTGGTATAACTTACTTTAGAATTGATCATGAATTGCACTGGATAGTAAATGGTTTTAAATTTATCCTATTTTTAATAATATACACTCAAAAAAAGGTTTTCTAATAGAATAGCAAAAATTTTAATGTGGTAACTTAAATATGGCATACTATTTAGCACATTCCATAAACCAAAGAAAGTAAGACAAGAGAAATGGGAAAATAATAATCAATATGCAGTCTTAGCCTGCTATTACAGAGCAACAATAATTTTATTTTGGCATTTACGTCTCATTTTGTTGAACACTTGCTAAGGGTTATTTTTCAACTTTGATGCAAACAGCTCTGACTATAAAGGTCAGGAAATTCATTCATATTTTTAATATTATGTTGCCATTATAATTAAAAGTTTATGCAAATTTAACTGATTTTCTAGGTATGACTTCAATATCTTATTAGCACTTCCAAGAAAGAAAAAGAATTGCTGATATACTACAAACTTTTTCATACTGCTATAGCCCAAGGTTATTGGGAGGTCGGCACAGGGCAGTCAGAATGATAAACAGATAAGCAGCGGGCTTGCCCAGTTTAAACAGGAAACACAGCCAGATAACTAGACTCTGCTAGAAGTTTTGCCATATTGGACATTCTGGAACTGTGTGGGCATTTCCAATGGCTACATGTTGAGTCTGTCAGTCTCGCGAAGTGAGTACGTGAGTGAGTCTGGTGCAGTAGCTAGTGAGCCAGACACAAGTGAGTTAGTGAATGCAGTTCTGGTGTGATAAAAAGTGCTGTTCTCTGAATGGGTTTGTGGCAAGTCTGGTGATGTGCCCTTATAGCAAGGGATTAGGAACATCTTGTGTTCAACTCCCCAGCAAGTGAACCATTTGAAAAAAGAGACATCAAGCATATTTTGTTATGCCACTACATAACAGAAGAAAGTGAACTGAATATGAGAACAAAGTGCAGCAACAGTGAACAGAAAACCTGGACAAAGCCACAATACTTCCCATTACATGTTAGTCGACAAATGATTAATAATGTAGCCAAAATAGCGCATATCCTTGGCACCGATCTTCAGATAAATTAAACATATCCATAAAATTTTGCATGTCATCTTTTATCAAATATCATTGAAAGAACCCTAAAATATTATTGAATTAGAGATTTCATGTTTCCTCTTTTACTGAGACAGATTTTACTTTTATTCCATGAATAAAAAGTGCTTTGTCAGTAAGGAACATAGTGTTTCATGAATTATTTCTGTCATAAGCTGCTTAACAGTTAAAGAATGCTACTTGAGTGTATTACTACTCATGATGGAGAGATAAAACATTGCCATCAAATTGACCTAGGGAACAGTTGCAAAGCTAAAGCTGGTTGCATGACTCCTTAGCTAAAAGCTACACCTATAACTATTTCATGAACTCCTGGCTACATACTTCGCAATTAAGACATACCCACCCATGGACTTGAATCATTTATTTTAAGTAGCTTTGTTTTTGTTGGTATAAAAAAATAGGGAGGTTAGAGGAAAGATGAGTGCCATATTTTTTCACAATAAAATGTTTTTAACAATTCATTCTGCACAATGTATTAATTCCTCATTTATTGTTTTATACATGTCACAATTGGGGCTAGTGATAAACTGAAATCTCTGCAATAAATAAATACTTCATGAGCAACAAGAGTATAAATTTAAGTTCTGAAATTATAATACAATTTACATGGAGGAGGGATCAAAAACATACAGTGCAATTTACTTAATTCTCCCCACAAGTGTGGATCTGTAGCTGAGTGGTTAGACCATTCACTTCCCACCAAAGTGGCCTGGTTCGATCCCAACCAACCACATATGGGATTTATGGTGGACGAAGCAGCGCTGGGGTGGGTTTCCACCGGGTTCTCCCATTTGCCCCGCCATCTCATTCCACGTATCATCAGTATTATCACCTGCAGTGCTATAGTAGTAAAAGCAGATGTTAAACACTACAAAAAAAAGGTGTGGATGTCATTCTGATTAGTGACACGAGTCAAATAACAATTATTGTAAAACTCATCCATTAAATTTATAATTAAAAATCTTTGCAACACCTTTCTCTACACAATTGTTTTAAAAGAACAATCAGACTGCCTCTATGACCTGGTGGTTAGCAAATCTAGAGGCGCCAGGTTTGTTTCCTGGCTGGAGATAGAAATAGATTGTTCCCATCCTCCTTAGTTTAATTAAGCTTATAAATTTTGTTGGAATAGTTCATGACCACTATTAACAGCAGTTCAGTGGCTAAATTTAGAGCAATTTTAGATAAAAATTTTAAATGCACTCTGGAATATTGGAATTTGAATATAACTTGAATTCTAGCTTCTGATTTTTCTACAAACACTGCTTAATATTTTTGACAAATGATAACTAATGCTTGGGAATAAATATTGGTATTTGAATAATCAACAAGCATCAATGATGGTGTTCTCATCTTTGTCAACAGTCACACTAGTGGAAAACGTATACCTCATTTGGAAATAGAAAAAGACATCTTGACTATTGTTATGCAAAAGAAGAAAATATATCTGAAACTAAAACTCAAGAATCGTATACATGTGTATTATCCTGTTCTCTTATTGTTAATAAACATAAAGAGCCAAAAAAAAGTAACAGCATCAGGTCAACTTCATCACTTATTCTTTATTAAATCCCCAAGAGAAAAACAACCCACATCAACATATAATTAACAAAAACCAAAATAATAATAATAATAAAAATCTTACTATGTTTAAACAAGAATTAATGCAACACTAAAAAACAACATTAATTTTCAACAATAAACTGATAACTTCTATCACAATTATTGGATGTTAAGAGATTGCATACATTAAGTGGGACATAACTCATCACCCTTATGAAACATAAAACACATCTTACACTGATTGACTATTTTTTCTGCAATTAGCACTAGTTTTAGATACTTAATAGCAATGTAACAGTACATCATATCAAATTACTTTACTGCAGTATCAAAATAGTTTGTCTTTTTAGACTTGTCATTCACAAAATGTTTGATACAAGCAAATATAGTGCAAAATTTTCTGATAAAATAAAACAAAATATAAGCTTGGTTTATTGTTTTAAACTGAGACTTGCTTATTATTAAATAACATCAATGTTCTACAGAAATTCCTCTAAATATGGCTGCTTCCAAAATAGCCATGTATCTTGATAGCTGTTACAGAAACTAATGCAGTTTTTACAGTTAAGCAAAACAAAATACAACAGGTCTGAATCATTGTCTTTCATCTGAGCTTAAATTATTCCAGAGAGGCAAATAAAGCATAAAGTCTATTTAGTCTTGAAGATTCTACCACAATGTGTATTTTCTACACTATAGCCCATTAGAATGCAATTCCTCATCTAAGTGTATAGTATTTGGGAGGAACTTAGTGAAAAAGAAGAGATTACATTTCAGAAATTAATGCATTTACTTTCCTGCAATTTGTAAGTTCAGAATTAAAAAGTTATATCTTAGTATAAGTGTCAATTACCCTGTTTGAGTGCATTCCTTCGAACCTTCTAACTCATTCACACTGATTATTGCGAGTTGTATATATAAGTTAGCTCATTCATACAGTGTTGTAGCCTGAGAAACCCGATGAGGATAAACACTTCACTAACCTTTTTCACCCTCTCAATGAATTAACAATTTTGTAAGAAGCACATGATAAACATACAACAAACTAGGCAGAAGTATGCCTTCTCATGCGAATAACTGGTCATCACAAAACCAAGTATAGTGTTCTAAATAATTTGGCAAGGAACGAATGTTTTAAAAAATGTGTGCATTCATCGTGTACTTTTCTTTCTTGCCTAGCTGCCAATGCCCAAAAATAATATGGAGTGAATGATATACTGAAAGAGTCATTATATAAGATAATAAATAGCAGTTCATTAAAAATTGAGTTCTTGAGATAGAAATGCAGTATACATTTTCTAAAAAAAATGTAGTGTCCTACACAGTTCTTGAATACTTGCTCCTCAGAGTACTGCACATTTTGAGTACTAATCTCATTTATCTAAGATTTTAGAGGGAGGGAGGGAGAGAGAGAGAGAGAGGGGGTGTTTTTGTGTATGAATGATTTTAATTTAGATATGCAAAACAGGCCTTCATTAAATTGATTAAAATATTAATCATGTATTTAATGCTAATCCAAATAATTAAAATATGTTTTTATGTCAGGTAATCATTAAATCATTAAAATCATTAAAATGCACACTTTTATTTTTAAATTAGAAGTTTAGTAATTTTTTACTATGTTGCAGTCATGTGCCATGAAGTTAGCTTGAATGCACTGGGAGCTCAGGGCAGCAACGGAGAGGGTTTGTTGAAAACTTTACTTCTCCATTTTCTTCTTTTCATGTTAATCTGCTAATTCTTTAAAATAGGGATGTAAGTTATTGGCAAGGCATATACATAAACTATTACGCAGATTATCGTCGCTGATCCGAGACCTGTGCTAATTTTTCAGCAACTGCATTATGGAAAATGCCTGTTTGCATGTGCTGACAAACATAGCTATTATTTTTGCAACTATGTCAATAAGATTTGGAAAGTGTGAATCAAGAAGACCTATGTAGAATTCTACACCACTGAGGGTGTTGCATTTTTCAGTAAGTGGACAGTCACATCTCAATTCAATTAGCTCCATTTGAATTGCTGCATCTTAAATATCATTAACTTTTGCAGAAAGGGGCGTGTCAAAAATACAATAATTTTTTCTCAGTTTTTTATATCGACATAACGGGTGTTAAATGAATTCTACTTTTCCCAAGCTAAATCCGGATATTTAATATTGGAAATGAAAGCCATACTAGGTTTTGACAGAGCCATGGCTGCGTGTGCATGAGTTCAGTGCAACAATTAGCCCTAGGTACAGTGATCCTCGCATGGTCGTACAGTCACTTGGCACACTGAAGGTTGAAGAGCATGCTACCGTTGTATTTGGAGCATTCTTGCTACCAGTAGCATCTGTTGACATGACTGCTATATTGGCTAGTTTGATATTACATTTCTAACGCCAGTTAAATATTTTGCAACTTAAGTCAGTGAATTGTACAGAACATGGTTATTCATCTACCACAATTTTCTATAAATTTTTACAGAAATACCAAAACAATATGAAGTTATTCAGTCCAAAACATTTAGCTTTATAGCTTTTTATTAGGAATTCACAAATATGCTGGATATGTTGGATTTTTTCTCTTTTACTGCCAACTGGAGCTTTGTTATCTTCTGTCTGTGCCTTGTATTTTAATTGAAGGATGAATATTTAACTCAATATTGATATTCAACACATGCATTACATAACTGTTATGCAAGGCTCATAGAAGTGAAAGTGTTCCAAATAAAAATGCTTTGAGAACGAATAAAGCAGTTTACTAATCTGGTGATGTACTGGAAGCAAAGGGAAAATTGTAAGCAGAGATAATGGTTCAAAAGCAGCACTACAGCTCTTAAGAACATAACAGAGGCATTGAGATCATTTGGCTTGAAATGTACCACTGGCTTCCCACTAAAGGATCACCACAGGAATTTCCTCCTTCCTTCTGAAAATGACATTGCTCTCTGCCATTCCATGCTTCCTAGTCTCTGATGAAGATTAAATTGTGATGAAAACAAATGCATTTTATCTGTAATATCTTTATGTTATTAATAGTTTTTTCTTCTGGACATCTGGATAATGCTGTCATTTTTAAATGTAAATATAAGAATATACTTCATGACTATGTAGAATGCTTTAAAAAAACTGCATATATGAATTATAAAAGCTTTATTCTGTTTTAATGTTTCATGTTCATGGCTAAAACATGCACACATTTCTTTGAATTTCTAGGCATATTACATTTTGTTAATGTAACTAAAGGGGGGGGGGGGGAAGTGACATAAGAACAAAGTTATTCTTTGCCAGCTATACAAAGAAGAAATAAATTAGTGCTATTCCCAGCATACCCTGCTATGCAGTTAACCAAAATCTCACTCTGAAATCAATAAATACTATACAGAATAAGAACAAGGCTCATCAAAGCACTCAATATTTTAACATGAATACAGTAAGACTAGCATTTCAACACTACCATTTAAGAGATTATGATTATTGCCATTTAAAAGAGCAACTTGCAGAGTTGTAATATTTGAAAACTATTTTATCCACTCATCAGCAGTTATCCATCTATGAGCAAAAAGTCACTAAGAACTGTTACAGAAACATTCAAGTTCCTAAACTGCCTGATGATTCCCCTTTGCAGAAAAGAGTTAAAAACTAGATTCCGGCATGTAGTAACTAGTAGCTATCAACGCATTTAAGGAGTACCCAAACAGAATGCATTTAGTCCCTTTGCGACTTTTATGTTAAAATACCTTTTAAAGTACCACCTTTGGTGCAAAGAGAGCTGAGTCCATCATGACAAATATAAAATGTACTTTTAGCAAAAATTCTGTTTATGCAGTATACAAGAACCTTGTTTATCCAACCTTCATTAATTTGGATATCTGGTTCATCCTGATTGATTTTTGCTTACCTTTTACCATGAAAATAAGTCTGTCTTTTGATAAAAACACAAATATGCACCATTGTAAAGTTAGCAGTCCAGGTAGCTTAAGAATATGTGTGACAAATTTCATAAAAATTGAGAAAAAAACAATCTGTTTATTTGAATACTATTAAATAGTTGAGACATTCGTGAATGAGAAGAAATCATAATTTCCCTCCAGATGCCATTTTTAAATGTCCTACAGCATGCTTAAATGTCACTTGGACTTTAATGTGAGCTATGTAAGCATTCAAATTCTCCAGTGCTGTTTTCTCGCTATTGATATTTTCAGCATTTTTCTTCCTGCAAAATGTAGGCTTTATTGTCACAGGTGTTGCAAATATTTTAATTTTCAAACACAAAAATTACAATTTTTAGGTTAAAAAACAATAGTAAATTTAAAAAATGTTGGAAGGAGAAACAAAAATCTAATGCAATTTTTTAAAAAGAAGATATATTTTGAACGAAGAGTTAAAATATTAGACCAAAATTTTAAAATTTGTGTCATATGGGACTTTATTAATGATGTGCCAGAAAATAAACAAATTTAGGCATAATTTCTAAACTGTTAGGGCAAAATGAGTAAAGTTTTGGCTGTAATATATTTATAAGTGCTGAGGCTTTCACGGCCGGCATTATCAACTATGTTAAGTAGATTTTCCGGGTTTGTGGGCCGTGGTCGAGTTGGATTACCTTCCTCCGAAGTTTCGCTGGAAACTGCGTCCAGCATCTTCAGGGTCAACCTCTGTTATTAGCGGCTGCACATAAATTAAAGTTCACTACAAACTTTCATATTCATCTTTGTTTGTTATTGTTACCATGGACACTAATAACAAACAAAGATGAATATGAAAGTTTGTAGTGAACTTTAATTTATGTGCAGCCGCTAATAACAGAGGTTGACCCTGAAGATGCTGGATGCAGTTTCCAGCGAAACGTCGGAGGAAGGTAATCCAACTCGACCACGGCCCACAAACCCGGAAAATCTACTTAACATAGTTGTAATATATTTGATTACATTATGTGTGTGGTTCAAGTTTAAAACAGCTAGCATAATTTAATCACAACCTTCAAGCTAGCAATAAGTATACCACTGTCATGGGTAGTATCAAAGAACAACAAAACTAAAATTTAGGAGATGTCTCATTATTTTACATGACCGTCTGAGGGGGGACATAGATGTTCTCTTTTACTTTTGCAGTGATCCAAATTCCAGTATCTTTTTTAATTGTAGTTTGCCTTCATTTAATAGTTTTATTTCTCAGTTATCTAAATTTTTGTTGATCTCTGTTAACTCTGGTGTCACCTAAGCCAGATAAACAAGGTTCTTGTGTGCATGCATGTTCTGATAGCTGTGTTATATTCTGTGCAATCAGCTATCATTTAAAATGAGCATCATGATATGACGTATGTGTTCTTCCTCATGATAAACAATACATCACAATGTACGAGTATGAATGAAAACAATGAATCTATTCTTTAGGAACACAGAAAGGCAGGTGTGCTTCAGAAGCAATAGTAGGCACAATGAAGTATTGCATAGGGAAAAGAAAAAACTAATGCAGATACAGCAAAAATAAAATTAAGTAATTAACTTAATCTATACTATCACTCTAATGCGAGCAAAATCAATGGAATGTCTACAGAGATAACTGAAATGATAAAGAATGCCTATTTTCATCCATTCTTTCTTTCTTTCTTTCAAGAGCAGCATTTAAACATATGGTTCTTTCCTTTTTATGAATTTGTCACTTTTCTCTAGTATTCAAATACAGAGATAAAAACAATGAAAGGTTACTTTTAAATCTTGGTACAAAAATTTCAATTAATAAATTATAAAATATTACTTTTTTTGCAATTTTTCTTAATAATCATTTACAGTATAATTAGTACTTTTAATTTAAAAATGATTTCTGTAATTTAAAAACGATTTCTGTAGTAAACATATTTAAGTGCATTATGGTTGAGCATGTAGTACTTTAAAAAGTGCCTTTAGATTAGGGGATATCAGTTCTTCCTCTCTACTGAATTTTTTTTTTAAATAACGAACCAACAGAATTTTAATTCTATACTTCTCAAATGTTCTAGCATTAGGCTACTTTTCTGCCAAGTAGTTATTTGCTCATGCTAAAATGAAACCATCTCACTATTTATTGAACTATTAATCTATCCTGAGTCATGTCTTATTACCAGTCCCAGATTCTCATAACATCTTTTAATTGTACCATAAGCATTGCTAATGTGTGCTTAAATCCTTATCTGTGTTCCGAGTTTAAGAAACTGCACACTTATTAAGTATTTTTTGGTAATTTTATATCATCTTCTATTGTTAAGACATATATTTTTTCCATTTTAGGCCTTTATTTTGTCATTTTCTTGCATTTACATTGAGTAGCTATATAAAGAGTTTTATGTTATTGATATTCTACATAATAACTTTTCAAAAATCAGAAATTTGATTATTCAACTAAGAAATAAGAGCAACTTTGTACAGCCTTTACTTGCATTCTTGGAAAAAGCTCATATTACTATTTAATGATTCATCTGGAAAGGGTGGGTGGAGAGATAGCTATTGTCAGGGGAGCAGATGTAATTATTGTTATGAATTCATGTCCCATATTAGGTATTTTGCAGATCCTTTTTTAATAAGTGCATATTGCCAGCTTGGTATTATCTAAGGGTATGAAGTTGTCTTCATTTGTATCAGTTTTGCAAGTCCTGCTTCAAAAATTTGTTTCTACATTTTCTTTTCATATTCTTCAAACAAGAATATGGAATAAATATGTTTCTAAATTATCTCATCATTGTTCTTCTTACCTTTTCTACTTGTATGGTAGTTATACCCACGTATAAATTAAACTTTCTATGCACTAATTTTAACATATTAAATGTTTTAGGTAATTTTGCTCGTAATTAGTGTCATTTTTTAAACCTGTTGAAGTCATTTTATAGGTCCTATTTAAAACATTTTGAAGGCATCAAAATCCAGGCATCGCTTATCTCACATGATTATTCATTGTGGAATAATAAGTAAAAAGAGGATGTATTTTTCTGCTTCACTGTCTGCTTAGATATTAACTTTAAAATATTTGAGTACTTCTGGCCAGAGGGATTATTTTGAAAAAGCCTTATCGTTAACACAGTGAAAAGTAATTGTTGGTTGCAATGCGACACTGGTGGACACACGATAGTAAATATCACCTCAGTTCTAACTCTACTTGAATATAAAGAAATCTTGTTTGGCTTGAACATCTCAAATGATTAATAAAACCAACATTTCCAGAGTCAGGTGCTAACTTCCCCTTGAAGATGACAACTGGAATGTTCTAAACATATTGGGTTTATTAATCCTTTCAAAACAGGCTTAAACCATTAAGCTTTTTAATGATGGACAACAAAAGTCATGAAAGTGCAGAAAACAAAAGTTGCGTGAATTTGTTGAAACTTGCAGTGAGCATTTTTCTGTAAATGACAACCTTATTTTACACTTTCCAACACTGGGGCAAGCATTGTTTGTTTCCTTTACATGCTATACTTACGGAGGTTTCAGCAATACTTAATTTGATGGTTTGTGAGAAGAGATATTCCACCAACTGGCTAGACCTTCATATATCCTATTTCTAATAGAAGGTATATTATATGATGAGAGATTTATAGCAAAACCAACTGCCTTAAACAAATGACAAGCCATTCTTCTAGAGTCACTGGTTGTTGAAAGCAGCACTATTAATTTGCTACTTTCCACATGATAAAGAATGTGTTAAACATGTCCAACTCCATTCTTATGAACTGTAAAGAGCATTTTCAGGTGTGAAATAGTCCAATGGTAAATTCTCAAATTTCTGTCATCTGCAATAAGTTACTCTTGCTTCCTTTCTTCATAAACATTTAAATCAGTCTTTCATATGAAAATAGCTTGTCCTCTCTTGAAGAAAATGTCACAAAGTTTTAAATAAACTGTAAGATTTATGAAGGTGCAGGAAACAGGTATGAGCCTTTGTAAGCAATAAACATGCAGACTGGTTAATTATCCAGTACTTTACATTTGTATCTTCTTAGTCTTCACGGAATTGAAATCCAAAGTTTATTATCAATAAGACATTACTCATGACATAATGGACATGAAAAGAAATTCTACTCCCTTTCAGTTGAAGAATGGAACAGAATTATTGATTATATACTCTGAAGACATCTACTTCTGTTATCAGTAGTTTACAACTGTGTGCTTTATTCTATAAATTAAACATATGGGTATTCTGTATGTAATTATATAGTTTATTTCTTCATATGGAATGATCTGACATAAGCAAAGCATGATCAATAAAGAATTCCTCATTTTATGAGGATAAATCAACTACAAACCAGTATTTCCTTCTAAGTGCTTACATATTGAATTTATGCCTCTAAAAGGAGTTTTAGAGATGTCTGGAATCTATCCCTTTTCTGGTTGTACAATATGGTAACTTGCTTATCTTGTTAGTAGCACAATGAATAAGATTATATGTGTTCACCATGTACTTTCTACCCACAACTCATAAAGGTGTTAAACCATTTGAAATTTTAAGACACTTTTTCTCAATGTTGCAGAATTTTGACAAAAAACAAGCCTCATCAGTGTGGGACCATGGGCAAACATTGTGTTCTTGGATTCTTTGTTGGCAGATTCTATTCATGAGCAAAGAAATTTAAATACTGCCTAATATTACCATTTTCTGGATGAGATAGAAACAGTTCCTCACAAGTGATATTAAGGGTGTCATCCTTCTCTACAATAAGCACTAAAATGGTGCTTGCATATCAAAAGTTGGAGATTAATCAAACAAATCTCTCCTCGAGGTTTAAATAATTTCCCTGACACAATTGTTTGGAAAGCTCAAAGAGGATTTAGGAGGACAGTGATTAAACAATAATACAGATAGAGGAGTTCTCATTCAACCAGCAGCAAATACACCCCTCCTTTTTCTTTAACAAAGGCATTAAAAACTGCAATTCATGGAAAAAAATCACGAGTACAATATATTAACATAACTTTAACTTTATATTGGATCAAGGACTTTATAAAAATTCTGGTTTATGTTTGATCTACCATTAACTGTCCATCCAGAATGTGGTTGTATACATTTTCTTGCAATGAGCATCTAAGAGAATTAAAACAGTATGCACAACATGACAGCATTTTCTTTTAGAAGCTCCATAGATTTTCTGGATTTATAACTTAAGGTTTTGCTTATTCACAAGTTAGAAAACTGTGTATTATGTGCTTGGCATTTAAAAGAAGATGTGAGATGGGCATTTTGCCAGGATGTGTAACAAAGAGAAAGCAATTTAACAGATCACCATGTATTTATATATTGCTGAGTAATGCTCCATTAATAATAATAGTAGTAATAATAATAATAGAAATAATAATAATAATAATAGAAATAATAATAATAATAATAGAAATAATAATAATAATAATAATAATAATAATAATAATAATAATAATAATAATAATAATAATAATAATAATAATAATAATAATAATAATAATAATAATAATAATAATAATAATAATAATAATAATTATTATTATTATTATTTAAATTAAGACCTCACATGCTATCACAATCCTGTCCCTCAGGTTAAATACAAAATCATACACCATTCAGGTACAAAGTTTTCTTTCTGTACTCCCATTCCTGGAGATTCTTTAAGTCTACAAACATTTACAATAAAATATATTATCTGTATATGTATCTTAAATTGTATACCTTGAATACCTCAGTTGAAAATATGTTATTCTAAGGTCAATCATCAAATTTACATAAGCTTTATTTCTCCTAAATATATACTTTGGAAGAAATATAGTTTTTTAATAAAAAACCTTAATGATGTGACAAACAACATCTGTTTTTACATTACAAACACAAGTCAGCTATCTGCTAGCTCTTTTACTACTCAAATCATTGTCTTCAATAGATTTGACCAGATATGATAAAATTGTTAGACATCAGTTGAAAGAGATTATAAAACAATTATTATGGAAAACAAGCAATGAATTTTCAGCTTTCATTCTTAAGAACCCCTCAGTATACACACTTAGGAAATATGACAAGATTTTACAACATTACAGCCATTAGGGAAATGTTGGGTTTCTATCTACATACAGTTAAGGCTGAACAAATAATACAGTCACAAAATGTTTTCACATCCTTAATATTATGCAAACATTAAAATGCTATGTATCTCTCAAATAATACAAAGTCTTTTAGCTCGTACAGGACGAGAATGGTATAGTTTCTTCAAAGTGAAAAGCCAAATACCAAACAATGCCTAAAGCTTTCTAAATGCATCAGTTGATTCAATGGCACCAATTTGATACCATTAAAATGCTTGTTTTACATTATTAAAATGCTCTGTATTCAAAAAAATACCCCTTGAATGCTTGATTAAGTTGTATGGTGATATAAATTTGATTGTTATTCAAACTTCTCAATTTAAAGTTTTACTTTTTGTGCCCAAATGTGGCATGATGTTAAAAAAATTGCAGCTGTTTTCAGCATGTGTTCTCTACAAAAGCAAGTGTTTGCTATAAGCATGAAAATTCCATTGAATGTGATGCCAACCAAAGCTCTGGAGAGAGTCTCTAAAACTTAGAAAAGTGTAAAATTAAGCTCTTCAATACCATAAACATCCTGTAAACAAACCAAAACTACAACTCTGTGACTTCAGCTATCTGCTCAACCCTGTCTGCATGTATCTCTTTTGTGATCAACACAATACGGAGAGCTTTGTTCTAGTTGGCTCTCCTTTGTAGAGAACTGCCCAGCCATACTCTTATGTCCAACCAACTCATTAGTTCTGTTGACCACCATCAAGAGCTGTCATGATGATTTTCTGCCACAATTTTGTCATTGAACTTTTCCCTCTTAAACTTGTCATCAAGTGTACCAGGGATCTGTAACAACAAATACAACAATAACAGTTATCACCCTATATTTAGATTCCGAAACCTCTACTATTTGTGGTGAAAAATATTTTTGCACTTCTTACTTAGCATTTCTATTCCTAAATTAGATTTCAGATTAGTGACATAGACATAAGTTATATTTCATTTAAGACCACCTCCATAGCACAGTGGTAGCACACCTACCTCTGGCATAGAGGACCTGAGTTCGATCACCGGCACTGGCTTGGGGATTTTCCCCCGCTGAGAGGTCTGGCATGGGGTACACTCAGCCTTGTTAGGTCCCGAAGGGGCAAATTGAGGAGCTACTTGATGAAGATGTTGCGAAGGCTACAGAACTGGTCGGGAGGGCTCAGGGCGCTGACCACATTCCACCCTCCAGTACGGCATCCCACTCATGATGCCTTTAGTGGGCAGAGGTGGGGGATGCAACACCCGAGTGATAAACCTTGGCCCATATGGGCTGTTGCACTAGGGCTTTAGTTCTTTTTTTTTTATATTTAATTTAAATAACTTGCTGCACAAGGGATGGTATTCTGAAAGAAACAAAGAAAGAAACAGAGAGAGAAAGAGAGAGAGAGAGAGAGAGAGAGAGAGAGAGAGAGAAAGAAAGAAAGAGAGAGAAAGAAAGAGAGAGAGAAAAAAAGAAAGAAAGAGAGAAAAAAAGAAAGAGAAAGAAAAGAAAGAAAGAGAGAGAAAAAAGAAAAAAAAAAAAGAAAGAGAAAAGAAAGAAAGAAAGAAAGAAAGAAAGAAAGAAAGAAAGAAAGAAAGAAAGAAAGAAAGAAAGGGTAAAAAAACTGGATGAGAGAAAGAGAGTGAGAGAAAGAGAGTAAGAAAGGGAGAGAAAGAGGCAGAGAGGGAAAGAAGTGGGGAAGGAAGGGGAGAAATAAATTGAGAAGTTCATTCTACTTGACATTTCCTTTCCACAAAATATAACTGCAGATAAAATGTTAAAAACTTGATAAAACACTTATCAACATTTAAAAGCAATTGTTGCTCCACTTAATTAAGCCTTTCAGACCCAACGATTCCATATGGAGTCACTCATATGTTATGAACCTTTGTTTATTTGGTTATATTCTTGTTATACTTGCTTTAATCATTAAAAAATATGCTTTTAAGATGCTTTCAATTGTAAAATATTATATTTTTACAAATCTCATTTTAATGTTCTTTTTTTAATAGAAAGAAGCTAAATCAATGCAACTGCAGTCAAATCATACCCCATCATCATCTACGCATGCCATTACACCAATTATTTTATGCGGGCCCTCCCATCTTTAATCACAAGCACATTCAACAGCAACTGCTGAGAGTCAAACCTGCGACCTACAGCTTTCAATGGGTGCCCAGTCCATTTGTCTTGCCATAACGAACTTGACTATTCAAGTCAATTGCATGAGGCAATCCCCTATGCGCATACAAAAACTAGTTTTACGAATTAGAGGAAGACCAGCATAAGTAGCAAAACAATTTGGTCTGGAAAGGGTTAACAATGAAACAAGACTAGTTTCAGAAAGACATCCTCTCCATCCTCAGCCAATTGGTCAACTGATTTCCAGCTGAGGATGGAGGAATACCTTTCCTAAGTTTAACACTGTTTTATGCTTAAGTAGAGCAGCAAGTGTTTTTTAAATGTTGACAGGTGTTTTATACAATTTTTAATATTTTACTGACATGCTCCACTGTTTTAAATGCTTCATTTTATCATTTCATAAGTTAACTGCAGCTTTGTGATGTTTGTTATGCTGCCTCATCAGCATTTGACATTACCTTCTGGATTTTCTTTAGTAGTCTTGTAGCATTTACATTGCCACGTTTTCCAACTACTTAACAATTTTTCCATGAATGAACTTGAGCATATTGCTCAATTTTGCAGCACACAACTTGCCATTGATTGCTCGCAAAAATGCTTGTTCTACTTGTCCTTCTGTATACATACGAGGTGCTCAACATTGATCTATTTTCCCTTATGACCATTCTAAACTTTTAATTGTTTCTGAAAATTTAGTCACCCTTTAGCTTTGGAAATCCTTTTTTAATGCTTTGCTGCAGTTTGCGAGGCAGTCAGAATGGGCTTCATCTAGCTGTATCTATTTCAAACCAGGTTATTCTTAACACCAAGGTGTGGCGATCCATTTCTTCTTAATAACCTGAACACTAATTAGATAAAAACACTGATAATAAATACCATTAATCATACTCGTGCTATGGCTTAAGTCATCCCGGAGTTAGACATTACAGGGGTAAGGTTAGGGGGCTGAGGGGCCCATAAATCTTTACTAGTAATTCTGTCCTGAAACACACTTTCAATTGCTGACAATGTTCCCTTGTTATACGCACACATATCTAGGCAATTAGTACTGCCCATGCACACTGTAGAATATGATGATGGCCATAAAAGCAGTGGCAGTGTAGTCCTTCTGGAGTTCATTTGCTGTTACTAATTACATGATGCTTGAGAAAGATATCACAAACTAAAATGTTTACAGTTCCGAACAAACAGAACAATATCTACCTCTGTGCTTTGTCCAATCTCTAGTGTGTAAATTCACCATTCACATTTAGTGAGGTGGAGCTCCATCTTGCTGGAATACAAATTTATCAGAATTTCTTTGAGGTTATCTCTATAATACCAACTTCATGACTTGTATAGTCTTTCCAATTTTTAGGACTATATTCAAGTCTTTCTAATTCACCCCATTGTTTTGTTGGAAAGGTTTTTTCTGTCAGAGCTCTTAGATTTACACATGCAATAGCTGCCCTAGAACCATCTGATAACATCTCATAATACAGTACTGGTCTTGCAGTTGTGCCGCTCATGCTCTTCACAATGCACACTAAATGAGAGCTTAAAAACAGATGAACCCCAACCTTATACAGCATAGGGGGGCATGCACAAAATAATTCTGTTTTAGTTATTCTTCTATAAATTAACCTTTAGTTTAGAAGTTGGTGTACCTCAAAACACAATGAATAATTTAGAACATATTAAGTAATATTTTTATACAATTAGGCAAATGAAAAACATAAATAAAAATCATAAAAAGACAATAAAAATAAGTGTCTCAAATAAGGAGAGGGAAGCTAGATAGTCTGTGAATGAAAGTATTTTCATTCCTAGTTCAGAAGTTTAATTGAATGAGAATATTAAACTGACATGGAGAGACCAAAGACAGTTTTACAATGCCGCTGATAATGCTTGCCACAGCTGCAAGTGAAATGTTTGGGAGTGCAATGAAGAAGCCCAGTGGACCACAGTCTCTTAGGCCAGAAGCACATTTTACAAATTATGAATCTGGCCATGAAAGCCTTCATTTAGTAATTTACAGTTGGAGTTAATTTGGCAGTTATTTAATTTTCAATTAAAAAAACACAGTCCTGCAAAAGTTATTGCAAATGTGGGATGACGAGCACGGTTAGTTCCATACAGAACTCTTATACTTTAACTCATTACTTTCTCAGGCATCAAGCCGATGATTTAATTGGATGTTTCAAAGGTGTTCCATCATCTTTGTCTTCAGGATAAACTTGTGGAAAAGGAAGTCCAGATCTCCATATTTACAGAGCTGAAATCTCATACAATTTTCTTGGTCGTGAAACAAGTATTTAATGTGACTGAGGTACAGACTACTCCTGGTAGGAAACTACTGTGCTTATGTACATGTGATACAAGTATTTTGAATTTGAGCACAAACCTAAAAAAAGCCATGCAATTTTTTAAAATCTTGGAAGATAAGTCAACAACCATGTATGTGTTAAGGCTTTTTATCATCAGTGCCCATGCTGAACTTAGTTTTAGGCCTGAATCATAGTTGAGTTTATTTGTTTCAAAAGCGATAGCTTAGCTTCTTTTACTCTTCTTTTCCAGTGGCTCAAGCACTTTACCACTAACATGGTTTTGTGGCCTTTATCAGTACAATGTTCAATGTTTAGCCAGTCCATATTTTTACTTTCTCTACTGGTAAGTAGGGGAAGTATTGTATTCCACCCAAAAATTTGATGTCAAGATTTCACCGGAAATATATGTTTTGAGATCCCTAAATCCAAAAAAAGCATTTTTAGAAAAAGGTGTGTGTGTGTGTGTGTGTGGACAGCATAACTCAAAAACAAAAAGTCAGTTAAAAACCAAATTTGGTATTTAAGTTTAATGTCTCAAGTATACAACACAAAGATTTTGAAGAAAATAGCCCCACCCTAAACTACCCTTTAAATGGAAAAATTTTGATTTTCTTGAAAATGGCTCTAACGATTTTGATTAAAATGTCATATGTTTAAGATATTTGTATGACAAATGAAACGTATATTTTGAATTTTCTGGCTATAGCCTATGCAGTCCTGTTTGCTCTGGGTGACTTTTGAATAATTTGTAAACTGTAAGAGATAGACAAAATCTTAGTATACAAAAAATGTAGGTCTCACTAAAACATACAATTTATGTCCAAATAAATTTTTTTGTAGAGTGAACCATTTTGGAGATATTCCTTGTTATTTGTGTCAGTTTCGGAAAACTTAAAACTTTAGTGAAATGGAACATCGTTAATTTTTTTATATGTTAAGCGTGTAAAGAGAACGGGATCTCAAAGCTTTAAAATATTTTACTATCGCTCAAAGCCTACTGTATTCTAATATTCCTCTTACACCTAAAAGGAAATAAACAATAAGATAATTTGTACAAATGCTTATCTCAACTAACACAAAAAGATATAGTAATAAGAGTTTGTAAGAATGGTTAGTACAAGAGTAGTGAAAGTCATGTGAGTGCAACACATCAAATTTTTTAGTTTGTATGAGCCTGGTGGTTCTTTGGTGTTTAGTAACAAGTGGTACAATAGTGGTTCTAAAGGGGTAGAGTGAGACTTTCAAATACAGATGGCATAACATACACCGAAGGCTGCCGATACAACATCAAGTTCTCCACCTCACTCACATTCTCCTGGTGAACCACACAAGGAGATCTCAAATACATATGAGATAACATACCCTAATGGCAGTTGATACATCAAATTCTCCACCTCACTCAGTCGATCTGAGTGGCTCAGTTGGTTAGGTGCTGGCCTACTTATACCAGGATCCAGGTTCAAATCCGGTTCAGACAGATGGTTTTTAAATGTGCTTAAAAACAACAACTCCATGTCAGTAGATTTACTGGCATGTAAAAGAACTCTTGCGGGACAAAATTCCAGTGCACTGGTGATGCTGATGTGAAGCTGGCAATTGAAAGTGTCGTTAAACAGCAAAATAATTTTTTTCAACCTAGCTCGCATTTTCCTGGTGAACCACACCAGGTCATTTCAAATATATATGAGATAACAAATCCTAATGGTGACTTATTATGCTGTAAGTACTTAAGTCCTGGGCTTCATAATTTAACCAACTGTAAGGCTGATCAATGAAAATTGTTAAAGCATGTGGAAGAACAATTAATTTCCAATAGTGTGTTCTGTTTGGGTGATGTGTGCTGTGCTGCGTTCACAAGGAATGTGGTACTATGTATCTAATGGAAACATTAATCAACACGGATTAATGGGATGCGAAAGGCCATTTTTCATCTAGTTAAAATTTTCAGACTTGCTTAAAAACACTGCATTATTTAATTGCTGGAATTATTTTAAAAAAAACTGAGGTATACCTTCCTTCATAAGAATGCATACCGAAATATCCACATTCTGAAAATATATATTATGACGTATACAATACTGTTTTTTGAGCAAAACCAAATTTTGTGATTCTAATATTATAGCAGGTTTCAGGAATGTAAGAAAAGTGTTAGAATTTCTTCCCCTGGAAATTGCAGAATCAATTAACTATTTGCTAATTGTTGAAGATTAGGATACCATAACTTTATTCCAGTAAAATTTAATCAGAAGACTTAAGCAAGATACTAGGTAAAAAAGAGGATCAAATCCTGCACTCAAATTTCAGGGGTCTCCGTCTAGGGGATATGTGAATAGCAACCACAAGGTATCCAAGCTGAGCAGAACATTACTTCCACTTACTGGTGTTTTGCTCCTCACTGTAACTTTTCTATCTGACCTTACCTTGGTCATCCCTTGTTCTCTTCCGACCCCAATGCTATTAGGGTTCCCAAGGGCTAGGGAGTCTTTATTTCTCCAACCTCTCCATTTCTCTATAAAATCTTAACCCCAACATGCTGACCTGTCATGGCATGTAATACGTCCTCTAATTGGTAATCAGAGGATATGGTCAGTGAATTTATTTTGATAACTCTCCCGGTCAGGTAGGTGAGACCTGTAAACCAATGACAGGTGTGGTCCTCCAGACATTCTGGGGGTTGTGAGAGAGCGACGTTACCGCCAAAACATAAAAATATGGTGCTCTTTAAAAAACGGTTACTATTACTGCTATTGCTCTCTTCAATATTTGTGAAAAATATTGGAGAGCAAGAGGATTAATGACTTCACTGTCAGAAATCCAGCATTAGCTAACAACAATTTCAGTACTATAACCTTTGAACATGGATTTTCAGCTCCTGTGTACTGATAGGATTTCTGATATACGCATGTAGGTGATTTTTCGATTGCATATATTTGTAAATAAGATTACTATGAAAGGACAAAAAAAAAAAAAAAAAAAAAAAAAAAAAAAAAGAGGAAGAAGAAGAAGTAAGTAAGTTTTTTCTTCCGTTTTAGGTATTTTTCACAAATTATTTATTTTGTTGAGCTTTGGGGTGCTTTTATTACTCTTGACTCAATTTTACTTTCTTACCACGTAAGTAGTACATAGAGAACGTATTGCATTCCACCCAAGAATCTAATGCCAAGATTTAAGTGGAAGTATATGTTTTGAGCTCCCCTGAATCCAAAAAAGGAAAGGATTTTTAGGAAAAGGTCTGTAGGTGTACATGTTCCTGTGTGTTTCTATAAACAGCAATAACTCAAAAACAAACAATCAGTTAAATACCAAACTTGTGAATGTGGTGTTGAGAGAACTCAGTCTTTGCATATTGAACGAGATGGTTATTAGCGATTTTAAGCTAAGCCTGTTTGAGTGAATATGAGCATTATCAGAATTAGATTGAAACACAGAGAGAACATTAGTGAAGTGTGTGACAAGGTTACAACAGAACAGAACAGCTGTGAGCTGCAAAGTCACAACAAATTGTACATTGTATTAACAACATAAAAAGAGGACTGTAAATTTGTAATTCAATTTTAAGGGAAATAAGGAAAATTAACTTAAAGTGTCATTTGTCACAGCTCGTATATTGAATGAATGTCAAGAACATTACACAATTCACTTCTCTCTCTCATTTCAAGGTTTATGCAACCATCTCATCTACAACACATAGTAGGTGTGCTAGCAAGGGGGTTAAAAGTGTTATCAGCAGTTACTATGCCAATAATGTTCATTTAAAAAATCTTCACATATGGTTCAATTGTAGTAGTGGATGACATGTGTCTGCCTTGCATTAAATAAGATTTGCCTATGCAAGAGTTCACAATAGGAAACCAAATAAAGAAACCTTAGTAGTACTGTGGAATTTCCAATACTAAAACAATGATCAAGTTGAACAGTTTATGTAATATGCTACTTAAAGCTTACAAATCTAAGACTGCATAAGTCAGGTCACCAAAATAGAAGCTGAAGAGGTAAAATTTATATGAAGAAATAGACTTACTTGTTAGTTTTTCCAAACAAAGAGGGCATTGATAATCTTGTTCTGAACAAATTTGTACACAATTACCAAGTGAACCAGAGATAGCCTTTTATGTTGACATCCAACCAAGAGATACATTATACTGAACTGTGCATTGCTACTTACATGCAGTGAATATTTTGATTTCATTTAGCAAACTAAATTTCTTAGCAAAAGTGTAATTTTTTGGATGATACAATGGTGCACCCCTCATAACATACTGAAATGAAAACTTATTACCTCAAGTTTAAGGCGAACAGCAATAAACTTCTTTCTTCTTTCTTTGTTTAGACATGCTATGTTACAAATGTTTTCAAAGGATTTCAGTGCAATAATTGACATTGTCCTTCACCTTTGATCCATCTCCACTTTTTACTTTTTTTCCCATCCTAAGGTTAGATAAGGATAAGGATAGGAAACCATTGCTTTCCACCATTCAACACATTAAATCTTGGCTAAGCTTTGCGAGACACTTTTTCACATTCTTCTGTTTCACTCACCAAAAACATAGCAGTTTCTATTTCACAAACTACTGTATTGTTTACTATTTGCATTGTTAGGGTCTAAGATGGTGAACACTCATTGCAATTCTGGCAGAGGCTTGGTGAACTTGAAGGTAGTTATTTTCTGGAGTGCCAAATTTGTGAGGTATCATTCAAGGCTTTTTTACACATATCTTCTCACAAGTGCTGAATGTCATGGCTGTGTGGGTTTTAAAAGTTTATTTCCCTAAATATCTGATAGTTTTCATCAAGAACTGCACTACTGCTGTTGATTTGTCAGAATATCTTTTGTTTTGTATTATGTTCCTAAGTGTTCTTTGATATTGATCTCCTTTTCTGTTCCTAACATTGGTCTATTCAAAGAACACTTCTGAAACATCAGGGTGAATGTTAACACCCTCATTCAGAGGGTTCCAGCGTACTACAAGAAATGTATTACAGCAATGCTCACAATGCAAAGATGCAAATCTTGCAAGAATGTTTTTAAAAGAGAAAGAACATTTGCTGTGGTGACCTCGTAGAAAGTAATTTGTCTGACAGAACAAAAACTTTTATGATACAAGGTGTAAACTGGACTTACATTTCAAATGTTTATAATAATAACTCCATAAACAAAGATCCCTTTGTAATAATTTATATGTAGAATTGACTGCTAAATAAGGTAAAAAGTGAAAAACCCTATTTTAAATAATTCTGTATATAATATATGCCTTTCTGAATCATTAGATTCAGAACTTAAGATTGCTTGTTTTTCTTCTGCTGCAAATTATAATGATCATAACTTGTAAAAATTCTAGGGGCAATAAATGATATAATTTGGAATAAAATATCTTCTGGGCTTGTAGGCCATGGTTGATGTGTAGGAATTGCTCATCGTTGGGTCCTCTGATGATGATCAACACAGACTTGAGTGAAACATCAGGAGCAATTCCTACATGTCGACCATAGCCTACAAGCCCGGAAAATATTTTATTCCAAATGGACACCAGCCGTGAAAGCCTAAGCACACACAAATGATATAATTATCATCATCACCTCATGAGTTAACCAACAAAGCAGCAAGGATATCAAATGTCTGAAACTGACACAGAGAACCAATGAACTCAGCACCTGGAATAAAAGAATTTGTTGGCACAATATCATACATAAACAATGATGAGCTTTGGCAGTCTAAAATGGAAAACAGAATTGTCAATTGTATCTGCCAGGGATACAAGCTATCCAACATTTTGCAACCTGCTGTTTTAGGTAAGTGAAACAGAAAACTGTACAAGATTATTTCATATAATTTTAGTTATTTAAATGCTCCAGATGTTTAGTTCCAGTTTTAATTTCATAAGATTGTCTTATTTTGAGCAAATATTCCCAAAATTTGCATTACAAGTATACATCACAATAAATTCAAAGAAAAATTTATTTTCAACATCATCAAAATTAAACAAAGTATCAGCTCTGCATCCACTATTTAAATCATATATCACTTTATCACAAACAAACCAAGATTTGAAGTACCTTAGAAACATTCCCATGACAATAAGGTTTAGCTTGTACAAATCAGTCTTTTGAATTACTCTGAGGAACAGTATTCAATAGTTAAGTGCAATATAATGCTTCACAGCTTTGAACAATTTTGCAAGCTTAAAATAAAATTACAAAAATGCTTAAAAATAATTCTAAGTACCTATATTATCTTTAGAAAGAATGTGCAGAATGATTACTAACTTGATCTGAGTTCCACAGAACAATAGGAAGAAAGTCTAAAATGAAATGCTATTTATTATGTTCTATGAGGCGACTTGTGATGTTGGAGCACTCATATGATGCAAGTGCACAACAGCAACAGTTGAGTCAAGTCATGTATCCCACTAGCCCTTCTGTTCATGGTATTCATTTCCTCCCTTTCCTTTCTAGCTCCGATTTTGCAAGCTCTGGTTACACACAATGGAACCATCAATTGTCTGCATCTCAGCATTTACATACTAGCAGTATTGTAGCGACTCTTTACCAGCACATGAACAGTAGTTGGGGAGTTCAGTCAGGTTTGAAATTAGAGTGCTCATGGTGCTACCAGAAAGCTTACCTTTGCAATCACATACGAGGGTCACTACAAAAGTTTTGAGATGTGAGAAAATTAGAGTTGATCCACTCGAATTGAATGTAAGATGGGATAGCCCCATCCTTTGATGGTTAACTGGTATTAGGTAGTGACTCCACACTCAAGGAATTCCAGCAGCACAAGGATGAACAACCCGCAGCATGCAGGTAGTCAGTTCTTGCAATGGAGCTGGGAAGAAAGCATTTTTGCTCAACAATTTTCTACAATCTTGAAAGTGGGTTAAATTAGTGCCAAAGTCTTGCACATTTGCAACAGGCTTTTGAAGACATTGATCCTTCCCATGCCAAAGTTTTCCAATGGTTTCTGGGATTTAAAAGGGGCCCAAATAGCTTTGAAAGATGAGAGTAGCGTGCATCCGGCAACTGCAGGTGACTAAGGAAAACTTGCACTGTTGAGAAAAATGCTTCACGAAAATAATTGCATAACATTTAAAGAAATAGAGGCAACATTGCAAATTTGTTCACCAGTAGTTTCTAAAATCTTCCATGAATTCCTTCATGGAGTGCTTCACAATATGATGGAAGAACAAAAACACGCCCATGTTGAATGGTGTGAGAAAATGCTGAAGATCCAAAGGAGGACACTCCAGACAGGTTTCGCATTGTTACAGATGATGAAGCCTGGATTTATTAGTTTGATCTGGAGACCAAGTGGTAATCAGCAGTGTGAATCTTTTCTGATGACAATCCATCGACAAAAGTGAAGAGTCACCAAAGTGTCCACAAGAAAATGGTGTTCTCATTTGTCCTAAAGGATGGTTTTGTGCAACCATTTCTCTGAAGGAGCAAAGCATGGTTGCCACTAATTGGTACACCACAGTTTGCTTGCCAAAATCTTTTGCCAAGCTTCAATAATGACAGCTACACATGGGACTACGAGGGACCCTTCTCCATCATGATAATGTATCCGCACACACAGCCAACATCACCATTCACTTCCTGGAGTCTACAGAGGTCAAACTGATGATTCATCCACCACACGATCCTGACCTGGCCCCATGTAACTTTTCCTGTTCCCAATGATAAAAAATTGCAGGTGTGGAAAGAGATTTTCAACCCCAGAAGATGCTGTCACACCTATGAAGGGGACCTTGCAGCCTTAAAACAAAAAAACACATGGCAGGAGTGCTTCCAGAAGTGGCTTCAGCAAATGCAAAAGTATATACAGTGTGGTGGCAAGTACTTTGAGAAAGTGCAACAATCAGAATAATTTTGAAACAAATTTTCTTAGTGTATCTCAAAACTTTCATAGTGACCCTCATACTACATAAGGACCTGGAACCAGACCACTTTGCTCTTGGTGAATGTCTTTGGTGAACATGTCCATGTCTAAGTTTTATTCTAACAAGTCAACAAGACCCAAGAGAACCCTCCACGTAAGTTAACCACAATTGAATTCTAACCCCTGTGCTCAATGGGCTTTTTCTCATTTAATTTATAATAAACATCTACCCGAGTCCATTTTTATGGAACCCAGAGTGCCATTTTTCACACTTAACTTCCACTTCCATGGCACCCTGTTGCCCAGGCCCAGAATGATCATCCTGCATCCAAGTCTATGCACCACCTCCCAGTGAACCCAGGGTGTAAACCTGTGGGTTCATTAGAGTATATTAAATTAAAAATCTATTTGTTAATTTCCAAAGCTTTAGATCAGTTCAGAATTTGCATAAGGAGCATCTAACAGGAAAACATTCAGTATAAATTAAAATTGAAGGAAATGCTTCTGAACAAATACAGTGATGGTAAATGAAGAGCACAAAGCTCAGCACTGTCTGACAGGGCTAAGCAACCAGAAATACTTTTAATTATGCACTGTCACAATGTGTATTTAACTGAACATGGAAACTAGAGATCGTTCAAAATAAAGGAATAAGTTTTATCAAGACCATTTAAATCATATGAACAACTTTTGGTAAATGGTGTTGTTTTACAACCTGTTTGTTTATTAAAATCATTTGTAAGAATTTTCAAAATATGAAACAACATTTCTTTTCACAATAACTGAAATCAAGGTAGATACAGAGGCCGACAGAAGTATTTGAATAATATAACATGTAACATTGCACGTACTATAGATACTGTAATATTTATTTGGCAGCATTGAATTGTTGCACATGTAAACATTAACCTTTTGTGTATTCGGAAACAATATATAAAATATCACTTTGCATGTATTTATTACACAATCTGTACTGTATTTATTCTATTGTCCCTCTTATTGGAGGACATAAGTATTCGAACGTAACCAATCGAACAGAGAGAAAGGTGCTTGGGCGTACCCTACACGCCCCTACCACATAGCAGTTGTGTTTATGCTGTGCCACGAGACAGTGTGCTCAAGTTATTTAGCCGATTTTGAACTCAGGTAATATGGGGCGTAAAGGTAAGGAGACAACGGTGGCAGAAAGGAATATTGTGATCAATATGTACAAACAGAAGAAATCTCTCTCTGAAATTGCCAACACCATTAACAGAAGCAAAACTACAGTGTTCTACATAATCCAATGCTTCAAACAGACAAATACTGTGGTAAATAAACCTAGAAATGGCGCTCCTTCTAAACTCACCACCAAAGACAGGAGGCAAATAATAAAAATGGTGAAGCAGAATCCGAGAGTCACTGCATCTGAGATTAGAAGATGCCTTGAGCAATATTCTGGCACTATGGTTCACACCAGAACAGTTGAATGGGTTTTAAATAGTGCTGGGTACAATGCCCGCGTTCCTAGGAAGAAACCATATATTAATAAGGTGAATAAGAAAAAGCGTATAGAATTTGCCAAACAGTATGTGGTGAAAGCAACAGAATTCTGGGATAAGGTTCTCTGGTCAGACGAGAGCAAATTCTGCATATACAAGAGTGATGGACGACTAAAAGTATGGAGACAGCCAAATACAGAATGGGAACCTAAGAACATGGTAGCTACAGTGAAATATGGTGGCAGTGGTGTGATGGTATGGGGTTGCATAGCTTCATCTGGCTTTGGGGAACTGGTGTTCATAGATGGTATCATGGACAAATTTGCATACAAGAGGATTCTTGAAAACAATCTTAAAAAGAGTGCAGAGAAGCTGGGATAAGGGCATGATTATTACTTCCAGCAGAACAATGATCCAAAGCATACTGCTGAAATTGTAAGGCTTTGGATAGTATACAACACTCCTCACACTTTGAAGACACCGCCCCAATCTCCAGATTTAAATCCTATAGAGAACATCTGGAAGGAGCTTGAGGAGCCTGTGAGGAAGCATCACATCAGGAGCAAGGACCATCTAAAAGAACTTCTTCAAACAGAGTGGAGAAATATGCACTCGGCAGTCACTAAACAACACATACAGACAATGCCCAAACGATTATCTGCTGTAATTCAAAGAAAGGGGATGATAACTAAATACTAGCTGTTCTCTGTTCTAATACTTATGTCCAGATGTAAAGTAACCGTTTTACTTCTTCTTGTGGTGCAAATTAGTTTCAGTTGCTATTTATGAGTGTGTATGTTTAATGGAAGATTCAAGTTTATTTTGTACCAGTTGTATTTATGTATGCGTAGCTTTAAAATAATAAAAGTGATAAATATGTGATAAAAAAGTGATAAATATGTTTACGTTCGAATACTTCTGTCGGCCTCTGTATTTGCAGTGAAAGATACCAGTGTACAGAGTATATCACCCTCTTCTTCTCATTGATTATAATAAATACTGGTATGATGTGGTCTAGTATATGTTTTTTCTAGGAAGAGCATTTTTGACATCCATTAATTAAATTGCATACTATGCACACATCTGAAGATTTTAGTTGCATCACTGCAGTAAGAATATAAAAACAACTTAGTCCTCAGTAGTTTTCAAACAGTGGACTATTTTTGTACAATTAACTTAAACTGCTTCGAACAGGCACTTAATTTTTGGAAAATGGTGCCACTAGCATTGGTAATATCAGTACAGTGGTTGGCTCATTTTAATTATAGCTAAAAAATGTGTATCATGTGGTCCACAGAAGCAGGCATTGCAACAATCAAGTTCATTGTTAACAGTTTGTTTAAAATAAGAATGCTCAATTTTTTTACAAATTACACTGAAATATACTAATTTATGGGCAGAAAAGTGTAATTTTCTTGAGGTCAATGAATGAACCAGAAGTGATTTCTCTCCATCAAAAGCGCTTATTGCAATTGGTCAGCAAATATCTCCGGTCTCTCTGTGCCTCACTACTTTGTTCTCTCTGCAAATACCTTGCTTATTTATGCAAGTTCTGTTAATGTAATAGTGAACATCACCCTGTACTCAGAATTTCTAATTAACCTTGCACATAATTCAAAAGCTGTATATGTACTGTTGTAACCTATTGTTCTCTTCAAATTGTGAACTTTGACAGTACATCACTCTTTCTTTAGTTATGCTTTTAACAACTGTTGCTGCTATTGTGCAGGACTTGCAAGAGCACTATGACTGAGTTATGGTTAAGACAAATAGCACTTGATAAGCCACATTTGAGAAATAAAGAAAGGAAATAATATAACAAAAATAACTAGTATCCATTCTGCACTACATAGAAATATTAGTTAATGGATTAGGTTAAGCTCTATTATGAATTACTATTATCATACTTTATCTTGAGCTCTCAGATGGCATTGTTATCAGATAGCCACAGGGCTTTTCGTGTCTTTTATGCAGTCATGCTTTGAATTATATCACAGATGGCATGAGTTGTAGTTTTCACAAATGTATTTTATTTTTGTCAGTTAGCCAATGGCTAAAGTAAAAGGCTATGCAAACTGATTGTTCCTTTACCATTTACAAGAGTCTGTGACAGGATTTAAGCTAGAAAATAAAACGTCACAAAAATGCACAAATCAAAATTTACATTTGTGCGAAAACTTTGTGCAAAATTCTGCAACTAGAAAATTGTATAAATTATGCTATTAATAAGGTTTTAAAAGTGACATATATGTAAATTAAATTGAAGTCAACTGCAATCTGCCGAATGACATTTTATAATTTTTTTTTAAAATTAACTTTACACATATAGCTCCACATTCCATATCATATCTACATTACAGTAAACTTGTCAGTATTGGTTTGCATATTTTGAACTACTTTATATACAGTTTGTCTTTGTATATATGTGTGCTTTTCAAGAAGTGATGTATAGATTTGTTTTAAGAAAGAAGAGGGAACAAATTCCCAGTTCCAGTGAAACTAATAATGGACACACAAAAGAAACAAAACCTGATATTAAAACAGGCATACCAAATAAACAATTAGATTCTGAAGAAATTTCATCATTTGTGTGTAGTTTGAGCGAGAATACAAAAAGGACTGCATGGTATCATCATCACATGAGCTGTATTACTAACATTTACAACAAAACAAAAACTATATGGTTTTAAACAATGTTTTAAAATAGCAACACAAATTATGATTATAAAGTCATTCCTTATATGTAACTCAGATTGCATCACCTTTAAAAAAATATTCCTGGTTCAAATTATAGATGTTGCCTAATTAACTGTTAATGCAGTTCTAAATGATGTTTGTATATAAGAATGAGTGAACCATGTGGAGTAGATCAGAAATGAGCTCCAATAGCAGGGAGAGAAAACGGCATATAGTTCGTTTTTGTGAAAAATGATTAACGACTTATTGAAGGGTTGTAGTTATTATAGTCTCATCGTTTGTTCCTGTGGCAGATTGTTCTCAGACTTTTGTGAATGCTGTTTTGAAGCTTGTTCCAATCTTCGACCTCGAATAGCAAAATGTGACAAAAGTGACTAACTTAAACCCTGGTTTGTGGTGCTGATACTGGATCTGCTTCAAGCATTTACTACTTAAGGTTACTGTTTGAGTTGGTTAAACATAAAATAAGAAAACCAAAGTAAACCAGTATACAGTAGAACCCAGATAACTTGACCTAATGTGGACTGAGAGAGTGTCGAGTTATCAAAATGTCCAGTTTTATGGAATAAGGAGTCTGTTATTCACAACTTAAAACAGGATGCTGCAAATTACATAAATGTACAATATAGGAAATGCAAAAGAATAACATTTCCTACAATTTATTACATACTAATATATTCCCCTTTGTCTGGTCTCTTCAACGCATCCAATTTAATTTCCATTGTCATGCTAACTTGCCTTTTCTTCTCGTTCGACATTTGCATTGGCACAAACACAATACAGTAAGTCCGAAATCTAAGAAACAGTACTGTAACCATAAATATGTAACTGAAATTTTAGCTTACCATGTACTTACTGGGTACAGCAAGAAACCTTCAAACCTTCCATACAAGTGTTTGTGCTATGCACTCACATTATAGTGACAAACTTTTGATTTTGTAATAATCATCTGCTTATGTTCTGATTAGATATCGAAAATTCAATACATGATCAGCCGTTTTGTTACTATGAGGGATTATAGAAATTATTACGGTCAAATTATAACAATAAAAAATACAAATATTAAAACAAAAAAAGTGTTGAGTTAAAAGGAATGTCAAGTTATTGAGAGTCGAGTTATGGAGGTCTACAGCAACAAAGGTAATGTGATACAGTAAAATGCACATATTGGAGTATGGACAACAATCTTCCTTTCATAGAAGTTTGAAAACAGTGTTGTTATAATCAATTTAATTTAAAAGGTGAGTCAATTAATAACACTAAACAACACTTACATTTATAATTTTTCATAGTGCAGATGGCAACGCTTCTTCTGATGTTTCATGTTTCATCGCCATCCGCACCATGAAATACCATGGAAACCCAGTTATTGTCCAGTTGATAATGGAGGAAAGTTAACCTCTGAAATGTGTTCTGGAAAATTATAAATGTAAGTGTTGTTTAGTGTTAATTGACTCACCTTTTAAATTGAAATGGACAACAATGCTCAGTTGTTACTTTGGAAAAGCACAGACTTTCTTGACTCAGACATTCCTAGCACTAGATTCCAGGGCTCAAAATAAAGTGTGCAAATAGTAAATTATGTTTTCCTGAGTTTTGCTATAACCAAGTCATGAATCCTGAGCCATCTGCATAAAAATGTTTCTATTTAACCTGTATACAAAAGCCATTGCAATGTGTTTTAATTAGCGTGTTTTAGCAGTTTTAATTAATTTTTAAGAGATCATAACATAATCACCCTCCTGTTTTTATACAACATGACACTTCTAACTTTTTGTGCTTTATTACTGTGTTCATGAAAACAAAGAGCACCTTTGGAAGTGGAGCTTTTCTTTACAAAGTAACTGCTATATATGATTAGCACACGCAAAATTGTGAAATAAAATCTTTTCAACAGGCTGCTAATTAATAACAGGTATGCAACTTCTCCAAAAATAATAAGAATTTTAAAAAATAAAACATTTAAAAACTGCAATTACACTTTTGAAATCAGTTTCTAACTATTTTTATTTCTGAAGTTAACTAAAGTCTATTGGGGCTCACCTTTGCACTCATAGCAGCCTAGTTTAGTAGGTTTTATCAGCTATACAAGAAATAATATTTCATGGAATAGATAAATAAATCAAACTTAAGTACCATTACTGCTTCTGAGGGCACATCTGTCATTAGATTTTAATACAAAATATTTCCACAACTCCCACTCTTTTAAGAAGCCGAGCTGACTTTTCAGTTTTTAAGCACATTTTGGGCTATTTCCAAACTCTGGGTATGACTTGCAAGATGAGTGATGCAACATTTAGTCTCCAATAGAGTAGTTCAAGTTACCTCTGCATAAGCAAGTGCTCTAATTACAATAACCATAAGGGAACTAAACCTTTCTGAGAAGAGCCAGCATCACCATATTTTTTATCCAAACTGCAATAATTCCATTATCACAAATGCTAGAAGCATATTCTTAGTTTATTAGAAGCAGGTTTAGATGTATTAGAAGTGAAAATGAGGTTTCAAAATTTAAGAAACACTAAATATGTATTGAAGAAAGTTCTACTCCTTGGTTTTAGAAAGTAAGCTTCCTACAAAGTTATTCTGCACAAGTATGAAATTATGCCTCATATTTTGGAGAGTCAACTGGCTTGAGAAAAATTAAACATATAAACACTGCAGATGAGAAATCCTGACAACGCTGTGATGATATTCAGTAGCTTTGCAGCAATTTTCATGAACTGATTGTTACATTTCTTTTAAGTTTTATATGTGGTTTGAATTACCTTTCCTATGAATTTAGGCCACCAAGTATTTAAAGACACTAAAAATAGCTAAATTAACTCCCATTTTTTAGTCCTAAATGATTTTGCTATAATTGATTTGCAAAATCAAAATACTAAAATGCCAATAATAGAAGAAATTCAAAGCCAATACATCTTACCTTAATTTAGATTCCTTCACACAAAGGTATTCCCGAAAATGAACTAGTAGCGATTGCAGTAAAAGAAGCAACTCATCTGGCCATACAGGAAGCAGATATCAGTTCTCCACATACAATGTAACCATACCTCTCAAGAGAATATTATGCCCCAACAAACTTCAAGAAATTAAATAATTTCAAGGATCATATCCAGTAACTAATCATACCCACCAAGAACAAGTTCTCATCACTTATCTTTGTATTAGACACACTAACTTTACTCAACTATTCTCTCAGAAAACTTCAGCTTCTTCCTGCAGCACTTGCAATGTCATCATAACTGTCAAAAACATCACAGAAATGTGCAAAAAATACTGACAGCTGTGCAAATATGCCCAAGTTCCCCTTAAAGCAACAGAAGTACTTGGAAATTGTGTGTTGTAAAACAACTTTATATTTCCATAACATTACTGAATTCTTAAACAAATCTAAAGTAACATGTACCTAAATTGTAAAATTATTGCAATATGACATTTAAAGTGACAACAAACCAAGTAATTAACAAAAAAAAAAAAAAAAAAAAAAAAAAAAAAAAATGCTAATCCACAGTAAAAGAACACGAACAAAGCTTCTGCCATTTACATTTGTTTGTTAAGCACACCAAAGCAAGTACAGAAAGACTTTTAGGAGTCTTTCAGCCAGTGCTTTAACGCACACTTAACTTTTTTAAATTTCAGTTTAAAATCACAAAATAAAATAATTTCTATTAGAATGACTTGCAATATATTTGTATCCACAGAAAAAATCTGCAGCAGATATCTGAATACTGTAGCTAGACAACAGCAGCAAATTCTGGGTGATATACATAAAATGACACATAGCAATTTGATGTAGGGATTCATGGGTATTCAGGAGTATACTCAAAGTTTTAATGTATGATATGCATTTAACTATCCTCCAAACATCTCTAGGGAGATCACATGACTCAAAGCAAAACTCTCCATTAAGAATATTCAGAAAAAATAAAACAAGCAGCACAAGTAAATTCATTGTAAACATAAACATTCAGAATTGTTGCATTTTCACTTTTTCTCCTGCAATTCAACATCACTGCTGGAAGATAAAAATTTATTTCACAGTGATATTAAGAAGAAGCAGAACAATTTGTAACCCAAATGCAAAACTCAATGGAATATTTCATCAAACTGAATCTGATACAAAGTACTAACAAAATGGCTGAAAGAAATGAAAACATCAGGTGATACTCTCAAGTTCATAAGGAAACCAAGAAAACAAGAGTTTATGCCAATCTTTCAGCATGACTTCTTAGTTGTCTAACACGAATGCACATTTTTAATGCTCCTTAAAAAGCACTACATAGATGTCATTACAGACAAGTTCAGTATATAAGAATTAGTTTGAAAAGGCAGACCGGGAAATGCCCAGTTTTAACCTTTTTTCATGAGATTTAAATTCTTGATGAACATGAAACAATATTCAACACTCTGATTAGCGAGGAGAAATATCTTTCTTTGAGGCCATGCAGAACAATGTTAATCCCCAGAGATGAGAAAAAGCTGCCTATCTTTTATATGAACAGAGAAGAATATACTCTTAAAATAATTAACAAAGCATACAAGTTTAAAAATTTGGCCAAACCAAGAGATTTGAAAATTTACCTGTAATGTCAAGGAATCTAACATGTGCAGATTTTACTCTCATACTGACTTTCAGATGCTACTGCTTACCTAAAGCAGCATCATTCACTGAACTCTGAAAGCTTGAAAAGCAATCAATTAAACTCATTCTTTTGTATGGTTTCTTAAAAGATTAACAAGTGTGATAGCATTCATTAGCTTAATTCTTTCACACTGAAACTCTTTCACCAGAGAAATGATGTACTATATTAGCATTATATTAGGCTTATTTTAGTGACAGAAACATTGAAAAATGTAGAGCTTTTCCTGCTACTCTCTTAGATTCATTAAGTATCTCATTTAGCAAATGTATTTTTACGGTACATTACTTTTATGTTCTCTACAACATGTACAAGTTTCCACAGTAAAATTTTATGTATTGTAATTTACACAAATAAAGTAGACCTATATATGGGAAATTATTTAATTAACAAAATGCATAATGTAAGTTTCAATGGAGGCAAGCCAGGATCTGGCAGTGAGGCATTTCGGGTCTCGCTCCTTTGAATATTCAGGAGGGGGTGCTGAGCCTACAGAGTTTCCTTCTAGTTCTATTCTTTTATTACTTTTTCTTACTATGCCAGTATAAATCAAAAGTAAATGTGTATGAGGGGAGTTTGATAAGTCTGTTACTGACAAAAAATCATGCACGAATCACAGGTTTCTTATTGGCACCAAAGTCTCACATTTATTCTGTGAATAATCCCAGACATTCATATATTTCTTAAAGCGTTGTTGGGAGCCTGTTAAAGCTCTAGTTTGGTGTTGCTTCATGGAACATGGAGAAAAGTGAATTTTGTATTCACACAAAACACTATTTTTTGCATTATAAGACAAAGGAAACAGAAGAAAAGCTAAAACTTACTACGGGGACTCTGCTTCATCACATGGCATGGTTCACAAGTGGTTGACAAAATTCTGATGTCATTCAAGCATTAGAGATGCAAGCACACAGGACGCTGATTGATGTCACAACAGAAGAAATTATGCACAAAGTTCATGATATTGTGATGGAAAACCAACAAATGTAAATAAGTGAGATAGCCAACACCCTACAGCTCTAAAGTGAACAGATATACAATATTCTCCCAAATATATTTGGGTATGAGAAAGCTGTCAGCAAGATGTGTGCCACAATTACTCACAGTTGGATCTGAGTTGAAGTGGATCTATTTCTGATCTGAGACAAAGCAAGAATTTATGAATTTCCTTTGGCAAATGAGTTTCAAAAAAAGCGAAAACCTTATTGTCAGCAGGAAAAATTGTGGCAGCCATCTTTTGGAATTCCCAAGCTGTGATATTCATCCCGTGCCTAGAAAAGGGTAAAACGATCACAGATTCATTATATGCCACAATACGGGATCAATTTCCCAAGGAACTACTAAAGAAAACACCCCATCTGGTGAAGAAAATGGTTCTCTTTCACTTGGATACTGAATCTGCGCAAATGCAAAATTTGAGGAATTCCGCTACAAACTGCTACCTCATCCACCATATCCTCCATACTTAGCTCCAAGCTACTTCTTCCTCTTTGCAAATCTGAAAAATTGGCTCAGAGGGAAATTCACATACAATGAAGATATCATGGCAGAAACAAACTTGTATTTTGCAGACTTTCAGAAATCACGTTTTTGGAAGGTTTAAAAAAATTGGGGAAACAATGAGCAAGGTATTGAGTTACAAGGAGATTATGTTAAGAAATAGTTGATTTTTTGGAAGAATAATGTTTTCTATAAAAAGTCACAGACTTATCAAACAGCCTTTGTATATGGTATTCCCTGGTGCAAATATGATATTGTGTTTTGGGAATACAGACACATCTGAAGTTACGTCTGCAATCTGTGAAATACCTAATATTTTAATTATATTATACAATATATTAAATATGATATGTTTTGACAGATAACTAATAAATCTGTAATTTAAATTTTAGTTATTGAGCCACCCCCACCCCCAGTATTTTGTTCATCTGGTACCTCTGCTTTAATAGATTTAATTTCTAAATGTTATATGCATACCAAACCATTTAAAATGCTAGTACAGCCAGAAAATCATCCTGTATTGTACCTAAGGAGAGTTAAAAACTGAATTTAAGAGAGAAACCAGGAAACTTCTTTAAACGCTAACATTAAAAATTTGTTTTATTACAAAATTTTATTTCAAGAAAAAAATACATTCTTAATTCAGAAATTCTTCTTCTTAGCATCTTTAACCATCACAGATTATGTTCAATGTGAACCATATAGCAGTACTTGAAATATATCAAGTTGTTTATATGAGCAATCGTCTAAAAGATCATTATATCACAATAAACCTTCTAGCTATCATTTGATACTCATTTGTACATTTTGCTATTTTGTGAATTTTTTTATGCACAGGGTTTGCAAACATAAGTGAAATAAATCAATGGACTGGCCTGAAGTTCACAAATGCATCAACCAAATTTCCTCAGATATTCACTACAGCTAAAAATATTAAACTTTGCTCAATAGCCACAGAATGTTGCTGTTCATCCAAAACCTTGTAATTCCAAAAAATAAAATCTTTATAGAAAGTGGAAAAGATGTATAACTTGTTTTACTCCATGAAAACATTATGAACCAAAGATACTACTGTAATAAAAGAATAGCAAAACATAAATAAACAAACCTAACAAAAAAGATGAAATTGTGTGTTTAATGGCTTTGTAGCAAAAGTAATGATTTCTTTTCAAAATTATAAGATACAAGATACATGTATTACTATGGCTGTTTTAAAATCTAAATATCTCAATCAACCCAATTTTCAGTTTCCTTGGTTAGATATAAGAATAAGCTCTGGTGGGTTACCCAACCGTTCTAGAGAGTATCTTTCCCCAATTATTGTTCAAAGTGTCAGAGAAAGAATGGTGAACTATGAGTAGAAGTTTCTCAGACATATTTTCAATGTTATGGAAACTAAGTCTAACTATTTGTCAAACAAAGTTATACATGCTTTGCCAGAACAAATTTTACAAAATGTATAAATGCCTTTAAGTTTGAAGTTAACTTTGAAACATACTATATCTTAGGAAAATATGTTATCACATTATTCGATTTTTTAACTACTCTAGTAACTTTGACTTTTAGAAACAAATACTAATATCATTTTGGTTACTTTGGGTTTTTATATTCAATTCTATTTAATCTGAAACACTCCGTCCATTCTATCACACTTCCAGAGTCTAGGCAGTGAAAAGTTTCTAATTAATGAAAACCTATTCTGTTCAGGCCAGGAGTTGAACTCTGACCCATTAGGTTGACAAGATGGCACACTTAACCAGACCACATTAAGCTTAAATATTTTACATTTACTAATTAAAACTGTAATTCTGATGGTTGGTGGACTTACAAGGTGTTGGAAAAACAGCTATGATAAATGATGGTTTAACCATCATGAATCTATAGAACAGCGTCACTTTTAGGTTTTCGGGCAAGTATTGCGAAACAGCAATACTGTATAAAAATCTCAGTAACAATAATCCATTTACTGAATTCTATTCATTATATATTACAAGACACATTTCAAAACATGACAAGGTTTATGGAGTACTGCTGTATTAATTTCTAAACAGATATGCTGTAATATAATTCCATTAACTTAAATATAATGTTATGCAGCACCCTGTACACTTTCGTTTATATGTAATGAAGATCTGAACAGAAAGGAAACCTTCATTACGTAAAAAGTTTAAAAATCTTAATATAATTATTGAGCGTATTTCAAAGTGGAATATGCACATTAAATTCATTTTTATATATCATAATGTTAGGCAATTTGATTTAAAATACATTATAGATATTTCAGATGTTGCACTGCATTAAATTGCTGCATGACTTCTCTCCAGTGGAACAAACAATCTTGACATTTTAAAAACCTTTTGTTGACCCTTTACTACCATAAATATGCAAGATATGTGTTGAATAAGGTCTAGTTTGTTGTGTATAAGAGGAAACCTTGTTAATATAAACACTTCAGTGACACTTCGGTGCCACTGCTGCGTACAATTTATGCTTATTTTTTTATAATGCCTGTTTGAGATTCAGGCATATCACATCTTTAAGTAGGAGTTTGCTTCATTCCACATAACCAGTGTCATTGAACTATTTAACTATTTCTGGTACAAATTCCTGTATTGAAAATGTCATGAATGGGGAGAAAGTATGCTAAAAGAGCAATCTGTATAAAATTTAAAAAGTAAGTAATGTTTAAATTATTGGTATTTGTTGCACCCCTTATACCTTTAGACCTATATGATGCTACAAACGTTACCTCATTGGTGATGTCATGAATGGGCCCTTCCACTCACCCATCCACTCACTCATGTAACTGTTTTCACTTATATTTAAGCTGAATTTTTGTTTTATTCTGCAATCTGATTCGGTATGGAATCAATACATGAACACATACCATGTCAAGTATAACAGAAATGACTATTATCAGTTATTGAATACAGTAATAAACAGATATGCTGGCATCATTTAGGCTTTGTGAGAATAGAAATCTATGTGTAATTTCTAGAGCTTTAATTATCTCATGCATGCTGGGAACACTTTCCATTATTTAATCTAACTTAATCATCAGATACAACCTGGAGAAGAATGACCTTGCCTGACTGCAATTTCACATGCGCAGCAATAATGCATTCCAGAAATATTGATACCTTGCTCCACATGCCTATTGTTTTGTGCTCTGACATAAAGGATGCAGTATACAGAAACCATGTACGATATATCTTAACAGAGCGTGAACATAATGCATAAATGGGTAAGTAAATGGGGATCAGAAAAATATGATGCACTAATGAGAAAACATAACCAAAAAGAGATAACTGAGTTAATTGGACAAAGTTTGGTACCAAAAGAATGTAATATAAAAATGTAATGGAAAAATGTAGAAAAGAGTAATGCTTCAGTGAAGTTCAACTGTAATTGTGAGTGTAATGGTGGCACTTAAGTTTCATTAGCTAAATTTTCACTCATAACATGTTCCAAAAACATTCACCTCTATCATCGACAATCCACATATAGCTATTGGAGACTAGCACTGTTCACTTGAAGATATGACCTTTCTATTCCTTCATCAGCAGTTATCTGTGAATACATGAAGGTCACAAATGCCTGTAAACATTATTTTGTTGTTTTTATTGGATTGCCATTAACAACTAGGCCCCGAGTTTGTTTAGAGTTTGCTTAAGGATTATCCCGCCCAGCCATTTCCAAGTAGGTACATCTTCCTCAGCATTTCAGTTTCATTTCTCTCTGCAGTTCATTTTCTTAGGTTCCCTTATGTTTTCAGACTCTTTGAAAGCTACATACATAAAACAAATTATATTTCCTGCTAAAGTTGCAGTGCAACTTGCTACTGCTTCTTGAGTAACTCTCCATTTGTAAATAGATGAGTGTAGTTAACTAAGAACCGTCTTTGGGAGATTCTTTAAAAATTAGGGAAGAACAGAAGTTTTGTTCACTTTCATAGGTATTCTATTATGTTTCATTCAAGTTTGCTTTAGAAGAGGCAATTCTTCAGAATCATTTTGAACATGCAACAGATTAAATTGAATTTACTGAGTATTAAAGCAATTACATCTTGGGCTGCCCTTGAAGCTGGGCCCTGGCCCTTCTTGAACAGTTTCTTATTTCTTCCCTAAGTTTCCTAAGCATTTACTAATAAAACCCTCCACCACAGTAATTCACTTTCTTCTTAGCCCTTTATTGTTCACTTCCTTTCCACACTTAACCTTTGCTTTTTTTTTAAGTTCTTATTTAACTTTAGCCCTACATTTTTCATTCCATTGCCCTTCTATCCTGGACTACAATTAAATAAAACCACTTGTTCTTCCTTGTCACATGGCACAGGGTCGTAGTTTCCTCTCTTTTCTTTGGTCCCTGTATATATTAGCACACTTTTGCTATGTTTTTTGTTTTCTTTCTTTTCTTTTTTTCTTATATTAACATCCTCCAATGTAATGTCATAGCAGGCGATGAATGAATAAAATGGGTGAAATAATGCTCAAATGAGCCCAAGATCTATAGAATATTTGTTTTCTCAGGATAAAGGAAAACCTAAGAAAAAAATCTAATCTGGATAACACTCCCGAGATTCGAACTCAGGACCTCTTGAATGTGGAGCAGGTTTGCTAACACCACAGTATAGAGGAGGGCTACTTTTGCTATTTGATACCCATTTGCCCATAAAGTCATTTTCCCAAATACGAGCACATCTTTGCTGTTCATCTTTCTTCCAACTCATTCTACCCACATATATAATACCCATATCATAGTCTTTTCATCTAACTTCTTCATGCACCATATCTTCTTCTTTAATTGGTTTATTTCCACTTACTTTCGAAATTGTCCTTCTTCTATTTGCATTACTGGCCACCCTACTCAATATTTCCTGCTTTTTCCCCACCACCTTCTACAATTTGAGATATAATCCTGTGCTGCCTTCTTGTCACATGCTGCCTCTGACATACTGCACTGTGCTGCCTTTCCTTCCTTTTCTCTTCTCCCCTCATCAAAAATGGCTTCTTTCTTCTCTCTCTCTGTCTCCTCTGTCATCTTGTCGCATGCCATCTCCTCTTCTCTCACTGCTGCCCTTGAAGTAATCTCATTCCAACTCAGCATTTTGTCTAATTCAGCTGACTTATTAATTTTCTGTGTCTCCTGTCTCATTTCTCCTTGAATCTCTGCTACAGTGTCTGTTAGTTCATTCTTTTCCTCTGCAATATGTCCATCTGTCCATAGTTTCAAACATAGAATGTAGGCCTGTTTCTCTTCACTTTTTGCTCATCTTCTCTGATCTATTAATTTCCTTATTAGCTGCCTTCGCTCATATAATTATTAATAAATATCTCAATACTCCATCCACTTCCAGTTCTTCACGCTGTCCAGCCTATAAGCTCATCTGCTCCCCCACAGGCATCTGACCCTATGCACTGACTTGTAAGTCCTCCACACAGAGAGGGTAATCAGAAAAATAAGAATAAATATCTGTTCCTTTCAGTTTTTTTTGTCTGTTTCAGAATGCTGTGTGCTTATAAATTTTGCTGGAACGTTTCTTCTTGCACTTCTTCCGAATCTGGATGCTTCACATATTGTGTTATTTATGCTTATCTGTAGTCTCTTCTCCAGAACTTTCTTTACCTCCTGTCTTGGATCGACTCCCATCCTTTCTTCTATTTCTATAAGCACCACATATTTCCTACTTCTCTCCTCCATTTTTCCATTCTTATTTTAACATCTCTATATTTTTTTTTATATTTACTCTTCTTTGTTGACTACATTTCTTCCTTTATTTACCTCTGACCTCTCTTCTATTGCTAGTATTTTTTCCATTTCTCCCAGCTTATTTCCCCTTATCTGTTGTGCCTTCAGTTGCCATGTTCTTGGCATCCTTTTCCCTGTTACTCTTAGGAGTGTTCTCCGCACATATCTGGACTTTCTCAATGCTTGCTTAGTACCTGCAATACTGGGCTTTGAAGTAGTGATGTCTTCTTCCACTGCAGATACTCTTCTCTTTTCCTCGTAACAAATGCAAGTGAATTTGTATCATTGGTGGTTAAAAAGAAGTAAACAAGTACACGTTTGTGTGGAGAACTACCACAGCTTTTTCATGACCTATCCTGACAACTGTAGACCGTCACTGATCAACTTCAGTGTCTGACATGTCTTTAATATAAAACCTTTAATTTTAATTTTCTTCAGTCATGCCCTGAAGTTTTCCTCTTTGGAAAAGTGTGAGAACAAACTCCTTTTTTGTTTATTTTTCTCCCTCCCCTCCCCCCAACCAGTTTGTTACTGAATATAAAAAAGATACGAATACACATTTTTTGTTTTTTTTTTAACGACGCTGTCAATTGCCAGGATCACATCAGCGTCGCCGGTGTGCCGGAATTTTGTCCCGCAGGAGTTCTTTTACATGCCAGTAAATCTACTGACATGGAGCTGTCGTTTTTAAGCACACTTAAAAACCATCGACCTGGGCCGGGTTTGAACCCGCGACCTTGGGATCAGTAGGCCAGCGTCTAACCAACTGAGCCACCCAGACCGACTATGAATACACAGCAGCAGAATTCTTTTACATACACTTTCTTGTCTTTTGTCTACTATTTATTAAAATATGGTTGAGCTATGAAACAAGTCACACAAAAATACTGTTACATGATTTGAAAATTTAACTGGAAAACAAAAAATTTATACATAAGAGCTAAGTATTCAGTAGTTCAAAGGCCTCAACATCGCAAAGTATCTATGAAAATACAGTAACTAAAGAGCCCAGACTTCTCATTGATGTTAGATGGTAAGTTGCTTCAGTTGAAAAATCTGTTTTATTTAAGTCAATTTAATTTTGTCCAGATTGCTCCTTAATATCTATTTTATAAGGAAGGATTCATGAGCCAAGATTTAAATGCTCATTTGCAATTATAGAATAATTGGAGGAAAATATAATTCTTGAAGGCAAGTAATCTGCTGTAAAAGCTCACCAACTTACAAATGTTTGCCCCACTGTTCTGTTCATTTTCAACATTAAACAATTTTGTACCAGAAAGAACTATATACTGGTTTAATGGAGTGGAGCTTATGATCTCCAGAAAACGGTCCAAGTTTCAATACCACCTAGAAAAATTACTTCATACAGCAGTAACATCAAAGTATTTGAGCTGCCTTCTTTCTTTAATAACATTAACTGATTTTAATTTAAAGAGGCAAAGGGTGCAAGTATTATATTTGTGCCATAAAATTAAAAATATATTCCTTTTTAATAAAACACCAGTTGCTGTTCAAAGATGACAGTACATACTAAATTTTTGCTTAGTTGCTTTTCAAGCATGCCTTCTCTTACACTTTAAAATTAAAATTAATGCCCTGAAATTTCTGCTTAGCTAGAGAACATAATCATTCTGGCCCAGTGATAATACAGCCACTTTCCTCCAGGGGATATTAAGCTTGATTGGGGGGGAGGATATTAATAATATATACATTTACAAATAGATATGAATTTCTTGGTAGGGACTTTTTAATTCCCAGGGGGGATTACCCCCTGGGCCACCCCCTGAATTCATCACTGATCTGACCAACAGTCATCCTGCTTCATATTAACCACAAATAATATAATTATTCTGTACTATTCTAAGGTGGTCATTGAAAAATTAACTTTTACCTAAGTTCTAATTAAGCATGAAAACTCATGTAAACAATGGATTTAAGTAAATTCATGTGTATTTCCTTGCAATTATTTACAATATTGGCCTAAGGAAGGCCAAGTGCCCAGTTGAAAACTAAGCGAGGTCTTTCAAGACTTACTTACATAATAATTTTAGCTTGTGTATTTTAAGATGACTGTCTCTCGAGGTGGAGGGAGGGACCTAAAAGGAAGTGGAATATGGTTAAAGAACAGGGAAATGGCATGCCAGCAATTTCTGAGAATGTTGTTCTAAGTGTGAGCAAAAATTTAGTCAAGAACAAAGGAAAATGAGGGAAAATGTTGAGATTGGTGTAACAGTGGATTGTCCAACCTGAGTGGAGAAGACTATCTCTAGAAAATACACAAGCTATACCATATGTAACTAAAATTAATTCTTTAATTTATAAAATATAATACGAGTATAAAGTATCAAAAATCAATTCTTTGAATAATGAAATGCATACAAATTTTTTACCTTACTTACAAATATTAACCTTCTCTTTTCCATTTACTGCTGTATTTCTTCATCTGTAGCTTTTGACTACCAAATGTGTAATAAAAATTCTTAAGTGTATCACAATTATTACATCACACAGGAACTGAAAATACTATTGTTCATATATTACTTGGACATAATCCAATGGAGTAATCTGGGAGATGGCACACAAGAGGTGCGCTGTGGCATATCATATACAGTATAGCATCCCAGAGTACTTGTATGTTTGTTTACATGAGTTTATTTAGTTACATAAACATCACTACTTGGGACGTTTAGCAATGCACATGGATTGGTGGCACTACTATCATATTTACATATGTACCCTGTATACTGGTTATGGTGTTCCTCCATTGGCCACAAATAAACAAATGCAAAGCTATCCATCCTGAGTAATATAGATGTTTCACATGATTGGTCTTGTAAACATAACACAGATGCAGTGCAAGTCAAAACGGAATAATCTTTCAATTTTAATTACATATTATGTATTTCAAGCATACATGATCTATCTTCCTTTCATAGAAGTTTGAAAACAGTGTTGTTGTAATTAATTTAATTTAAAAGGTGAGTTAATTAATAACACTGAACAACACTAAATTGTAAGTTGTAAGTGTTGTTCAGTGTTATTAATTAACTCACCTTTTAAATTAAATTAAATACATGATCTAGTTCCGATTTCAAAAGCAAGTATAGGCAAACAGGATTTGCAATATTTATATTTTCAAGTTAAATGCTGTTATGTTGAAATTGTTAATGCTGTAATTTTAAATAGAAAATATTTTAACGTAGTAGCTGCCATGTAAATTATATACAATTCATGCCAATTGCTGCCGGACCTGCAGAGCAAATGTAATTCATGTTCAATGTTACAAAATGCTGCAATCATGACATTTTGTTTATATGGATAGTGATTCTAATGACAAACCTCTTTGTAACTCAATGAAATTTATCAGTCTTAAATGAATATTCTAAACATAATGATTTTAAAAATACACATGTAATCCATGGGCCTCCTCCCATTTCTAATAAATCGTTGGTGCAGCAAGGTTCAATATATCTTTTGGGGATTATATTTAAGCCAGTTAATATGCTCTTCAAGGATTACTTTTATCCATTTAGTATGCAAGACGGTGTCAAACAAGGGAATTGATTGTATGTAGAAAACAATTTGGACATTTCTTGAAAGCATACTTTATTTTTCCCTACCCCTTTAACATCTAAGCCAATATAGGTATCTTTCACTTTGAAAACAAATGCTTTTGATTGATGGAAACTCATTTACATGAACTTGTGCAAAATTATTTAATTAATTTTGTTTTTATTTCTTTCTCTGTATTAAATGCACATTCATAATTTCAGACTAAAAGAGATGACAGGAAATAATCCAGACTACATTAAAATTCCACTTCCACAGGAAATCAAAACTTGGGGACCTCTGGATTTAAGGTTAGCATACCAGCTACTAGACTACAGACTTAACAACCACCACAGTGAACTCCGCTTTCACCATACTTTTGGGAAAATCTGCAATTCTTCACTTATAGAAAGATTTTCATTTAGCCATTTTTTACCACCACAATTAATGAAAACTTGCACATTCAATAACTTCAGTGGGATTTGGAAGCCTTATATGGGCTGCAATTATGCAAAATTATATATATCTAGGGATTGCACAGTGCATAATGAACAAGATTGCTGACTAGCAGTTTGCAAAGAATGATGACACAGGGAGGTAGGATATGCTGGATGTTACAGCTTAGATTCTCCCCCTTCAACTGCCTTGCCATTAATGGTACACACCTTTACTTACTGTAATAGAGCACCATGTTTTTAAAATGAACTAAAAGATACAGATGTAAAGAACAAAATAGTAAAGCCTTGATTTTCTGATCATAACTGCACAAATCTCAAATTTATATGACATTTGCTTCTACTAGACTGACACATTACTTGCAAGTTTTTAAAAGGAGTGCAAGAGGTAGTTCAGTGGTTTTGTTTGTGGCTCTTATGCTGTGGGTCTGTGGTTTGATTCCCATTTTGGATGGCTGTTTTAAGTTGGCCCTGCTCAAGCCGCCTCCTTTTGACTAGCCCATAAAGAGTATCTCCAAGGCCGAATGTGTTTTGAAGTTAATGATAAAAGCTATAGGTCCTCTCACTCTACTGTCATCATTATCTCTCTACTATCAGCAGTAATAGATACTGCCCACTGGGTGCATCCAGAGAACAAGGTTTACCTGGAAGCCCTTGACCACATAGGGAGCATGGAAACAAATTTTTAAAATACCTTTCCTCTGCTAAATATACAGCTGAAAGTGATTTTTCAAAAAATCAGGAATAACTGTTGAAGCACTTGGAGTAAGAAGTGTGAATAATGCACTTCAAGAATAGGCTCTAAGTTGCTTTTGCTATAAAACACAGGGAGGATCAAATATTATTTCCAATGCAAATTTTAAGGAACAAGAAGTTACTGGTTAGAAACAATAACTTCCAAAATAACCCAACATATAGTTTCTTAATTACTAAAGATGAAACAATCCCTTCAATGGATGCGAGGTTGGCTATGCATAAATCATACACTGTAGATGGCTCTGAACTGTGCATTGTGGTCAGAGATCAACAACAGCCAGTTCCAGGTACACAACATACAGTTAGGTGGAACATAAAACTTTCACGCTTAAAGTTGTTACTCGTGATAATTGCATTGTTAATGTTTTCAAGAACTTAAAGAGGTCAACAGAAATGTTTTACCGCATTTCTCTGGAGAAAGCGCCTCTACAATTACATTTGTGACATGCCTACCAGCACAATCTGTAGTTTCATCAATTGAAATCCAAATTTTATTTTCCCCTACATTATCCCTTATACCTGATATTACTCTATCATAAAATTTAGATAAGTAAAATCTGTTAAGAGTTGTAGAACTAGGGAGATCTCAATTGGCATATTTATGAACAAACTGCTTAAAGTGTGGATTGGCAACTTTAGAAATGGCATATTAGCTACTATCAATATTTCACACAAATCTTCAAAAAAATTCACTTTGTGTAGCTGTGATTGCTTCTTCAGTGTCTTGCTGTACTAAAAAATCAACATTAAGCCCTATGTTTTTTAGAATTACAATGGCGCTTCAGTTCTTATCGTTTAGTCCCTTAAATTCTATCTCACACTCTTGGTGTATTAGTCCCTTAAAGTCTATCTTTCACAACTTGCACAATATTTTGCCTTCTTTTACTGAAAAGTGCTCAATTCCAAATTCTTCTAAAAGTATATTCAATTTAGAAATGCATGATTCTGTGTATTCCATCATAATAAAATAAAGGAACACTGTACTACCGGTTGGAAATCTATGTCGCTTGCTTACTACTCCACTGTACACCTACTAGCAAGACAGGTAAACTGTCACTGTTGATCTGACAAGATGATACAGAGAATCTTCTCCCAATGAGGTACTGTTTATATGGTGCGCTATCCCGCATTGACGTTACACTGATATCTTGGTTATGAAGAAATTGTTTCATCTTTATTAATTACTAAAACTAGTTGCATCATTTAAATCTCAAGACAAACAATACAAATTTGATATAGGTTAGCTAATGAAAGCAGTCAGGTTATTATATTGGCCTCCTTTAACATTGTCAATGTAATCCTATTCAGTTGATATGGCCCAAGGTTAAGGGAGAAGTTCCTGATCGAAACAAGTATTTTAATTAGTGGATATGGAGAAACTTGTCCAAAAGCAACAAACAATGGATACAAAAATAGGACTGGATTTCACATATTAGGCAAACAGAGCAGCTACAACAAGATGATTTACACAAAGAAATTGCTTGGGATGGAACTATACAATCTGTGATAATTAACATGGAAGAAATTCATGACTGAAGTATAAAATCCAGAAGAACAAGATGACAACCTGAAATATGAGTCCCATTGTCTTAAAGGAAGCAAAGTAAGTATTAAAATGTTCAGTACTTTATGATGCAATGTATATTGCTCCTATTACACTCCTAGATGCCTACCTACTTTAGCTTCGTCATGCACCGACATGAGAGGCTATCAGTTTTGTATTAAGTTTAGTGTAAGCATAATAAAGAGGTTCTATTATCAATTTCATGCTGTTATAAATAGCAAATTAATACAGCAATAGTAATAGACATTTGTCTTATTCAAAGCTGGGAATAAAGTACATTTAAAGTCATCTTTGGACAGCAATTTTGTATAAATACTATATAAAATCTCTAGGATAAAAACAGTTATTTCTTTAGTAAGAAAATGCCTGTGATTACTGCTTTAAACGATAAGAAAGAAAGCAAGAGAAATAACAGTTAACAGCAATAATGGCAATAAAAGTTAAAAGGACCATCTGATACATCTGAACTGAATGTATTAGAATGAAGCAATAATCACATCCTATAAATAAATAGGTATGCAATTATTATGAAAAACAATTTTAAAAAGATGAACATAGAATGTTGTTAAATATATAGCAAAGTAATAATATGTTCAGATGTTACATTCACACAATCACTTTAATTTTAAAACTATACAAATTTAAGGATGTAGCTCATATACATGAGGTAAGAAAAATAAGCACAGAAATGCTAAAAATCAATTTAACAATGTTTCAGGTTTTAAAATCTTAAACTATAAGATCCGGTTATCACATGAATCCAGGCCGTCATTTTCATGAGGCACTCCGTTGCATTCCTCTTGATCATCCTGCAAGCACAGCAAGGCTGGGTTTAAAGCTATTTACTTATCCCCACAATTTAGCATCACTGCTAAATGGTAGCAAATGTTTAAAAAGCATTTTTTTCCTCTAATTTTTGCAATCCAAAATTAACTTATTTGTTTTTATAGATAATCAACATGCAGTTACATTATGGTGTATACAGTTTTGGCAAGACTTTTACATTCATGCAACAACTGCTGCATGCTGTGCAAATTTGTACTTTCGCTGAAATGTGATAAATTATCAGTAATTAGAGATTTGTAAATAGTTATCAATAATTAGCTTAATGGTTCTTCAATTTCAATTCATGTTCTCCATAATTAGCAGCATCAAGCATACTTGCAGAGAGGGTGACATAAAATGATAGCTGAAGAATTAGTAAATATATATTTCCAAGGGTGGCAATTGCCTGGGGTTATGATGGCCTGTTGCCCAAGGAATAAACATATATTTTCAAGGGTGCCAATTTCTTGGGTTAAGACGGCTTGTGGCCCAAGGAACGTTGTGTTACGGATCTTGTCCCCACCTGAGAATTCATTTGAATAATTGCACAGATACTCTAAATGAGTTTGTATTGCATATACCTTGGAATTACTATTTGTATAAAGAAGACACACCAAATTGTCATTTTATACCACCCTCTTTCTTGATTGATTAAGCTAATATGACATGGATACCCCTCATTCACAACATTATCAATGTATAAGAGGTAGAACTGGAACTTAAAAATTCAATGCCACAACTGGGATTTGAACCACAGACCTTCCTTTTTAAGTTCCAGTTCTACCTATTAAACTTTGCCCACACACGGCTTGTGTGTTTAAAAACACCAACAGTAAGTTTGTTGGCATAAATAAATAATTATCAATGTATGTTTATTATTAATGTCAATTATTGCACCATCTCATTAATGCTGATATTTACCTAGTTATAAAACATCACAGCTTTGGCTGTGCATAAAAGATGGTTCCATTTCTCTGTGCACTTGCTTTGGAATAGAAGTAGGAATAAAATAACTAATTTTAGAATGGTTACAAAAATGGAATAATTCCAAAAATTAACCATAGGTATAGTTATATAGTTCCACAATAACATTCTAACAATTATTTTGAGAATTCTCATAACTGGTACCAAAAGGAACAAAGATTATACAGATTATACTGCATTATAATGCAGCGGTTACAGATGGTATAACACTGAGGCTTTAAAGCGCAATGTGCATTGGAAATCTTCTGCCCAGTTAGATTGATTTATGGTACTGTGCTCTTGTGATACACGTGCTTAAGACAACTGTCCAAGATGCCCTAATATGTAATCATTAGCAGCATACATGATGGTGATGGCAATGGTGACAATGATGGGCGAGAATTCATTTAATGTGCACCAGGTAGGTACAGTTTGGCCAGAGGGGATTCTACACTGAGCCAACTGTTGAGGCTATTGTATGTCAGACTGTGGGAGGAAGGGATGGAGTGAGAGCACTCTACAGGCATGTTGGAATCTGGGCAAGTAGCACGCAAGCTAGTGTGAGTGTCTCTAATGTCTTATGGAGATTCAACAACACCAGGGCTTGCCAAGCAGCCACCGGTTAGGTAACCACACCACCACCTATCTGCTGAGAACAGAAGCTATTACAGTTCACAAAGTCCCCACCCAGCAGCGCCAAACTTGCCCATTGCTAACACTTTTGACCCTGAAATACTGGATTGAAATGAAGATGAAACAAAACAGAAGGATGGGAGATTCAGGGGATGTAATTATCCTCCCCAGCATTTGCCTGGTGACCATGAAACCTCTGAAAAAAACCTGTTGATCGGGAAGGTTAGCGATGGAAAATGAACCCACAACTGCCTGAATGTGAGCCTCACACATTACTGCAGTCATTTTGCTCAGTTTATGTGCATTAAGTGACCATAATTATAGTTAACATATAGATGTATTAGGTCAATAATATAAATCAATTGTTCTTTTGCACTAGCCGTTTGTAGGACAAGTTAAAAAGGGATAGAGTGAGACTGAAAAATTCAATGACATAGCCAGGATATGAACCATGCATTTTCCAGTCTCTGTCCGGCTGCTCTAACCACTGAGCTGCCATGGCCGACGTGCCAACATGACATTAAAATGTAAGATTTGAAGCTTTCACGGCGAACGTTAGTGATAAGAGCTTCACGGGTAATCAGCCGTGTTAAATTTAAGAAGGTCGAGCTTTCGGCCATTATACTCTCCATGGCCATCTTCAGGACTAAAATGATGGAAAATTCTCCTCAGTTTCCAAATATATACTATGGTTAGGTTGTGTTGTCCAAGCCAATGCGCGGGTGATGGTTTCTGATTGGGCCTGCTGTAGGCTCAGCTGCAGTGTTTTCCCGCGGGTACGAAATTTGTGCAGTGTTTCTGATGGCTATAGTCCAAGCGGAACTTAGTTTGAGTCCGCCCTCTCTGTTGAAATTGTGGGGGTGTAATTTGATGTGGATGGCCTCCTTGATGAGTCTGTCCAAGTAATTTTCTGCGTGCTCTAGTATTTTTGTGTCTTGGAAATTTATTTTGTGGACCTGTTCTATGCAATGTTGGGCTACTGCTGATTTTTCTGGCTGGAGAAGACTGATGCTCCGTTGATGTTCTTTGCATCTTTCCTCTATTGGGCTTAAGGTCCCGGGAATATACAGGATTCCGTGCGAGTGTGGTAAGGTGTATGTGGGTCAAACAGGACACACGATAGAGGAAAGATGCAAAGAACATCAACGGAGCATCAGACTTATCCAGCCAGAAAAATCAGCAGTAGCCCAACATTGCATAGAACAGGTCCACAAAATAAATTTCCAAGACACAAAAATACTAGAACATGCAGAAAATTACTGGGACAGACTCATCAAGGAGGCCATCCACATCAAATTACACCTCCACAATTTCAACAGAGAGGGCGGACTCAAACTAAGTTCCGCTTGGACTATAACCATCAGAAACACTGCACAAATTTCGTACCCACGGGAAAACACTGCAGCCGAGCCTACAGCAGGCCCAATCAGAAACCATCACTCGCGCATTGGCTTGGACAACACAACCTAACCATAGTATATATTTGGAAACTGAGGAGAATTTTCCATCATTTTAGTCCTGAAGATGGCCATGGAGAGTATAATGGCCGAAAGCTCGACCTTCTTAAATTTAACACGGCTGATCACCCGTGAAGCTCTTATCAATGACATTCAAATCTCCAACTCACTTTTATTTACCCTGGCAAACCACAAGAAGATCTCAAATTGATATGAGATAACATGCCCTAATGGTGACTTACTATGCTGTAAGTACTTAAGTCCTGGGATATACTTAGCTGTTATTTTGGAATTGCTATCAGAACTGTTAACTTTTCCAACCTCTAACTGGAGTGATAAATTAAGCCTTGTACAGAGTAATTAATACATTCTAATTTTGAAAACAGGCTACATCTCAGGCTACATTTAAATAATGCAGACATTTGCAAGTAACAAGAAAATGAGCTGAAGCAATATGAAACACACAATGAGAATAAATAACCATATCTGACTACATTAATGCACTTATTCTTGAAGAATACTGTTCTACAATCATTAGCCAGTCTACATTTAAGGATGTAACATCTACCACAAGTTAATCAGCTGGTGACTATGAATAAAAAGTTTGAATTTTCAAGATTCCACGCTAATCTTCAATTTATGACTTTTAACATCTCGTCAGGGTACTAATCTTGAAGATTATAATTAGAAACAGGAACCAGGAAATATAACTAAAAATAATTTTTCTTTCTTTTTCTTCTCTCTTTCTCATACACTCACTTCATGCACAATAATTTCTATGGAGACCCTGTGGTTATCTTTCACAAGTACTGTGCATTAAGAAATCACATGTGGAAACTTTGTTCTCATCTCATCTAAAGAGGAAGATTCTGTTATGGTTGTGATTGGGGAATAAAAGAGTTAAAGATTTGTAGTAAGGAGTAAGGAAAAGCCTCAAATAAACATCTCAGAAAAGCAGCTTGACCCAATCAACATGATCCAAACCAAAAATGGTGGCAAACATTTTATTCACATACTAAGTGAGCTAGAATAAAACCAAACAATTTTCAGGCATGGTAAAAGGGATTTTCTTTCCTTCTATTAACCTTTCATGAAACTTAACTTCAATGATTCATCTGCAGTCTTTCCTTTGAAACATACTGCCTATAGGCAATGGTGTTAACTCATATACAGTGAGTTTTAGGTCTGGGTTTTCTGTACATTAGATCACACGTGCACATTCACACTCTCATTCATACTTTCAGACTCTGGAGAGGAAATGGGAAAATCTTGGCTAGAGAAAAATTTGCACTCCCCAACTGGGAATCAAGCCTGAGACCCTTGGAACAATATGCAGCTGCTCTACTGATTGAGCTATGGGGCCAGCCTGAATATATGTCAATAAATGCCTTGAAATCAAGTTAAATGATTGTGGTTTGTGGGTTTAAGGGTGCTCAACTTCGTGGTCATCAGCACCCTTAAAAAATTCATGGCAATAGCCAGATATAAATTTGAATCAAAAATAAAATTACTAGTAACAAAGAAAATACACACATAAATGTAAAAAACAGTGGCAATAGCCAGATATAAAACAAGGTGATAAATATGTCAAAAAGCATAAAAAGAGATATCAAAAATTTTAAATCCTCAAATTTATTCTACACTCCGCTAAAAATTTAAAAACTCTATCAACCGCTGTTTTGTCATCCGCTAAGACCTCTGCAAGTCTGGCAGGCAGCTACAGAGAAACTCGAAGGTGAGCTAGAGAGGAACACTCTAGCAGCACGTGACAGACTGACAAAAGATTGTCACAAAGTGGACATAGAGGGACAGGGTCCCTTTTAAATAGGTAACCATGCGAAAAATTGCAATGACCTATTTGCAACCGAGCCAAGCTAACCTCCTCATGGCGAGATATGTGACAAGAAGTTATCCAGTTTATCGGAATTTCTTTCACTTGTCTAAGCTTATTACCACAGAGAGCTGACCACTCTTCGTGCCAGGACGACAGCACCACTCTCCGCACTTCAAGCCTAAGGTCTTCCGAAGTGACATGTGAGAGGTAATACTGGGTTCTTTATAGTGCTTTTCAAATAGGAAGGGTTCTCATCTGCAGCCAATGAGATACATTTACATGCAGAGCATTGCAAGCTCATTAGCCCCACTCTTCATATTTCTTGGCACGCGTCAAGCTTCACTTAAGGGGAAAGCAATATGACAACACAGCAGGACTCCAATTGGTTACCGGCCTGGAGGTGCTCAAGGACAAATTCCTTCACATTTGAAAAAGCACAGTAGTTGCCGTCTTTGCTGCCAAATCCGTTGTTTCATTCCCCAGAAAACCTGCGTGTCCAAGAATCCATGCACACACCACGTCAATGCCAGAAGCGTGTAAAACATGGAGGGCATCCTGGATATGTTGTAAATTAGGATGGGGGTTATACAGCTCATAAAGGCTGTGAAGTGCTCTAAGGGAATTGCTCAAAATCAGGCAGTCACCTAATTTACGATGACACACATACAAAACGGCTCAGTAAATTGCATAAAGCTCTGCAATAAAAATGGAAGTGCTATTTGGAAAACCGAATGTATGTGATTCAGTTCCATAAACATAAGCACATCCAACACCGCTGGTGCTCTTTGACCCATCAGTGTAAACACATCTACGGTCAGAGTAGCCTGACAAAAATTCTAAAAAAACATGTGCAGATACTTGAAATAGGCAACGTGGACGCCATCCCAAGATCTACATGGGGTGTGCCAGATAACCAGGAGGGGTAAAGCTTCTCGCCCTTGGCAAAATCAAGTTAAAAGACAGTAAAGTTGATAACCAGGTGTCATGTTGGATGAAACTCCAAAAAAGAGATCATTGCATGTACTTTCCTTCTGTTAGTACACCAACGAACTGTGAGTTTATCTTAGACATTACAAATAACTATTTCTTGCAACTTCACTGTGCATTTATGAACACTTTCAACTATCAACTATCAACTTTAGATATCTATTTCATTTAAAATATGTTCTTGCCAGATAGTTTTAGTGGCACTGGAAATCTGGTTATTTTTAAATTAGTAATAATAGAACAGAATAGAATTTATTCACCTTAAGAAATACAATGAACTCATCCCTAATCTAAACAATGTTAAAAACCAGAATATAAACATTCCAAAACTTTGGACTAATAAGAGTTCTGTATGGTAAAATTTCAGCTAACTTAATGTGGGTGTTTAGTAACTTCAAAACTCTATTCACAGCCTCTTGGATGAGTGGCCAGCATTCTGCCTTCCCATACCAGAGATCCCCAATTCTTGATTTTCTGCTGGGATTTTGAATAATTCCCATGGAATCTGAAAGTCTGAATGTGAGTGTTTAAAGTTAAAAGTGAAAAAAATCAACATTAAGAAACCCTACAGTTCAGTGAGCAATACCACCATCAGTTGTTTCTCAGTCAAATCCTCTGATATAACCAAATAAGTTAAAGGGGGGCTATACAATTAAAACAATCTATTGCTTGCAAACAAGATATTTACAGGCATGTACCTTTCTGTATGTAAAAATATTTGTTTGGACAAAAGCTTCCGAAATGCTTGCTCATAAAACTTCCACTTTGATTGTCTTTGTTGTTCTCGTCTCCATCCATATCACTTTCTCATTTTGTTTACAATGTTTAAATACTGAGCTCCAGGGAAAAAGAAGAATCAGCCCGTTTTACTAAAAATAGTTTCTGTACCTAATGAATATCTAAACAAGCATTGTACTTAACATTGTAAAGCAGATGCATAAAGTTTTCTCAAAAATAAAGCAGATAACAAAGCGATATATTTCTATGATACATTAAGAAAATACTTTAGTTTCTTTACCTGGCTGTGTAATTCAATTAAATTGCGTCCTGTTTCTTTAAGACCTGTCTACATCAGAAACATATTAGTCACACTAGAAAAATGATTTACTTAGCAAATCATTATCTTCCTTCACTACAAGATCATGCACTAAGGAAATAGGAAAAGCACTTTACCTTGTACTTACATTTTCTGAGAAATGCTTCACTGACTTCAGTTTCACTGCAAATGTCTGATACCTCAAACAAGAAAAGTATCAATTCTCTGATGCCATAAGCAACCTAAAATTGTTGGCTATAGAAGCAATTTATCATTAAAATGCCACATGGCCAAAATTAAGTGCCAGTTTTAACTGTATGATAAACTGTTCATTTAAATTACAGAAAATCAGTACTTATACTAAATAGCCCTAATGTTTTGCCCTGACTTCTTTAAAGTTGTACTGGAGAGAGAGAAGAAAATAAATCATATTGTAGTATACACATAACTTGCAGGAATGTTCATTTGCAATGCTTATTGCATTGCCATTGTAGTTTACTTATTTTGATAGAGCTAGTGCAATGACAGCTTATCAATCCACAGGATGTGCAAGGACTATTTTGGTAAACATATTGTTAAGCCTGTTGCAGGGCGACAGTATCCCTATTATGGGTTCCAGTATCAAATAAAGTCTCAAGTCTTGCATATAACCGTGAATGAATAGAGGAGGAGTATACAGTGGGACCGGCATGTGGCTTCAATCGAGCGAGGTATCCCAAATTTATCCGAGTTTTGCACAGCTCTCGGCAAGCTATCATGTTACCTCTACCTTACAGCTGAAACCGACACTTAATATTTTTGGATAAGCTCTTGTACAATGACTTATCTCACAGGAATTTCTCGGCAAATTTCATCATTAGGGGCTTGATACTTTCCTTGTAAAGATTCACTATTACCTTTTCCATTTCAATGTACTACTCTGCAAGGGATCTATAAAGCTGAACAGCCTTTTCATACTGGATACTTAAAGAAGAGTTTCAATGAGTTCATGAAACCTATATTCTCAAGTAATATTTTCTATTCATTACTCCCTTGCAATTTAATTTAATTAAAAAACACCAACAGAAAGTTTGTTGGCATAAATAAATAATAATGAAAATTACCTACCTTAGGTTTGGGACGGTGAGTGTCCACACAGTCAATTGGTAGTTTAATATGTTCCACCTTGCATCCATATGCCACAGGGGTCAGCTTTATTATGGTGTGGAGAGGTACAAAAAGATACGGCAGTTCATCTGCAACCACAAAATTAATTACTTTCATTTATTGTCTTAGACCTACTACTAGGTTCAACTGATCTCTTAACAGTGATACCCTTTTTTAAACCATTGCTTTCTTACATTTTTAATGATACATTAATGTTTTCATCAGCAGTTTCACCTGAGATAATAATCTCACATGTATCAGTACAACAAATAAATAACACTGCATTCAATTACAGACAAAAAAAAATGTGGATTAGCACTTAAAAATATCTCCTTTAGAAATATTTTGGAAGACACTTGGATGAGTAACTGGAATAACAAGAGCAGCAATATTCTCAATACACTATCATCCAAAACACTATACACTGGAACACTGCATTCAAAATAAAACACACAGGAGAAAATGGACAAGATGTAATTATGTACATACCTTTTGTCATTCTGTAATAAAATTCACATATGAAAACTTACCTCTACAATGAACATTTCAACATTATGAAAAGTCAAATGCAAGTTTTAACAAAAGAATTTCAAATGGTCATTAAAATACATAGGCTTTCACGGCTGCATCGAAATTATGTGATGAAATATCTTCTGGGCTGTTTCACCATGGTATACTGGAGATTGGTGTTCCAGACGTTTCGTCTACAGCTATAGTAGACATCCTCAGTGGCAGCTGAGAAGATATTTCATCTTATAATTTCAAATGGTGCTTGTATCTCCGATACCTACATTACCACTCTAAATTTTATGACTGCAATGATAATTATCACATTAATTACACTTCACCAAACATGAAACATAATTTTGTTACATCTGTGTTAACAGTATCAACATCTTGTACAGGCACGCAATTCCACATGACAATGTGCAGCATACTGTAGTGTACAAATAACTTAATTGTCTATAAAACCTTGGAACAATAACTTACCTGCAGACTTGTCCAGGAAGTATGCCAGCAGACATCTCAGCACTGCCTGATGGCTGACAACTAGAACATTACCCTGACGTTCCAATTCCATGATCACAGGTTCCAGCCTTGCCACAAGGTCCTCATAACTCTCTCCTCGAGGATATCGATATGTGAATTTGTTCTGGTCACGAGCTGCAAAGTCTTCTGGATACTTTTCCGCAATTTCTTCATAACTCATCTCTTCACAGATACCCTAAAACAGTTAATACCAGTTATATGCTTGAAAAAATATATCAGCATACCTAAGATTATGCCTAAAACTTTCAAATGTGCTAACAAAATGATTTTAGTTTTCACTTACTGAAATTACCTGATGAATACAAATGAATATAAAGGGAATACAAAGCAGCTTCCCAAAAAATGGATAAAAATACCAACAAAATGTATTATTGCACAATTTTACACAGTACTTGTAATGCTGATGCGTTAACAAAATCTTTAGGATGTTTACTTAACAATGGATGGGGATAACAATATCAGACACAATTATCATCTGACATATAGCAGTTAACACAGTCCCGTCTACCCATAGTTACTCTGAAAACTACTCATACAAAAGCTTATTTTTCTATTTACTTTCTGTTAAATATTCACAAAATCATTTCAATTAAAATATCATCATGGGAGTACACATTCTATTGGCTGATAAAATGGGCAAAAACAATAAGTAATTGCATTACGCCAAACACAATGTATGCATCATATAGATCAGAGGTCACAAAATGTCACAAATTCATGACACAAATCAGGTACTACCTCCAACGCACAGGGTGCAGCCAGCGAGAAGGTAGAGTTAGCTTGTGATGGGCACTGCCATAATACATACTGCTCAATAAGTGAGTGAGTGAGTGATTAGGGTTTAAGGGCTTGTCGACAGCTATGTCATTAGAGCCCCTACTGCTCAATAATATTTGTAGCAAATAAATAATAGAGCACGAAGATTTAAATCTTTTTAGGACTTGACAAATATATTTTCTCACTTTTATATTTTATTTTTAATTTTCTTTCACTATGGCATGGTGACTACACTATAAATTTGAGTTGCAGCATAAGTAGTGGTAGTGTTAATTGTGCATGAAACCTGATGCCAGTTAAGCGTGTTTTTCTTCTTGGCTGGAATGTGTTCAATTTATAATTAAAAGAAACGGTTCACAGATGCATTTAACTTCTTTGGTCATATTGGCGGTTTTAACTTGATAAACAACTTATGGTGTTATTGACGTATCTTGACACTGATTTATATCATTTTTACATTAAATACAATCACATTCACTCCCACATTCATGCCACAGTTGGGATTTGAACCACAGACCCTCTGCTTACTAGGCAGAGAATTCAATGTCATTCTGGCAGGTTGTCACAGTAGCTTAATGGTTAGAGCACCCACCTAGTAAGCGGAGGGTCTGTGGTTCAAATCCCAGCTGTGGCATTGAATTTTTATGTTCCAGTTCTACCTTTCAAACATTGCCCACACACGGCTTGTGTGTTTAAAAACACCAACAGTAAGTTTGTTGGCATAAATAAATAATAATTACCATCTGAAGGTTATTTAATCCCGGGACAAAGTACTTGCAATAGTAAGTCACCATTGGGGTAATTGCCTCTGATGTGAGCCTGCCTTTGTGGTTTACTGGGAAAAATACGAGCTGGTTTGAGAATTCAATGTCATTCTGGCAGGTTGTCAAAGTAGCTTAATACCTAGTAAGCGGAGGGCCTGTGGTTTAAATCCCAGCTGTGGCATTGAATTTTTAAGTTCCAGTTCTACCTTTCTTTCAAGTCTTGAGAATTTTATCTCACTGCCTAAACATCAGATTTTAAAGCTGAAAGCAATACTACCTGTACCTTAGGCAGCAAGGAAAGAAAGTAAAAAATGGAAATGATAACAAGGTTAGGGATGCAAAAATTAGGTTGTGTGATGCACAATAAAACTTACTATTTCCTAATATATAGCCATAGACTTTCTTCTAAAAATTGAAGCTAATTTCTAGAATTAATGCCACATTGAATATCCCATCATGTTTCAAATTAGTATGAATGTAACTGAATTCACAGGTTTGTAAAACTTACCGCGTCAATTTCATTGAGCGCTTTCCAACGCTCCTGAGGAGCAATGATGTTGCTCACTGTCTGAATGGTTCTCTTCATCCAGGAGGTCCATACTCTCAATCCAGGGATGTCTTGCTGCTGTATGTATTGTGACAATGCTGATGCATACAGCTTCCCTCGGTATGAGAGATCTGAATCTCCTCCAATACGACCATCAAGGTTCATATCACTCTCTCCATGCTGCAGCACAAATGATACACAATCAGACCAATAATGATGGAAAATGTTTTTTATATTAAGATTCATACATAATTAAGGAAAATGAAACTATTAACAGTGAAGCAACAAGATTCTAAGGTAAGAACAAACTAGAAACTATTTGCTGCAAGTTCTTGAAATTAAATGCAAACTTGTTACATGATGCATCCATCTTATCACAGTGCTCAGTGAAGAGTAACACTGATGATATGATGGATGCATCATGTAACTAGTTAGCGTTTAATTTTGAGAAGTTGTGGCAAATACTATGATAAGTGAAGCTTACAGTCTCTAGATATTTATTATATTTAAGAATTTTATTTACTGCAAAGAAAAAATCTCCAAATTGATACCAAGTTACACAATGTGACTGGAATGTGCAGGATGGGAGGGGACTCTACTATGACTACCTCTCTGTGTACTGTGTTCTATTCACGAGAACATCTCTGAGAGGAATTTGTAGATGAGCAACTACAGTAGAGAGAGCTCAGATATAGCTTAAATTCCAATATATCTACTAGGCTTACACATCTCTTAGAAAACATTAATATGCTCTTGTGCCTGCAACACTATACATGATGTACTCAAGGTGAACCTACCTTTCTGTCCACCAGTTTCAGGTATCACTGGGTACCTAGAATTATTTACTGATGTACAAACTCATTGCATTCCTGCCAGGGACCATGAGCTGGTGGACATATTATATGTTAGAATGATTCGCATCATTCCCATAACTGAGTATTGTTGTTACTGCTGTGTTGCACTTTTTCTCATTACTGTATAATATCTATACCCTGCTGGCTTTAGAATACATGTTGCATACATTGCCTATACCACTCTTGTTTAATTTGAATTCTTGGATAATTCACATATGTTCTCAGGCCCTTTATATTTGAATTACCCAACTTTCAGTAATCCAACCCAGCATTTGTCTTAGTAATCAAGGAAAATAATGGAAAAGCCTCTTAATCGGACGGGTCAGACCTAAGGGTTTTGAATTTGGGATATAAGAAATTAAAATCTGTAGTACATAAGATCCCCTTCTCTGTGGCATGTTAGCAGTATGTCCAAAGGATGCCAATTTCAAATCTGGATAAGTTTTGTCATTATATTTTCCATTTTTTGAAAGGGCAAATACTGGCTACCTGTAGGTTCTATCAACTTGGGGTGCATTTGAGCATTAACATCATATACTTGCACACCATATTGTTATAACCTGCATGGACATATCAAACTGTAACTGTCATATACATGGTGTTCATTTTTATTTGTGCCTTCAATGGTCACATAGGTGGAATATTGCAAGGGTGCTTATTTCAGCTATCAAGGCCAATACTTGGTGTTTATGAAGCTTCTCACAGAGTGTGCAACACTAGTTTCATCCAGCAGTTTATTGCTAGAAAAACTTAATGGATTAGATTTCCTTAGAAAAACAGAACCATACTTGAAATATATTAAAAACTTCAGCACTGTTTACAAGGGGGTGTTGATCTTCTTCCACAGAGACATGTTTTGAAACTAAGGAATGAACTTGTTTTTGGTTAAGCATCTTAAAAGATACAAAATACCTGTCTGTCATTTATGTATATCATGCCATAATAAAAGTATTGTAAAATAATCGTGGTTACCATTTAACATTTATTTTAAAATTTTGCAAACTGTCTCTAGGAATTCCTCGTACCTGTCCGGAAAATCATCAATGCAGCGGTTCATATTGTACCGATATCCCCCTTCATTCAGCAATATAGTTCAAAAATAGCATTCCAACCTGTAGACACAGTGATTAATACTGCCCAGTGACGATATGCTGCATTATGCTCAAAGCTCTTAAGACCTTTTCCGAATCATTTAGACAGATTCAAAGGATGCCCTCATGGTGTAGTTGTGTTAATTCTACAAACAATTGCTAGGGGGTAGCTTCAAGTGAAAAACTTTTTTAGAGTTACCCACTAACATCAGGTTTGCTTCGGTGGTACCTGACATAACACCACCCGACTTTCCCTTCCATCCTCGTAGAGTAGACGTAGTGCATGGTAGGGGAGGCGATGTATATCCCTTTCGGATGATCGTCACCTGGGCTGGCGGAGGCGGGGCCAGTCCAAAAAAATTTAAAAAAAAAAAATTAAAAAAAAAAAAAAAAAAGTGCACCCTATACCAGCCACTGATTCAGGCTGCCAAGGCTGATAGATATATCACAACTATACATCGTTAGATGGCACAAAGTGCAGAATTGCATTTCTAGGTAACTGTAGACTCGCTTCAAAGAGTGGCATCATAAGTTGGAAAGCAAAGGCACAGATAAAAATGAACACCTTGTATATATTGGCTGCAGAAAATGGATCAAAGCCTAAACTATGAACCCACATGAAGAACATGATAAATAATTTTATCATCATCTGCAGTGTGCAATACACTAGAGCCTATAATGCATATTTACAAAAAGTTAACATTCACATTAGGACCCACTATCTACAGAAATATTTTGAAATAGCTAATAAGAAAAATAAAAATATTCTGAAAACACAAAATACAAACAGTTTCTTACCCTAGTGAGGTAGATGGTGCGGGGTGTAATGTGGATGTTCATGAGGTAGTACACAATTCTACTTTGAATATGCCCTTCATGCTTGTGCACAACCACCTTCTCACCTATAACCAAAGGAAATTCTCTTTTACATGAGACAGAATATAAATATTCAAATATTACAAATTGAAGGTTTACAGATACATCAGAGGTTACATTCCTATCGGATGCAAGATCTAGTTACACAAAGAAAAGTACTAAGGAAAATAAGATGTTTTAGTCCTCTAAAGGTTGAGGCTGATTCACAATAACCAAGAACGATAACTAGAATGAGCACAGCAGTTAAGATACATATATTACTACCTGAGCATTCACAATTACAGGAAAGCTTTCCCAGATTACAATAACAAGAAAGAAGTCTTAGTCAAGTTTTTACTTGTTTTCATTCCCAGGCATGGTATATTAGATCTATATTGTGCATCACTATACAAAATTATTCAAGGCAGCCATAACATGAAACAGCTGCTAAAGCATTCTCAAGTTACAAGTTGGGAAACTGTTACAAATCAATGACATCTCAATGCACAAAATCAACTAACCACTTTGCATTATATATTCCCATTCTGGGTACTGCAAACCAAAATATTTTGTGCTGTTTTGCTTCTTGTTCTTGCTTCCATTCTCAGGTAATTGTGAACCAGCCATTAGTAATGGACTATTTTCTTTCTTGAAATGATATCTGCATGCTGTGATCTGTTATTTGGGGTTCATAGGCTTCCTGACCAAGGCAGTAATGGTTTGAATATAACCACATCACTGCTAATACAATATAGTAGCATATATTTCTACATTACGACAGTGATTTAAAATTCACTACCATTGTTAAATAATGTATGGCATGCAGGGCAATTAAGTCCATGCATTCACAAATGTCCTAACTGCATATGCCACCATTAGATTGTACACTTGTGAACAGCTCAACTAGGGTTGCTAGGTTTCCTCGTATTTCCCAGGTTTTCCATCTTTTAGATTTATTTTATTGAATTTCCCTGCTCAAGTACTTTGGACTATTTCTCCCATATCTCATTTGTTGGCATCAATTCCAAGTTTTAAATTGGATACTTGGAATAGAAATTGGCATACTGAACGCAAACACTGAACATCAACTCATTGGTATGATATATCAAACTACTGGTTCCTTTTTTCCAATGTTGGCAGCACTACCTTAAATGGTAGTTGGTAGTAATGAGCACCTTTTCTCATTGACTGGTAGAATGTGGCTGTTGCTTAATTAACAATAAGTACACATATGAACTCATTAACGTTGAAATGCTTATTGCTATAAATTTTAAAATGACTTACAAAGGAGTTTTTTAACTAAATGAGAAGTGATGCCAAGCTTCTATATACAAGTCTTAAAAGTGAAATAAATTGTGAATGTATATTACCCTTGTTACAATAAAGTTAATTGTAGCAGAATCTGAATTTTAATTAAAAGAATATTAGCTCTCGCCAACTTTATCTGCTGCTCACTATGACCCTGAAGAAGAGAGTCATCAGTATATTATTTATTATTATTATTTGTGACAAGAAAGATGTGCGACCGACCATCAGGAAAAAATCATAATTTGCAAAAAGGTTATATCTGCATAGTAAAAAATGAATTAATATTTAGCAAAATCAAAATATGTAGATTGGCATATGTAATTTAGCTTTTTATATGCACAAAGAAAGATGATTCATAATGATGCAGAATATTGTAAGACCCCAAAAGAAAATCATTTATGTGAATATTTGTTAAGAGTGTAACTTGTTTTTGGTGTTGGTACGAATTGGATGAGTGACGAAAACGTGTTGCTATTGTTCATTGTTACAAACAATTAAGTTTGTTTATAAAGACGTCATAAATATTTCCATATTTATGTTTAATATATATGTATAAATAAAAGAATGATATGTGTACAATATTGAAAGCGAAGGGAGAATAGCTAAAGATCGCTTCCCTAACAATACGGGAACTATTTGATGAACGCATACGCGGATGTACACAAAAAGAAGGTAGCATCATGTGAAGAGGCGCCAATGGTTTGGCTAATAGCGTCCGTGTGCTTGATATGGGAAGACGTGTTTTTATAGTGCTCTTGGATGTGAGTAGAAAATTGATTAAACTTTCATGAAGCTTTTGTTCTGAAGTTGTTAAAAAACTGGAAAGACTATCAATATAATATAAATTGGTGCGATGAAAGGTTATTTAAGTGTATAGCCGAGAAAAAGTGTTAATAAAGTAATATATTATAGTGAGGTAACGAGTGTTTGTTCATTCCATCTAGTACCACGACCCGAGATAACGAAAGAGTCAAAAGCTCATCACCATCACCATCACCTTCGAGATGATATAAAAACAGCACCAATAGGAATTTCAGAGATTCTACTGTTTCCCATAAAAGTTAGTTTTTGTCACATCAGCTTTCTGCATCCTAGGATTCAAATAACAACTGAACAAGAAGACATTTAATTAACCTACCAGTGTTGTATATTTTCATGAAGCTAAGGTCTGACTCTTCATTTTCATCCAAAGGCTGGTACTTTTCTTTATAATGCTCAATTCTCTGGAGGAAGTCTCTTAATGCCATTTCTGTGTTCATGTTCTTGTAATCTGGGCTGTTCACCTTCACTTCCTATGGAACAAAATGAGCTAATAGTAAATTTGAACAATGTAGTCAATGCAATTTTCAAACTTCTGCCAATAAATGTAAAAAACACTTCATTCTTCAGGCTATGGCAGGAATTACATGTCCAAATGAATTAATGAGAAAATTTACATCAATATTTAATATGTCAAGTTGTATCCATATAATATCTGTAAATTTCCTATATAATGTAAAAATCAAGGTTATATTTCTGACCCTGTATCCCGAAACTGTGTATCAAAGGGAAATGTATTCATGAAAAATGCAGTATTTTAATTCAAATATCTTTCTTTATGTTACCGTTAATATATTTTTTAATGAAAATCACTACTGCTCCTATAAACCTTCAGAGTTTAAGAGGTAGAATTTGAACTGAAAAATTCAATGCCACAGCTGGCATGGAATTTTTCAGTTCTAATTTTACCTCACAAACATAGCCCACACATGGCTTGTGTGTTTAAAAACGCTTACAATAAGTTTGTTGGCATAAATAAGTAATAGTTGCTTCAGAGTTTAGTTTATCACTGGTAATTTTGTGTGGAAATAACTTATTAAGTAGTGGAAACATTACATAATGAATGAACATTACTGACTATACTGCAAGATTTCATATACTACAAGATTTCAAATATTAATCAAAAGTTACTTGACATGACTAAGATTTGTTCTTCACTTGAAAACTTTCATTTGTATTTTACTTGTTACACAAGGTGCCATACAGTGTCTTGTGAAATTATCACATTTTTATCACCACTGCTATTTGGGATAGTTGACAGTTACAACTCCAATGGGCACAAGAGATTAGGACAATAAGTTTGATACGGCTACTAACTGCAAAGTAATGAAAATGGCACTTAAGTGATGCTATGATAGACATTTTCAAAGAAATTTACAAGATTGGAAATCAGTATAATCATTACTCGTAGCTACTTACCATTATATTCTGTTCTATTATCTGTGGATCATCACAGACAGACTCGACAAAGAAGAGTTTAAAACCCATCTTGTCAACTACAATTTCCTTTATCATTCTTCTACGATCCCATGTGGAATTGGTGGCATCAAAAACCTATGCACAGAGAATAAAATGTCAGTAATATGAAACCACTTCTTAAGGATAATGATATGGGTGTTGTTACTGAAAGACAATGAAAGTCTTGACAGATTTTTCTCATTTATTTATCTGCATGCTCTATTCAGGATACCAAAAATATGAAAACAAATTCATTATATCAGTATGCATCATACTCAAATTTGAGAGAGGGCACAACTTTTATTACTTAATTGAATTTCTCTGATTATATATCTGCCTTCTTTAGTGATAAGACCACGGCTCATATATGTATAGTTCAGGGCCTCTCAGGGTGCATGCAAGAGTGCAAGATGCAAACATATGCTCGCTCTCTTCTTACACTTTCAGCGCGGAATTACCCTATTGTTGGATAAAGATTTCCACGTGAAATTACAGCATGATGTGCGTTAAAATGTCAACTTACCGCTACTTCACCTCCACTTTCTAACCAGGCGCAAACATCATGCATTGCATCAATGGCGCACTGTGTCCTAATGGCCATAGCTTCTTTATTGTCTGGTCGGAAGAACTCATGACTCTTGTAGGCTGAAGTTGCATGGCGCCTATACTCTCCCAAGTTGAAAACTGCTTCGAGAAAAACAATATGATGCAGCAACAGTTCATTACGTTAAAACCATTGTTGTTATTACAAAGTACTTATGAACTTACATGATAGCTTATAACAAAGGAAGCACTGTGGAAAATGAAAATTCATTTTCAGGTCAACAATGTATGCAAACTAGATTTTTAAATTGCTTTTCAGAAACTTAATATTTATGAATTTGTATACTGTAATTACTAAAATAAAATTGATTTCCATTGCATTTTTCCAGTCTTCATGTAATTCCTTAGAATTATTCAATTAGTACACTTGATATGCAATTTTTATAGAACAAGCTCAATGAGCTCAATATCCTGTTATTTTCTCATTTTCTTCTCTTATTTTTGGTAATATTGATGGAAAATACTTCTAAGCTTTATTGAATGCCTATTGAAAAAAAGTTTAGTTAAGAATAATTCTATAATTCAATATTTCCAAGAAATCAACTCTCCACTTGCTTGCTCCAGTTACTAATATTTTGTTTCAAACACCAAAACATAATTTATATAAATTGTTACACTAACATTTCACATAAATATGAACTATTGGTAACATACAAGAAACACTTCTGTTCTATTTAATTATATAGATCACTCAGTGAAAGGCCTACTTTGTTATAGTTATATTTGCACAAATAGTACATTAGTGAGTAACATGGCTCAGATTTAACATCTTTGACTTATACCTGGGAGAATGCACAATCGCACATTCATATATAATGCCAGGCAAAATGAGTGTTCTTTTTCCCTTCCAGATATCCCTGTTTCCAGAGTATTTTATACCATGAACGAAAGTCCTACCACAGAACAAAAGAACCAGAAATACATGAAGCCAACTACATTAGTGAGGTCATCAGTATGTGTATGTACCAACAGAACAGCATAATCAAATGACCACTTAAAAAAAGAATACACATTCTGATTAAATAGTAACTACTTAGATTGCACATTTACAATTATGTAACTGAGGCCATCCAATTGCAAGTTACACAACTAGATAGTCAGAGGCAACTGTGTAATTATAAGCCATCAAGTAGCCAGAATCATGAACATCAAAGAATCAAAAGGTAATCATTGCAAAATGACCCAGACAAAACAATATTAAGCAAACAAAACCTCCCATCAATTTTACTTTCTCATCTGTGTGTAATATAATGCTTGATAATCTATAATCTATGGCTATTTATACATAGAACTAATGTTCCATAATGTTTTCTAATATTCTGAATATAACCAATGGTAACTGACATTTTACAAATTCTTGAATAATGGGGCCTGTGAACCTGCACAAAAATAATCTGTTGTGGCCTACTGTAGTTTTATCGTCGTCATTATTGTTATTCTTGTTATTATTGTTGTTGTTATTATTATTGTTATATTATTATTATTATTATTATTATTATTATTATTATTATTATTATTATTATTATTATTATTATTATTATTATTATTATTATTGTTGTTATTGTTATTATATTATTATTATTTTATTTTTTTTTTTTTTTAAGTTGAAGTAGATGGCAAACAAGATAATTTATAACTAAGAACGTCATTCATGTTGCAAAACTGCTGATTTCTTGCAGGTAATTTTCTTGAAGCAAATAATATTATTATATCCAAGACTAGTAAAAACATTTTAGAATTCTTTAAGGAAATTGAAGCTATTAACAGTGAAGCAACAAGATTCTAAAGTAAGAACAAATTAGAAACTAAAAACTTCACTTATCTTAGTAATGTTGAAGATAAGTGAAGTTTTTAGTTTCTAATTTGTTCTTACTTTAGAATTTTAGAATTCTGCTTCTCTTTCATACATTCCCTTCTCAGAGCCTTTTGGAATATATGCCTTATGTAGGCCTAGTAAATTCTACAAAAAATAACCTAAAATATATTCACTTCAATTAGTATAGTTTGATTTACAGAGCACTGTTAACTGAGGAAAACGAAACCCAGGAATTACATGTAGGTATTTCAATCTTCTTTTGTTTTTATAGCAGAAAACCAGTTCATTATCTCAAATAAATTTTACCCTATTTTTAACATTAAAAAATTATCTTTCTTCTGGAAAAACACATTCATTATTAAAAAAATAATTATTGTTAAAAACATAGTTGTCAAACTGAAATGAAATAAAACTTTGAATTTTAACTGACTGTAATGTGCAATAAATTGTTTTCAGCGATTTATGGGACACAGTGGACGACACTGCTAAATAAAGGAATGACCTAGGAACAATTTGTACAAAACAAAAGGATGACCAGGTGATAATTTGTATATGATAGTTTTACGTCTCTATGTATGAAACAGTCATTGAAAATCAGTTGTTGCTTAAAATAAGCGGTTTTCCACTTTCCTTCTACAAAGTAGGAAATAGGATGCATATGAATTTACATAACACTGAAAATAATATCTGAAGACTTAAGAATCAAAAGAACTTTGATATCATGGAATTAGCAAAATCTAATCATCTCCTATCTTATGAAATGATTACCTCATGATTAATATCATCATAGACTGACATGAGTATCTTAATTTTAACAAATCAATATTAATGTAAAGTATATGCAAATGACAATATAAAATAAAAGTTTTGTATCTTAATGACACTGCCAATTATCAAGAGCATACTGCCACTACCAATATGCCGGAATTTTGACCTGTAGGAGTTATTTTACTTGCCAGTAAATCTACTGGCAGGTAAAATAACAGTAAATATACTGACATGGGACTGTTGCTTTTAAGCACACTTAAAAAAACATTGGTCTGGGCCAGTTTTTAATTTGCAACCTCACGATCTGTAAGTCGGCTCCTAACCACTGAGATCACATGACCAACAAATGACAATATAGCATTAGAGGTTCCTACAATGTAATTGAAAGCTGAAAATACAAAAAATATTTTTAAAATGTTTCCATTTATAGACAGGCCATTCCTAATGACAAATGAATAAATGCTACCTATTCAACTAAATGTTCTAGCTCCCACAAATATAGGCCCATGATTTACACTACTTTTTATATTGATTTCCTTGGCTCTCCATGACTTTTCATGTCTATTAGATATATTGAGAAATTTTCTCTGACAACCCTTTTGCTTTTGTAGCAACTGAACCAAACATGTACACTTAATCAGTTTATTAGGTAAAATAAATGTGTAACAAGCTTACGAGGAAGCAAAATTGTATCAACACACATTATGTATTCAAATCCAACTTACGTTACAAGGCAATTAAAAACAATCAACACTTCTGATATATTTTGTTGAATGAGAAATTGTTAAAGAAATTCTTCGTCAATAGTTGTAACAATTATACTGTTGGATTGAATATCATTATTATTATTAAGTTTTGGTACATTAATTTCATCTGCATCTGTATCTTTGTCCATTTTGCAAAATGCATAGTAAGAAAATCTGTGTAAAAATGTCCCCTACATTTTTCTAAAAACCAGTTATTTCCCTGACTTTTCAACATATGTGAAACAATAAATTGGAAGTAGTACACTGTGAAGCTCAATATTAATTGCTTTTTTTTTAGATAAATAAACACAAATTTGCTTCACATAAACCATTATTTATGCAGGACTAGTTTCGTAAGGACTTTCCTACATCATCGGCTGCTCTTGACTATCGGACATAATTAGCCGATCCTCCACTGTCAACTGTTTTCCCTCTGGTCTGGAATGGACGAATTCACGACTGGGTTTTCTTCAAATGGAAGATCAAAATTCATTACAACTTTTTTGTATAATTTTTTTGCCAATTGTCGAGATCTCTTGCCTGCTATACATATTGTAAAAGATGGATCTTACGTTGGATATCACATGGAGGACAGTGGAGGATTGGCTAATTATATACAATAACCAAGAGCAGCTGATGATGTAAGAAAGTTCCAATGAAACTAGTCCTGCAAAAATAATGCTCTGTGTGAAGTGATTTTGGGTTTATTTAACTAAAACAAGGAATTATACATGAAGCTGTTTCCGTGGCTTTTCCTGACCTGTTTTTATTTCCCTGAAATTTCCTGATTTTCCATTTAAATTTGAACTACAAGCACAGATAATCTGTTGCAAATGCTCTATTCGATATATAAACTCATTTCTTTGAAATAGAAGCTGACATTTCCATGGAACTGCCCAAAACCGAAAGGTTATTGAATTATTTAACTAAATTGCAGAGAGGTACAAAACTTATTGCTATTCAAGGTAAATAATATTTGCTGCATGCACATAAACATTAATGCTGAACAAGCTTAAACTGTTATTTTATCCTTTTATGTATAAATATTCAAATACTTAAGGGCATTTCTTACCTTTAGTATTGATGCCAATCCAATTGAGGTAGCGCGAAAGCTTCTTGGATATGTATGTCTTGCCTCTGGCAGGGAGGCCAACCATGGCAATGACATGTGGGCTGTTGACATAGTTGGCACGCTCACCTGCAAATACAAAGATGCATACATTAGGATACATTGTGATATAATGCGGGCAAGTTTCTCCTGCTCAGTACACATTTATACAAATTAATGCCTCTGTTTCAAAACTGATCTCAACTAACCACTAAATTATAATATTTGTATTGCAGAGTATGAATACAGTAATCACTAATCACTATCAGCACAGTGAAGCATATGAAAACCAAAAGGCAAATTTATTGCAATTAGTTATCATACTTGAGCATGGATCTTTTAGTTTGCATGTCACATGATCTTTTTCTCAAGATCGTAGGAGCATGTCTTGTATTATAAATTACCAAACAGAAGTTAGTGAAGCACATAGTCTCACACTGACATTCTTCAAACAACCAATGCCAATAAATCAAGTGATCTTGGTTTCGCACATACAGTATAGTGCCACTGCATATATATGATTACCAAATGTCAAATTAAATTGATATTTTATTGATTCATTTAAATTAATTCTGTGCATGGTATATTAATATAGGATACATCAATAAATTTAACATTTTACATTATAATACATGTAATATATAACACCTATATGAACATTTAAAATTATCTTCCTTTCATAGAAGTTTGAAAACAGTTTTTTTATAATTAATTTAATTTAAAATTATGTTCCATAGTGTCGTGTATAACCATGCAATGGATTTGTGTTATCAGTGATAGTGGACACAATGAAGAACAATACTCGTAATACCATATTTATACAAAATGTATTTAAATTTAATAGATATATAAAATTAACAGATAAGAATGAAATACTTTTCTACTATTTATAGACTATATAAAAGCATATGATAAGAGTAGACCAGATAGAGCTATGGCAAAGGATATAAGATCCCTATAAATTTAATCAATGCAATCAAGTTATTATATTGCCACACCAAGGTTGTGGTCTGTCTCCCATTTTATTTCATTTATATCTAAATAAAATAATAGAAGAATAGAGAACCAAATGAAAACCAAGTGTAAACCGAAAGGAATCACATTAAATAATACTAATCTTGATAGAGTTTGCAGTTGACAGATGAGTGTTTAATTTGAATGAGATAAAGGCATGAGATATGGACATTTCGGAAGAAAAAAATAAAAGTAATGGCTATGATAGGAAAAAGAACAACTTTGGGTAAAAATCATAATAGGAGGACAAATCATTGAACAGGTGTCTACCTTTAAATATTTGGGTTCAGATATATCAGTAATTGATAGAAAGGCAAAAATAGAAGAACATATCAAAGCATATAATAAAATCAGTGAACGTATAAGCAGAAACATGAGGAAGGATCATGATTATATAGAATACTGCACAAATTCTCGTTAAAATATGCATGTGAGACATGGGTAATTAAAACCAAGGAAAAATCAAGACTGGAGATATCTCAAATGACATTTTTAAGGGTCTTACTGGTGTTACTAGGAAAGATGGACTCTGGAACCTTAATGCAAGAGAAGAACTAGAGGAAATAAACATTGTGGAAGAAATGAAAAGATATCAGGGTAAGTGGAATGATCACGTTAAGAGGATGGAACGTTCTAAATTGCCAAGGCAAGCACTATTTTACAAACCATTAGAACGAAGATGCACCACACAACCCTGAATGAACAGTTTGATTACCTTAGAGCAGGTCTAAAGGCCCAATTTATGTTAAGGAAGAAGAATGAAATACAAGACAGCCACGTAAATACATACATTCTCAGCTGATACATAAGGGATATTTATTAGATTTTAAGTACTCATCTACTGTGTAAAACCAATGTTCCTGTAAGAAACCCTTAAGCGTACTATACTTTTCATATACTCTTAACAGAACTCCATATACTTATACATGTCTGTCCCTTTTCTCAAAAAGTTGTCCAATTGTTCATGAACATTTTACTGGGATGTTCCTTCATCCTATATTGTAACTATCATTCTAGGGAATAAAAGAATAAATTGGATTCTAACAATCATTAAAACAGCTTTTCAAAACTCCACTGTAGCTTAGTCACTGAACTATAATGAAAGGAAAAAATCTTGTAAAGAGTTCAAACTTCATACATAATCAATTATGCTGATATTAGAACTTCTGAACAATCAATACCAAAGTTGTGGAAAGGAAAGGAAAATGACATTACAATTATATACCCTGTATCTCTTTTTATAGATTACATGATTCATTCAGTCAAAAAGTCAGATGGATATAAACAAATAGTATCAAGTATCAAAAATGTTGGGACAAATAGTAACGGTAATTTCCTCTTATTAAAATAAAAAACATGGATCTCAAAGATATTTTCTAAGAACTCTGCTTTAAAATCTGTGCTTATGTTGTTACATCTTTTCCATTTTTGTTTGTATCTGCAATAATATGCAGAAAATAGTAGCACAAACAGTCACTTATCTCAAAAAAAAAAAAATTATTATAATGAGTGCACTCACATGCCTTTCTCTACTAAACGTTTGTAGAAATTGATTAGTTTACACATTTCCTTGTAGGTACAATGGGAATAGGTGAACACAATAGGTTTAAACGATAGTCAAATCTTTAAAGAGCTGATCGCTGTATGGATGCCTTTCAACTTTCATGATCTTTGCATGGGTGGGACACAAAAGAAAACAGTAAAGACTTTGTATTTGAGAAAAGTATAAATATTTCAAAATTCAAACTAATAACAATGAACATCTAGGAAATGGTCATCTCAAGTAAATGTTTTACATAAATGTTGTGCTTTAACAAGATGTACTTTATTTATGTAGTATGATTTTGTCTATCTCTTACAGTTTACGAGTTGTATGAAATGTTATCAAAGTTAACAGCCGTTTTTTAAGAAAATAAAAATTTCCAAAAATCTTCCATATAAAAAGTTTAAAGTGGGGATCTTCCTGAGAATCTCCACGCCACATCCTTGGAAGACGTTGAATTGAATACTAAATTTGGTTTGGTAACCATTTATGAGATCAATAAATTAATGAATAATTGTTTTTAGCACCGATGTCATGTGTGGGCAAAGTTTGAGAGGTAGAATCAGCACTGAAAAATAAAGGCCATAGCCGGGATTTGAACCACGGAACTTCCGCTCTACCTGAAGCTAATCGACCGCTGAGCTACCATGACAACTTGTCGGTACGACATTAAATTCCCCGGTAAGTGTAGGGCGTTTGTATCTGGCCGTCTACACGAAACAACCAAGTACTGGCGCTCCCGGTAGACCACAAGGGAATCTCAATTTTGTGATACACACCTCAAGGATGGCTTACAGTACTTAAGTCCCGGGGTTTTAATTAAATAACCTGAATTGGTAGTAATTGATAAGACCAATCAATTAATGAATAATTTATTTTTTTGTTTTGTTTTTGAATTACGAACTTCACATCCACCCCCACTCACACACATTAATAAGAAACTCGGTCAAACTGAAGAAACGAACACCTAGTCATACACTTTCACAGTCAATTCAAAACGCCTATAGTCATAATGCAGAAAAGTCCATCACTCTCATCAATATGTTATCAAGAATAGCTAAAGTGCAACGGGGATTAGGATACTACAATTCCGGCGTTGACCTATGATTCACAGTGTGGATAGAAGCTCTAAAGAAATTATAAGAACATCAAAATATGGAAGAGCACAAAGGTTAATGAATATTAAAATAGCAAAGCTTACCCCACGGTCTCATACCCCAAACTATTCGAGACTTCATCTGTAATAGCGGGTACTCAACCTCTACAAGTAACCACACAAGGAAATGAAATGAAAGAGTTTACCTGGCAACCAGAGTCAACAACCAGGAATTTTATGCACCACTGAAATGAGACATGACACAAACAAGACCGTATAAGCATTTGAAGTATACACAGACGACAGCAAAGTGGGGGACAGACGAAGTTCGCAGCAGGAATAAATAATATTTATAAATGACATATATTGACTCATCAGCTAAAGTTCAAGCAGCATGTTCGATGTTCAAATGTCCATGCCGAGGAACTTGCAGTTTTACAAGTTCCGAAAAAATAAATGAGCTGCGAAATGAAGAATACAATGATAAACGCGTTGTTTTTTACTGATAGCTAGGTAAATGCACATTTTGTTTGCGTCCTAATATGAACTTGAAACTGAGTTTTATGTTCTGGATATTCACACCGGAGTAAATATGTTGAGTTTTATTGCATATAAAAATGCATATCTTCTGATTTTTATGTAAACAAATATTTACGGATGTTAACACATGTATGTAAATTACACAAAAAATGTACGAAGAAAACTCTTATTTTCCCCCCTCATAATTTACATAATGTCATTAAAACAGCAGCAGAATTATTTTTAACAAGTCATCGTCCAACTTCTATAATGCTGCAATTACATAATACATAAGCCAGATGTCGCAGTTTGTTTTCAGTATTGGAAGAACTGATCTCAGCTATATCAGTATCCCTTCAATTGGAAGAAAATACAAACATCCTGCTTTCCCAAGCTACAGCAGCCCGCAAGATAATGGGGATTTCCTCCACTCCATATGTTGATTAAGATCTGTTATCGCTCCACAGCCCGACTAATTTATACACTGATATTTGTGAGTGGTTATTAAATGGTAATTTAATAACCACATTTATGAGCCAACAAAGTTTATACAAACTTTTAGTTGTGTTCTGGTGATGGAAAATTACATATTGGTAGTTTTGAATTCACATTGGATTAAACATGCCCGGAATGAAAACTAGTGCAAGTTACCGTATACAACAATATGCTGTGGAATGTAAGGGTATTTTCAGTTGTGTAAAATCATGTATTGTCAGCCATGCGGCAAAGCTGAAACTGCAGACCAACCTTCTCAAGTAACACAACGGTTAATTTGTAACGAACATATACTCTTTAAGAAATGACTTAGCATACATTTCCGCAAATCTATGTTCCCTCTGTAATTCCACAAAGAAACTGGAATCAGTAGGAATTCCTTTGAGAGAAACAGTTCAAGTTGAATGATCTTTCTGGTCCTGAAGCATTAAAAAGAAAATGGAAGGAAGTGTTCGGAGAAAAAAAAAGTGGATTTAACATAATGCGTAAAATTTCATATGTGTTGGATGGGCAACAAGAAGAAATTACCTATGCGAGTATGAATGATATTTATAATTATGCCAGACTTAGTGGAGCGATCGTTTTCGAAATTCAAGACACTTCTTCGTGACAATCGTATACTGTACCGCTAAAGCACTAGGTGATTTCTTCCAGGAATAAAGTGTGGCGAGCACTACATACATTTATACTAGCTCCGCCTTATTTTGGCATATATTTTTGACTTTTTAGCACATAAATATTTCTCAAGTTTTAGCACCTAAAATCCGAATCCTACTGATGGCAATATAACCTAGATCTACTCAGAAACAAATTTAAACACTCAGCTAACCGAATCCATCAAAACTAAAAGCCTCGACCTTACAAAATTAGTCGACACTGTATATCGGTTGGACGAAATAACACTCGGGGATATATGGAAATGAAACAGTGGACAAACTAGCAGATGAGCCTGTCGCTAAAGATAATGAAATAGTGCATCATAAAATACCAAAAGAAGTTCTGATAACTAGAGAGAAAGAAATTGGACTCGGCGCATGGCAACAGCAAAGGAGCAATAGCCGAGAACTCTTCCCATTAGTGAGAATCAGATTACAACTACCCACATGTTAACAGCTCACAGCAATGGAGTTCACATGGAACGGAGTGCAGAGATCATACCGCCACAGATTTGCATTATTATACTGCTCGCAAAAGTTAAAGGCATGTGAACGCTGGCCAATGCTCAAGCGGAGCGCTGTTGCCAAGCGTAGTGCGTGTACCGGTAGAGGTTCTGTACACAAGAGCGTGTGAGATGCATGTACCACATTCGGCAGCGCTGGTAGAAGGGGCAAGCTTAGGATTCGTTGGAGTCTGCAGTACGTCCCGCCTCCATAATCTTTTAACTTTTGCGAAGATTATAGATACTCCAATATGCAAACGCCAAGAAGAGGATCTACCAGTAGATATTGATCGGAATGTTATACCTACTTCTCATTCCGACCATTATTGTAAACCAACAGAGAAATGGCATGGTTAGAAAAATACAAAGTAAAAGATTCAGTGACCCATAAACAAAGAACTTATGAACACACATTTACAGTATGTACTACGTAAATTTCGTGAAATCCGTGAGTGTGAGGGAAGGTGGGTGGGTGGGTGGGAGGGTGGGTGGGTGGGTGGGTGGGTGAGTGAGTGAGTGAGTGAGTGAGTGAGTGAGTGAGTGAGTGAGTGAGTGAGTGAGTGAGTGTGTGTGTGTGTGTGTGTGTGTGTGTGTGTGTGTGTGTGCGTGTGCGTGTGTGTGTGGGGTTTACGGGCCCGTCGTGAAATCCATAAACTTCATTAAAAGGTATAGAGTAATTAAAGCATAATAATTTCAATTATGAATAATTAGATTGTTGTACATGGTCTAACAGAGCATTCTCATTCCGAACATACACTGTACAAATTATTTGTCAATTTTATATAATGTAATAAATGGCATGTAGTATTCTTATGAAATGAGCACGCCGCTAAAAAATAATAAAAAAATTTAAAAAGACGTTTGTCAAAATGTTTTATTCAGGGGACCTCAAAACGTGTATTTTCAATGGAATGCAATACCTTCCCTATAGGAAGGATTAACTTGCCGATAGACATGAAAAAAATCTGATGTGTTGCACTCGCATGACTTTCTCTACTCTTATACTAACCGTTCTTACAAACTCTTATTCCTGTTTTGAGCGAAAGTCAAATCTTTTAAAGCTTTGAGATCCCGTTTTCTTTGCACGCTTAACGTATTAAAGATGAACGATGTTCCATTTCACGAGTTTTAAGTTTTGCGAAACTGATACAAATAACAAGGAATATCTCCGAAATGCTTCACTATACAAAACATTTATTTAGACATAAAGTGTGTGTTTTAGCGAGATCTACATTTTTGTATAGTAAGATTTTGTCTACCTCTTACGGTTTACGAGTTATTCAAAAGTCATCCAGAGTAAACAGGACTACATAGGCTATAGCCCGAAAATTCAATATATACATTTCATTTGTCGTAAAAATATCTTAAACATGTCATTTTATTCAAAATCGTTAGAGCCATTTTCAAGAAAATCAGAATTTTCGAAAAATTTTCCATGTAAAGAGTAGTTTAGGCCGGGCCATTTTCTTCAAAATCCTCATGTCGCATCCTTGAAAGACATTAAACTTAAATACCAACTTCGATTTTTAACCGACTTTTCGTTTTTGAGTTATGCTGCCCCCCCCCCCCCCACACACACACACACTTACCAGTAGAGAAAGTAAAAATAAGGTCAAAGAATAATACTAAATATAATTATAGTTACCTATTTAAGAAATCAAATGGACGAGAAAAAACAAATTAGAGAAAACGTATCCTAGACCACAGACATACAGAATATCATATCATAAGCAACCGTTTTTATAAATCGCCATCTAAGAGGTAGGATAAACCAACCCAATTTTCATCATTTCTAGACTTTGTGCAGACCATGATTAAGTCATACATCATTAACTTCTGTCACTTGATTGTTATTGAATAATACAAAATGGCTGCAACTGATATTTAATCAGGAATTCACTAGATTCAGCGTACAATAATCATGGAGTTATGCTCGGGGGCACCAGCAGTTTAAGTAGATGAATAAAACATTGTACGTGATACATCAAAATCAGCTTCGCAGCGGCTTCCCGCGGCTTGCCTCGAACACGGAAGGAGTGGACGAGATTAGGAAAGATCAGGGTGCAACTGGGGACGAAATTCCAGTAAAAACTGGGCATAAGCAGTCTAGTACCTACATTTTCAAGAGTTCACGCTATAGGCAAGCGTTCGAAGATACCCAGGTCAACACTCCAAGAATGGAGGACTTAAAGAAACCGTGCTTCAATATTTCCGCAATACTGGAAAGTTATATGGCGAGGAAAATTTTAGGCTGTCACAGCAGCAAGAAGAATGTATTGAAACAAACACCATATCGAAAAACAAATACAAATGTAAAGATCAAATGATGTATTTGCTTTTCTAAAAATAAACATATTATTTATATTTTCAGTTCCCACTGAAATCTAGGGCAATTATGGCTGACACAAGATTTAATGGCGGGTGGAAGGAGATGGTCAGCACAAAATCCAATCAGATGTTTGCCACGCGGTGTTATATAGTTAAACATGCTGTGATATCACGCTGTAAAGCTGTTGATATAAAAGTAATTTGCGCAAACAAAGAGAATAATAGCGGTCAACCAGCCACCGTTAAATTTTTTGTCTGCCATAATTGTTTTTTCACACTAACCATGTGTAGGACAAGGACTGAAAAGGTAGAATCAGAGTAAAAAATTCAAATCCTGGCCATGGCACTGAATTTTTCAGTGTGATACTACCGTCCATGTTGCTCGTGGCTTTCAGCGTGAGCTAAAATAAATAAATAAATAGATAGATAGATAGATAGATAGATAGATAGATAGATAGATAGATAGATAGATAGATAGATAGATAGATAGATAGATAGATAGATAGATAGATAGATAGATAGATAGATAGATAGATAGATAGATAGATAGAGAGATAGAGAGATAGAGAGATAGATAGAGAGATAGAGAGATAGATAGAGAGATAGAGAGATAGAGAGATAGAGAGATAGAGAGATAGAGAGATAGATAGATAGATAGATAGATAGATAGATAGATAGATAGATAGATAGATAGATAGATAGATAGATAGATAGATAGATAGATAGATAGATAGATAGATAGATAGATAGATAGATAGATAATAACATTTATACTCTTAAGTGTTGAATCTGTTGTAGTCATATTATGTCTGCGTCCTTCTGAATTTTCCAAATCTCAATATACTTTGCGGTACAGTTAAACCTGCCAATATGACTATTGTGGCTAGACCAAAGCTCTAAATAACCCTGTCACGGACAAGGCACAAATAGAATAGAACATCTCTAACCTCTGCCAAAATAGGAATTCTGCCAGACATCCTTTGTTCTCTAGGCTCGTCTTAAACATACCGCTACAAAAATGAAAGTCTTCTACAAAAATAGAATTCACTCTTTCATGAGATTCACTTGCACTCTCCCTTTTTTGCTGCCTCATACAAAATGGATACATTTATACATTGGACATATGAAAATAGTATTTCAATATAGACAGCAATGCAAATTAAGATTGTAAAATCTTCTTTAAAAGTTAATTTAAAAAATAATAAAATTTTATTTAACTTATCACCGCTAGCTTTAATTCAAAATACTCATTTCACTTTTAATACTTATATAATTTTTTACTGGTACAATTTTGCACAAATGTAAATTTTTATTTGTGCATTTTTTGCCACATTGTTTATTTTCTAGCTTAAACATTGCTTTAAATGGTAGAGAAAAATACCTTTGGTGTATGTGGATAGTCTGTCTGACATATTCAAGAGGATGCACTTTCGAAACTGTTGTAGTGAGTTTTAGGAAGTTTTTTTTTTTTTTTTTTTCATAATATAAACAAAAAATAAGTTCCAAGAAAGTTGTGGAACTGCAAGAAAAGAGCAACTAAGGAATGAGGATATCAGAAAATAATTAGGTATGGAGTTCATAAGTTGAAATACTCGTACATGTGTTCAAATGGGAGTGTTCACAACCGACAGGAAGCTTTATCGAACCCGGGAAAGGGAAATAAGACTTGGTCAAGTTTTAACCATCTGTTCCCGTTAACGATCACGGCATGTTAGATTTATACTGTGTGTCAGACTTTTTGCTGTAGAAATCATTCAATGCGGCCTTGCCAGGAAACAGCCGCTAGAGTTCTCCAGTTGCAAGCTAGAGAAAATAGCATGTCAGAAACAAATTAATTCCTCATATGCAACATCGACCTCCACTTTTTATCTATAAACTGATATATATATATATATATATATATATAATCTTCCCGTTCTCGTTGCCGGCCTGTTGTAAACCAAATATTGAGTGGTCTTTTTCCCGTTGCCGTCGCCATTCTGGTTACCGTTACCGGGTGTTTATGAGCCAGGCATACATTTCATTCATTCAGTCTGATGACCGACGTGGTTAAAGACATTAAACAAACAAAAACCTACATGAAATATGGAACCCTGGTTCGGAAACTCCTCGGTCAAAATTAAAATTATATGACAAAACCATTGTTGATAGCTTATAATAGTGTAACAGTGGGTCTGTATATATTGATATTTAGCTGAAAGGCCGGCTGCGTTAATTTTAAAAATGCTATTTTGGCTTTAAGAGTAGCCTATTAATCACATTACCGTCAGTTATTTATCCAAAATAAACGCACATGGTCACATCATCGTCATTATTATTATTATTATTATTATTATTATTATTATTATTATTATTATTATTATTATTATTATTATTATATTACACTTAAGTGGAAAACTTCAAATTATGGGTCTTGTCTATCCAAAATACATGATCCGTTTATGTAAAAGTTGTTAAAAGTCTCTCTTTGATTATCTTATTTTTAAACTGACAGGAAAAGCTGTTAAAAGTGTTGTTTATTGTTCCACAAAAAGCAAGCCACTTGTAGTTATGACTCATGGCCTGTGTTATTTTAAGGCAAAGGGTCTTTTCCGATCACCTTGTATGTCTTCGTGTTGTGCCAAATAAACATCCTTCATAGCCTTGGTTCAAGGTAGAATGCCTTCTTAGACTTCGTCCTGCATGTTCAAACACTTCGCTTTACGACTATTACGACTGAACATGCGTTGTGCCAATTCATGTCAGGATGACAATGACATTACAAGCAAGCAAAAAAATAAGTACGCGTAGACTTCGTCTGAGGTGTACCTCTACCCAAGAGGACCCGGTTAGTTTCCCGGTATGTGGGGGTACTTTCCTTCCCATATTCTGGAAATTGTATGTATGCGTATGAGAGAGACAGAGACAGAGAGAGAGAGAGAGAGAGAGAGAGACAGAGAGAGAGACAGAGAGAGAGAGAGAGAATAAATTTATGCTTCAGAAGAAAACATTTATGAACACCCAAAAATTATAATCGATCTATGAACACCACTGTCGATAAGCAGGTGTCGTTGCAAAATCAATGCCAATAAGACAAAATGTTAAACGACGCATGCCAATGGAATAAATATTTTAAGGCAACGTTTATGACGTTTAGTAAAAAAAAAAAAAAAAAAAAAAAAAACAACATTTTTAGATTCTTGCTTTTTTTGCATTTTACTTTCTCTACTATTAATTACACAAGTAGGGGAAGTACTGTATTCCACTCAAAAATTCAATACTGAGAGTTCACAGGAAATACATCTTTTGAGACTCCCTGAATCCAAAAATAAACACTCTGATGTGTTGCACTCACATGACTTTCTCTACTCTTATACTAACCATTCTTACAAACTCTTATTCCTATATCTTCTTCGTGTTAGTTGAGATAAACGTTTGCAAAAATTATCTTACTACTTATTTCCTTGTAGGTGCAAGGGGAATATGGACATACAATAGGCTTCGAGCAATAGTCAAATCTTTTAAAGCTTTCAAATTCCGTTCTCTTTGCGAGAGAAAAAATATATAAAAATCTGATGTGTTGCACTCACATGACTTTCTCTACTGTTGTACTAACCACTCTTGCAAACTCTTATTCCTATATCTTCTTGTTAGTTGAGATAAACATTTGTACAAATTATCTTATTACTTATTTCCTTGTAGGTGCAAGGGGAGTATTAGAATTCAGTGCGATAGACAAATCTTTTAGAGCTTTGAGAATCCGTTCTCTTTGCACGCTTAACATATAAAAAATGAACAATGATGATCCATTTCACGAAAGTTTGTTTTCCGAAATTCACACAAATACCTAGCAATGAATATCTCCGAAATGGTTAACCCTACAAGAAAATTCATTGAGACATAAGTTGTGTATTTTAGCAAGATCTACATTTTTTTGTATAGTGTCATTTAGTCTATCTCGAACGGTTTACCAGTTCTGAAAAGTCGTCCAGAGTAAATACGACTATAGGGGCTATAGCCAGAAAATTCAAGATATACATTTCATTTGCCATAAAAATATCTCAAACATGCGACATGCTAATCAAAATCGTTGAGCCATTTTCAAGAAAATCAAAATTTTCGAAAAATGTTCCATGTAAAGGGTAGTGTCGCATCCTTGAAAGACATTAAACTTAAATACCAACTTTGGTTTTTGACCGACTTTTCGTTTTTGAGTTACGCTGTCCACAGACTGACACACAGACAAACACGGACCTTTTTCTAAAAATGCTTTTTTGGATTCAGAGGGTCTCAAAACATATATTTCCGGTGAAATCTCGACATCGAATTTTTGGATGGAATACAATATCTACTTCCCCTACTTACCAGTAGAGAAAGTAAAAATGAATGACGATGTTCCATTTGACGAAAGCTTAAGTTTTCCAAAACTCACACAAATACCTACCAATGAATATCTCCGAAATGGTTCACTCTACCAAAAATTATTTGGGCATAGATTGTGTGATTTAGTGAGATCTACATTTGTTGTATGGTAGGATTTGGTGTATCTCTTACGGTTTACGAGTTATTCAAAAGTTATCCAGAATAAACAAGACTACATAGGTTATAGCCAGAAAATTCAAAATATACATTTCATTTATCTTAGAAATATCTTAAACGTATGTCATTTTAATCAAAATCGTTAGAATCATTTTCAAGGAAATAAAGTTTCCGAAAATTTTTTCATGTGAAGGGTAGGTTAGGATGGAGGAATTTTCTTAAGAATCTTCGTGTCGCATCCTTGAAAGACATTAAACTTAAATACCAACTTTGTTTTTTAACCGACTTTTCGGTTTTGAGTTATGCTGCCCACAGGCTGACACACTGACACACGCGCGCATGGATCTTTTTGATCTACCTACTATACGTAGTAGAGAAAGTGAAAAGCATGTTTATTGAGGTGTAACTCAACAAGCAGAATCTTTAACACTAAATGCACAACTGTAACCGACTTGGCAACAGCAGACTCTTTCGCTTAGAGTGTACTGAGAGGATCCTCTCTAGTGCGTTCATGTCATTAGCAGTGGAAGAAGGGTGAGGGACAGTTTTGCTACTTCTTGGAATGTGGTCGTTAAGGGATGGGCACTACTATATTTCTCTACCACGTACATAGAAGGTGGATACGGTATTGCATCCCTACCCAAAAATTATATACCGATATTTCAGTGGAAATGCAGCTTTGAAATCCCCTGAATAAAAGTTCAGTATCTGCTAAGGATGCGACACGAAGATTTTCAGGAAAATCCCCCACCCCGTAAATTTAAACAGTAAATTAAAGTGATTTGGCTATTTCATATTTCTATACTGTTTTAACAGGTAAAAATGATTTTTAAGATCCCGTGTTATAAAGGACGTTTAAATCCCCGGTTAGTTTCAACTATAGTTGAAAGTTTTATTTCGTTGTATACCTATGCATGCATTAACCTGCAGTTTAATTTCAGTTTAATTTTACTGGAACTCGTCTTTTGTTTAATTACAGCTCAATGCTGTGTTGTAGGATATATGTATAAGAAAACAGATCATAAGAAGTAGTCAGGTGAGTGTATAGCAGATTTTTAAGTAGTCTACAAACAAAATGCCAAGTAAATCGATGAATATACCTAAATTGCTATACGTGTTCCTGCAATCGTTACTATTTATCGTTGTGGTTTTTTTTTTTTTTTTTTTTTTTTTTTTTTTTTTTTTTTTTTTTTTTTTTTTTTATTTTCCGAATCTGGCGGTCTACCAACTTTGCTTTGTTAGTTGCAGTGTGAGAAGGAGAAAAATTAGCGATCGTCTTTTCTTAGCATTCAGGTCTACTAACACTGTTCCACAGCGGTTTAACTTTCTCGGAAGGTTTTAAAATGGCGGTTACAGATTAAACTTTTGGTTTGGTTTAACCAAGGGATGTCCAACCTTCTCTCCTTGGAGAACCTTACGCAGTGAGTGGCAATACCCCACTCTACTGCTCAGTCGGAGGGGAAACAGTCAGTATCCAGGGACGGACATAAACAGGCGATTCTATGCAGTTTCTTGGTCATACCTTGACTTTTCTGGGAATTCCTTCAGAATACCTCTTCATCTGGATGAGTTTTGCATAAATGGTAAACAGTAAGAGACACACAAAAGCTTACTAAATAAAAATTGAATCTTGTTAATACACACAATTTATGTCAAATACTTCTTACGAGTGAACCATTTCCGAGTTATTCTTTATTATTTGTTTGAATTTGCCAATACTTTTACCTTTTTTTTAAAAAAAATAGGAATATGTTATTCGTTTTTCATTCCTTGACCTTGCAAAGAGAACGGAATTTCAAAGGCATCGTATAGCAACCAGCTCTTAAAAGCTCTATCTCTTAAAGCCTACAGTATTCCCACAATCCCCTTGCACCTAAAAGAAAATTCGCAGTAAGGTAATTTCTAAAAATCCTTATGTCGATTAAAATGAAGGCGGTAGAGAAATAAGCATTTGCAAGAATAATACGCATAAGAGTAAGTGTAGCTCCACGCAAACACTTTCTCCAAATTGAACTATATTAAAAGTTGTATCGCAATATGTTACGTGACGATCACTTGGTGTATCATCTAAGGCTATGCGCTTCGACTTTGTCGTCCAATATTGATTCTTAAACATAAGCAGTACCAAAGAAGTCACTAATGAACAGGTGTTTATCACATAACATTTGAAAGTGCTTTTGTAAATCAAACGCAACGTACATGTAACCAACCCACCACTGCAACAGAATGAATGGCTGGGGGCGAAGAGAAGCAAAGTCCGGCACGGTGGAAGGCCCTGAGCTTCTCCATAACGCGCTTTACATACCAGCCTAGTGGATACTTACGCCTATGTGCGGCTTAAGATACCGATAGCACTCGAATAAGATGGAGAGGTACTATCCGGCAATACTATACTGTCACATTGCACACATACGCAAACCAAAGAACTTGCACCTATTTATTTTGTTATGTTATGGTGGAGAGACAGTAAGGGAAAATGAATATGTTCATTGTGCCAAGCAGAGGTACTATTTTAATCTCCCCTTTGTCCTAGGTTGCAATTCGAACAATGATAAGAACGCTAGTAACGTAAGGTCTTTCACTCCTCTGAAGGCACGTGAAAGCAATTCCATAGAGAAAATAAATATTTTGTTTGTTAACTACGTTGTGAGTTGTCAGTTGCCAGAATTATATCAGCGCCTCTGGGCGGCCTAGTGATTAGACCGTTCGCCTACCACCTAGATGACCTGGGTTCGATCCCAGGGACCCGCATGTGGTATTCGTGGTGGACGAAGTGTCGTCTGGGTGGATTTTCTCCGGGTTCTTCGGTTTCCCCCGGCACTCATTCCACAAACTGCTCCATCATCACCTTCCCACCCATCGATTTCGCCCGCATTTCATATCCTCTTCCTATCATACCTGGTGCTTGGCTGAGATCTTCACTCTGTCCGGTTCAGAGGTTCATCTGCTCCCCCACAGGTGTCTGACCCTAAGCACTGGCTTGTAAATTCCACATACGGGGAGGATAAACAGGTAAAGAAGAAGAATATCAGCACCTCCAGTACACAGGAATTTCGTTCTTTAACATGCGAATATCTCTACTAACAGGGGTCTGTTGTTTTGAGGTACACTTAGAAATCATTGGTCTGCGCCGAGTATGAACGCTAGACCGCGGGATCAGTAGGCCAGTTTCTAACCAACTGAGTCACCCAGACCAACTCTTCTGCAGAGAGGTATAAATGGTATCTTACGTTAGAAAGATTGAAAATGAGATTTTAGGGTTAAGTTGGGAAGTTCGAAATAAATTCCTAAACCACTTTCGATGTTGTAACGCACATTTTATTTAACACTCTCGAAAACCATCATTTTGAATAATACATTTTAATCTATACAAGGATGAAACTGTGGCGGTATTTCCGCCTGATGATGGGTGTTCCAAAATGGAACCTTAATACATTATAATTAAGGAAATGTTGATAATTAACACTCAATTTAATATTATTATCCATGTTTATAATGTGATTGCATCGAAAATTAGATAAAAAATTGTATATATGTTCTAAGTTCCACGAAGATTGCTAAATAAAAATAGGCATAGTTACGCAGGGAAATCTGCAAGTTTTCCATTCAAGAAAACCAAATAACTTCGGTAAAGCTTTTGATGTGGGGCAATAAAACATTGGCGTTTCTTTTGTGTCGTGAGGGAGTTTTACCCGACTATCCAATTAACTACGCGTCCCCAAACGGATAGAGTTTTTAAGTTTTTAGCGGAGTGCAATATCAATTTGAGGATTTAAAATTTTAGTTATCTGTTTATACTTTTTGACATATTTATCACCTTGTTTCATATCTGGCTATTGCCACTGTTTTTTACTTTTTGTGTACATTTTTCTTGTTGCTAGTATTTTTATTTTTGAGTGAAATTTATATCTGGCTATTGCCATGAATCTTTTAAGGGCGCTGATGACCTAGAAGTTGAGCGTCCTTAAACCAAACCAACCAACCAAGTCCCCAAACGGAAATTTCGACCACCGCTAAAATTTACAAGTTCAAAGAGAGAACCAATGAACTTAAAAGCCCAATAAAAATAGCCAATCGGGGGAGAAATACTATTCGTGATGAAAAATTCAAAATGTTTCTACAGTTGCTTTAAGACAAGTGTTGGGGAGGAAATTCGGTCAGTTCGTCAATTTCAATTGTAGGGTGAAGGTTTGTCGCGGAATGGTCGCTAAGTGCTTAAGTATGAACACCGTACAAATTGTCACAAAGTCGTGATACATCAAGTAAAAGCAAAGATTGTATAAAGCAAGTGGATTTTAGTCAGTATAATAAGAGCGTTCAACTCTAATGGGATAGGAGCAGTAAACTTGCAGATATTCTTGTAACCAGGAGTGCAAAGACTGGAAGTACATCTTGTGTTTCATTCTCGAGGAAACCCGTGAAAAACACATTTCCTCCTACCAACGCCCAACACCCTGCTCCTTTCCCGAAGATTAAAAGTTCCATTTTCAAGGTTCCAAATAGTCAACTTTTAGGACGTCTCTTAAACTTCTAATCTCTTTCCATTAGCATAAGGGCTTTCAAATGTTACATTTCTTACTATAATCTGCACAATTCGTAATTTTGTATAGCCTATAACTCACGTACTATGTTCTCTCTGAGGGCTGCGTCGTTAGCTGGATTTACTTTTACAGAACGGCCATCCCGTTCTCCAATATTATCATTACATTTTCACTAATTATTATTTTCCTTTTCTTTGCGGAAATTGGTATGAAAGTGCTGAAAGTGCGCCAAAGCCCTCTTGAAAATCTACCTTCACAGGCAGACGGTGGTTAACGAAGATCACTCAAACTTGTTGGAGACAGGTTGCTAAAATATTTAATTCAAAGCTTACTATCGCATCTTCTCCAAGTATTCTTTCTAAGTCGCCATCCATCTGGAACACAAGGTAAGATCACCGACGTCAACATCTTCATCTGAAGCGCCGAACTCACAACTTCAAGCGATGAAAATTGTTTCCTCTACAATAGATTCTTCACCGTAAGGAATAGGACGAATTTACAAGATGCCAGAGTCGCATGGACAGAGTGAACCACTATTATCCAACAAGATGCCCCCAATCCAGTTTTTGATCACACTTGCCACACGCTTTTAAACAACCAGAGTGCCTGTAGTGATTCTTCAGTCGTATCGTTGTCAGTTGTGCCAAAAGAGGCCACAACCATTTTCTTTCCAACACTTTTTGCCGTTAACGGAATGCCATCAGAAAAGACCCACATTGGAGACATGTTTTGTTTCAGAGTCATATTGGTAAATCCATGCCTTATCAACCTCTATAATGTCAGAAACGCGGCGAGAACTACTATTAGGTGCCGAATCTCTGGAACATTTATTGGCACCATTCCATTCGGATGTCCATTTAGCCCTGTGTGAGGTTATGGGGCACCCAGCGGGATGAAATCTTGCTGACCCTCAGGCGATTATGCATATTTTTGCGACACTCGCCGAACCAATCTTCAAGGTTGAGGTCAGGCTGAAATTTTCACTCTTGATCAACGACTGCACAACCAACTGCTGTTATAGCACAATGTTTTACTTTCTACTTTTACTTCTCTAATACGCTGAAAGTAGACAAGTATTGCTCTCCAACCAAAAATTCAAAATTTGACTCGAAATATACATGTTGAGGTCCCCTGAATACAAGAAAAAAATAACTTTTAGAAAAAGGTCCTTATACGTGTCTGTGCGTCCAAGAACAGTGCATGCGTATGTAGTTTCCTTCACATTCTGTTAGAACGCGCTGGTAGCAAAGATGTCGGATAGTAAACAGGAAGCTTTTTGTGTTTTGCAGTTTGCAAGGACTATATGTGCAATGTGCATTCCATATTATGTTCTATTGTAATCCTCCAAGTGATAATAACATCCCTAGGTGGTATAAACAGTTTTAAGAAAACTGCCATCTTTGTAAAGGAAAAAGTACGGGCGCCAAGATTGAATGAAGAACATGTTGAAAGAGTGACAGAGTCTTAAACGCATAGCAGTTCGGAAGACTACAAGTCGTGAATTAGCAATTCCAGTGACATCTGTGTGGAGAGTTTTAGAGAGAGGTTACAACTACGTCTACATCGTTTGCAATTGCTACATACTCTAAAGCCTACAGACTACGGTTTACTTGTCAACTTTACAAATGTAATGTGGCTGCATGAAGGTGAGCTTTTTCTGGACCGCATCGTCTTCAGCGATGAATCGAAATTTCACCTAAATGACAATTCGAACACTTATAATGTCCACATCTGGGGATCATCTATTCCCCACGAGATGGCACAGTTGCAACGAGACTTCCCAAAATGCAATGTTTTTGTGCCTTTCCTTTTCGGTGAAGCCATTGTAACAGGTGTTTAACTTGATGCGCTACAGCTAGGGCTATGTCTCAATAGGAACAAGCTGAACCAAGAAACTTTATTTGGCAGCAAGATGGTGCGCCGTCTCACTGGCATCACTCAATAAGCGATTAGTTAAACGACGTTCACTTAATGCCGTGCAACTTTTAGCGTTCGAGGGTTCATAAAGGACGATGTGTATGTGCCTCCGCTACCAGCTGACCTAACCAACACAAGCAGGATTCAAGCAATTGTTGCAACAATTACTTCAGACACATTGATCAGGGTTTGGGAAAAACTCGCCTATTGACTGAATGTGTGCCCTGTGATGAATGGTGCTCAAATTGGACACTTGCAGTGAAAATCTGTTTCAACTGGTCTTTTTTTTTATCTGTGATTCATAATAGCAAGTGTAATAAATATGACAAAGTCTTGAAACCCCAGTTTTCATTTTGAAACACCCGGTATGTATCAGTGGGTGACTAAGAAAAATATGCTTTGCCTTTGGAACCTGTTATGATAAAAATTGAATTTGTTTAATCTTCTAAAAGTTATAGGGTAAGCCTACAATTCAAATAAGTTTATGTGTTTTGAGCATATATCAAAATCCGTAAATGTCCTTACTTTTGGATACTTGTTTATCCTTCACTGTGGAGGTATTCACCATTTTTGCCCTCGAACGTCATTAATTGGGGTCTGATAATTTGGGCGGATGCATCAGCGCTGACAAAACTAAAATCTTGGGAATTAGCTTGCAATAGTATGACCGGAAACTGACGTGATGCTATGTGACTGCCCATTGCTGCTCCTTGCATTGTTTGAAGACTTCCGGAAGGCACGTCCCCCTCCGTCCAAACAAGATTATGCAGCAGCTTAGAATAAAGTCTGCAGCAGAAATCGTTCGCAGATACGTCAATTTAGTTCTCTGAGTCTCAATGTGTTACTCACAGCAAAGCTCTGTTCAAAAAATGTGTACGCATCCTACTTAATGAAACATCTACGAGTTCCTCTTCCTTTCCCAATATATTCCTTAACCGCGATCTTTCACCCTATTGTGTTTCGTACGGTATCTTTCTTTCCTTCCTGTTACTTCAGCTTGCATTGTTTCTTCCGTCACCTTTAACCGTTGAAACACATGTACGAATCCGCAATTAGCTGAAAACATTAGATTGGAAAAGCTAAATTTGTTTGGTTGTTATTCAAAGGATTTTCTAGTCTAAGAAAAATGTAGGTACTTACGAACAAATCATTTTAACATATTTTAGAATAATTACTTATCAGTGAACAAAGAGATGCGTAACCTCTTAAAACGTCTAGGATGTTTCAAAGAAATTTTAGAGTCAATATTGAAATCTTTTTTCTTTTTCCTTCCTTTTGTAATATTTCACTATATTAAGCTTATGTTTCAGTCCACAGAAAATTATTTTAAATTTGTTTTATGGTTTAGAAAATAATTAAGTTATCCGTTATTTATTTACATTCCAAGCGAAAAAAAAAATTCTGAGGAATTATGTGCATATACCTTACAGTTCCGAAAATCTATTCTCACAAAAAATAATAAATATATCCCTTGTTAATCGAAACAACTTCCGCTACACTTTTCGTTGTAGGTATCAGAAAGATTACAGTACGGCAAGCGATAGCCAAGAACTTTAAAAACTTGTTTGCTATACGGGATAAAACGAACGACTTACCACTTGGCAAGAGTATAAGTATTTCGATATTCAAAGCAATAAGAAAGAATATTTCGGAAATTGTTAAGGCCACAAACATGTTATTCGATATAAACTGTGTGCTTTACTGAGATCTTGTGCAGCAAGATTTTGTTTATCTCTGGCGGTTTCCAACACTAAAGGTCATTCAGAATGCACAGGACTTCAAAACTAGCTATTCGCAGGAAATTCATGAGAGATACATTAATATCTTAAAGGTATGTAACCAAAAATAGTTGGTCTTTCCTGAAAATGGGCCCAAATGACCCCGCTGTCGACGGACCCGTAAACCCCACTTATCACTCACTCACTTTTCTGAGAAAATAAAGTAGATAGCTTATTTTGTGCACAAGGTAGTTTGGGGTGGTGCAATTTTCTTGAAAATCATCCTGTTGTATCACTGGAAGACGCCGAATTAAGTACCAAAAGGAGTATTGAACAAAATTTTTATTTTTGAGCTATGCTGCTCCCCCCCCCTCTCTCTCTCTCTCTCTCTCTCTCTCTCTCTCTCTCTCTCTCTCACCCGCGTTTTCGCTTTGGGAACTAGTGAAGCTCCTGCAATTCTGAAGTTATCTAGAAGTCGTGCCGTTCTCCCGCTTTGCTATTTAGTGTTAATAGTATTTTAACGGCGTACGGTCATTGAGTGCAGCTTCATAACACGATAAACACACTTGAACCTTGTCTTAACGTGTGTGGTAACCTTATGACGTCGCATATTTAGTTTTGTCGTTATTAGGCAATCTGTATCTACATCCTTCTGTCACTTCATAAGAGAAATGTGGCGGTAGGGTGAATGAAACATGAACAAAACTTCGCCATTCTGACATTGGTAAACTTAATTTGTCTCCGGATGAAAAGTAATTCTTCATGCTTGAATCACTGAAGACAGAAACAAAAATGTAAATGCACACACCACTTAAGTCAGGTTCATTCATAATATCTTATTTCCTGTATTTTGGATTTCATTTGACATTTTATAAAACGAATCCCAAAAAAGGTAGCCAACATAACCAAAAACTAGAACTTTTAACATAGTGTTCACGACCTAAAAGCTTTACGTTCATGTGTGTTTGTGTATGAATAGCATGACAGAAAACCGAAATGTGAAATAACCAAACCACGTAATTCATGGATACGAGTAAAAACTTACAAATCTCCCCAAGCTTACTTTCAGATTTTTATTTATTTCATTTGTGTTGTTGTTTTATCTACTATTAATGATTCTTAATGATTTCAAATAAAATACCACGTATTTAAGACATCTGCAAGCTGAATAAAACGTGTGAGTACCTTATGGGAATATACTGATCGTAGCGCAGTGGTAGCATGCCTCTGGCGCGGGGGACCAGGTTCGATCCCGGATTCGGTGTTTCCCCGTTGGGAGGTCTGGTCGGGGTGCACACAGCCTTGTGATGCCACTTGAGGAGCTATTCTTACGAAAGGGTCAAGTAGTCGCCTTATAGATTGTTTCAAAACATGATGACCCTCAAAGAGGAGCGTTCGCCCCTCTCACTGCTAATAATCATTAGCAAACAAAAGGCAACCCTCAAATAGGGTGAGAGACAACATAGCGTCTTCTGGTTCCTTTATGTTTTTCAAACCACAAACCTTGTAAACCCATACCTCAAAGTAACTCCGCCTTTGGCAGAGGAATGGTAGAGGATGATCATGTTTTGCACAATACAGTATGATGGGAATCGGTGCGCTGACCCTGCACACATGGAGCTAAGTTTATTAACAATCTATGTTTTATATGTTATGGTCTGTCGGACACACAATAACATATGGGACAGAGACTATCAATAAGCTCAGCTGCATGTTGGAAATATCAACTTGTGTAAACAGCGCTGTAACATGACGTGGCATGTAAAAATATTCTGCTCTCCTAATGCGCTCAATCATTTTTTCCATGACCGTACAATGGCAATAGGGGAATAGAATAGTCTCAAGCGATAGTGAAATTTTGAAATTCCGTTCTCTCTGCATGACCAGGAGGAAGAAAACGAATGACTTCTATTTGTGGAAAGTATACGTATTAGAAAATTTTAACGAATAACAAGAAATATCTCAGAAATGGTTAACTCAGAAAGAATGTTACAAATTGTATCCTTTAACGAGAGCACAAAGTTTTCTGTGTAGTAAAATTTTCTGTATTTCTTACAGCTGACAACTATACAAACATCACACAGAACGAAGAGGACTGCACAGGCTATTCCCAAAAAATTAAAGATGCATTTCATTGGTCATGAAATATCTTTGGTATCTTAAAATCGTTAGCCATTTTTGAGAAAATCAAACTATTCGATAATCTTTCCATGTACAGGATAGTCTGGGATGAGGGGATTTTCTTGAAAATCTTCAAGTCGCATCCCTGGAAAATGCTGAATTTATATACCACGTTTGGTATTTAACCAATTTTTCGTTCTCGAGTTATGCTGTTCATAGTCATATGCACACGCAAACGCATGCGTGTTCACGCACATATGTTTTTCTGAAGATGCTTTTTTTCATTTGGAGGTTTGGTTGGAGTTTGCTTTACGCCTCGTTACAGCTCGGCTAGCATGTGGTTATTGTATTATGTACAGGCTTTGTGGTTTTAATGTACTCTGTGAATACAAATTATTCGGAAGCCATAGTAAATGACCAGTTAAAAATATATATTTTTTTTTAAATTGCAATATTATTTATGCACTTACATATGGTCACGGACTTGCAGGAAAATCACAGAATGAACATTATTTAATATCACATTTTGAAGAACAATTATTTCAGTTTAAATTCCAGGTTCCTTTTTTAAATGTATAATATACTTCTTTTTTAAGTGTTTGCCCTTTCCTTTTCAATAGTTTTATAGTTAAGTGCCAACGATATATAAATATAACAATTAATAATCCTGTAACGCGAATCTGCCATCTTTCTTTGATCCAGGAGATCAACATTTATTCTGATTTTTAGGTCACCATGAAGTCCGCCTGCCTGTTTCAAAAGTAACTCCTCTAAATGATAATTTCACATTTTAAGAAAAGACTGAAATCACTGAACTCAGGTCTGAAGAACATACAAAACATTTCAGATTTTGCCACTTACATCTATTAAAAGAAGAAACAACCACGTGGGTCTCTGAAGTCGGGTACGCTTATGGTGAACATTTTCCCTTCCTAAACAAAATATAATCGCCCCCCTAGATGGTGAAGCAAGCATCCAAAAATTATGTGACTTTGATCTTGACGCACATTACATTCAACGTAGTTTTAGATCTTCAATAAGCAAATTCCACGAGGGTAAAGCTTGTGGTACAAGAGTCAGAATAAACATTTTCTTACACTTATAACAATATATACTTTCTTGTACCTACTATTTTAGAATGATATGCTTATTCGATAAAAAAAAAAACTCAAATGTATTCCTATTCAATATATTCGTCTGTAAAACGACATAAAAGTAAGTTATGTTAAGGTAAATTTACAGTGATTATTTATCTCAAAATAAATCTGAGTACGCCTTGTGTTTTCCGAGAAAAAGTGAGTTAGTAGGGGAATTCAGTTTCGTAGTGGCATTTTCCCATGATAGCTCAGTTGTTTGGGGTAATGGTACGGGAAGTCGAAGATCCGTGCTTCAAATCTCAGCTATGATACTGAATTTTTAGTCTGATTTTACTTATCCGATAATAATCTAAGCTTTGCAATTATCTTAATGTAAATACATCTCGCAGCTAAAAACACCGACAAAATGTTTCTCATCTGATTAAATATATTTTAGTTGCACTCTGTCGCTGTTTAATCACTGGAATAGAACTTCCATAACATTATTTTTTTACTATATAAGCCAGAGTACTTTTTACAAATATCTGATGTGTTGCACTCACATGACTTTCACTACTCTTGTACTAACTATTCTTACAAACTCTTATTCTTCTATCTTCTTCGTGTTAGTTGGGATAAACATTTACAGAAATTATCTTATTGCTCGTTTTCTTGCACGTGAAAGGGGAATATGAATATACAGTAGGCTTTGAGCAATAGTCAAATCTTTTAATGCTTTCAAATTCCATTTTGTTTGCATCCCTAACATATAAAAATGAATAGCGATGTTGTATTTGACAGAAGTATAAGTTCTCCAAAACTTACATAAATAACAAGGAATATCTCCGAAATGGTTCACTATACAAAAAATGTATTTGGACATAAATTGTGTGTTTTAGCGAGATCTACATTTTTGTATATTAAGATTTCGTCTATCTCTTTCAGTTTACCAGTTATTCAAATGTCATCTAGAGTAAACAGGACTACATAGGCTATAGCCAGAAAAATCAAAATATACATTTCATTTGTCATAAAAATATCTCAAACATATGGCATTTTAATTAAAATCGTTAGCAATTTTCAAGAAAATCAAAATTTTCGAAAAATTTTCCATATAAAGGGTAGTTTGGCGTGGAGCAATTTTCTTCAAAATCTCCATGTCGCATCCTTGAAATACATTAAACTTAAATACCAACTTTGGTTTTTAACCGACTTTTCGTTTTTGGGTTATGCTGTCCACAGACCGACAGACACACATGGGCCTTCTAAAAATCTTTTTTTTTATATAGGGGGCCTCAAAACATGTATTTCCGGTGAAATCTCGGCATCGAATTTTTGGGTGGAACAGCTGTCAGATTTTTTTTTAAATTTCTAAAACAAATGTTATTTTATCTTATCTACTAAAATTGTTACGCACCACCAAGCAGTAGCTCACTTACCGTAGGTTGAGAACCCCTACTGTATTTATTCTTGAGCGTTCTTGCCTCTACCAACCTGAATATCAATGAGGCATCGTTTTTATTTGCTAAACATGTCTTCAGGGCACTAACAGATGAAACACTACAGTACATTTATCTTCTTGTGCCTTATTTTATCTTCACAAATACATCATATGCTGATAGTTTTATCAGCTTATAGTATTTACCTGGAGTAGCGTCAAACACATTGTTACCGCTATTTTTCGAACTATCCATTATTTTACAAAAATGTGTGAGGAAACATAAGAGCCTTAAATGATGCCTCTATCCCATCAGGTTTTGAATACTGCCACACAGCAGCAAACGATGAATTTGTGCCAATCGAGTGGAACAGAGAAATGGCACTGTTTGACTTGGATATCACATCAAAATGCTATAATTCTGAATATAAACACATGAACGGCTGGCTATGTGCAGATTAGCAATGTCAACAGTTCGTTTATCAGGCGCGATGTGAAATTGATATGGGCTGACCTCTAAACTGTGAGCTTTCGAGAGTTCACTTGGAGGCTAAGTCTGGCAGTCTGGTTTTATAGTACAATGTGCAGCGGCAGCGCAGAAAATGTAATGGGTTCTGTGAAGTGATTGCAAATGGTCTTAGTTGGGTTTCCTAAGAAAGGACCCAAATACATCCGACGCGACTACCTTGAGTGCCGCTTATACCAAGGACCTTTGTTACTTGTCCTCCATCAGTAAGGTTAAACAAGCTGCTTGAAGGATGTGATTGAATTAACTGTTGAAGTAAAGTTCATCAACAAATGCACATTAAATGCCACAATTTGCGGAATAACAGGAACAGTTTTTGTAGGTAGACTTCTCCAAAAATCTACGATATCTTCTGTTCCATCACTCACAACACGAACTTCTTGCTGCAAGCATTTCAGACACGTTTCCAAAAGCGTTTTGCACAGTATACACGGAATATTTGCAATAAGCCTATGAAAACTATGTGGTTCCGATATTTTGAAAGGTTTTAATTAAAACACCATCCTCGAATCAAGTGGATCTACTGTTTTAACAATATGAACTGTGAACAAACGACAAATTCCGCGCATTCAACTTTGGGAAAGTACTTTAATACAGCTCTGCTATCGTCAGTTTCTCTAACTTGACAACTGTCTTGATATGATAGCCCTGTTTCTAAAATCACTCTAAATGTCTCAGCAAGCATCACCCTATTATAACTGCAGCTTGGTTTGCTACATTAGTTTATTGAAAACTCATTTTAGGTAATCTGCCAGTACCACATATGCTTTTCTCCTGAATCTTGGCAACTAATTTTTTGAGATATATGCCAGTAACGAATTTTGTTCTTTCATTAAGAGTTACGGCTGCCTCTATATGCGGTAACTTTTTCCAATAGATTGTTGCAGCTTTGTTCTTGGATAGAGAGAAGTTAACCTTGCAAAAGTTCAACATTTCTGATCTAAAATGTCCTCAATGGCTAGCTCTTTACCTTCAGAAATTGCAATCTAACCTGTGTGTAATTTGGTGTTTCAGATCCATGAATATCCAAAGCAGATTTTTCTAAGTGCCCATTTTTCATTCAAGAATCCTTCTAAACAACAAATAAAATTAAATAATGCAAGAAACAGAGGTATGCATTTTGTGAGTTTCAGAAGTAGAACTGCAATTTGATTTTTTTTCACAAATACATTTTATTACTTCTGTTTAATGTCACAGTATAACACTTTGTAATGTGGTAGCATATTACGGAGTGGCCTCTATGACTTAGGCGTTTTTTGTTTCTTTTTAAAACATAATTTTAAAACGTCCTGGGCATGTGCCCAATCTGTTAAATTTTAAAACGGCCTGTACTACATAGTAAATAGCACGTGCTATGTGTAACATTCCCTTCATGGCCTGTATGTGTTGCCTGGAAAACATACCAAGCCAATGTACGATTCTGCAACACAATGGTGAAATACCCTACATTTTACAGTTCTGGCTCGTGTATCGAAGAGTAAGAATTCTGAATTCAATCCTGGTTACATTATTCAGTTAATTTTGCATTGTGGAATATATACAAAAGAGATGTCAAAAACATAAGTGGTCGTATGCAAGATAGTTGGAAGTTTAGTTCACGAGCTTTCACCGTTAAGTGTAACATCGAAGGAAAGCCCGCCGTGGCCGAGTGGTTAGACCATTCGCTTCTCACCAAAGCGGCCCGGGTTCGATCCCAGGCGAACGCATGTGGGATTCGTGGTCAACGAAGAGGCGCTGGGGCGGTTTTCCTCCGAGTTCTCCAGTTTCCCCCCACCATCTCATTCCACCGGTGCTCCATGTATCATCAGTGCCACCGCCTGCAGTGCCGCAGTAGTAAAAGCGGGTGTTAAAAGAAAAAGCCCGCCGTAACAGTTATCAGATGCCGGGATCTATCATAGACAGAGGATAAGCTCATAAGCCTATCTAACTATTCTTTCTTCCTGACAAGCCGTCAGTAAATAAAAGCAGTGGAAAGGGCAGTGCCATTCTGCATAAGCTGTTGTCACGTTCATTCATTATTCTTATCGCTTCTGCAAATTCCAAGATATATTGTGAAGTCAGTGGAGAAAAACATCGCAATTTTGCTGTTAAATCTACAAGTGGGTACACAGGAAAACTGCGCAAAAGAGGCAGAAGATTGTAACTAATGTGCAAAAGTACTCCACGTAAAACAACCAAAGGAATTAATACAGAAAAAAAGTAAAGGGTGTAGAGTATACACAGAAGAGGGCGACTCGCGCAGCACCTCGATCTATGCAGACCTATGGTGGCTAACACCCCAGGAGCCAATGATGAAGTGAGGGAACCGCAGAGTGCCACAGGGCCGCAGCCAAACAGGCCACAGTGACGTGCGGAAGTCCCTAACAAGTGTTGAGATCTTTTCATCCAAGTTGGTAAGCAAAATGGTGAAATGGAGTGTCGAAGTCCAAAGAAACGGTTAAATAAAATAAGTTTCGACATTACATATCTCAAGTTTCATATTATTCAATCTTTATATAATCGAACCTCACAAACTTACGCAAAGGATATCCTCCAATTCTGTGTGAATTGGCTGGAAATCTCGGAAAATACTTATAATTTTCTTATCAGAAGAAAGTTTAGAGCCAACAACAAACTGGGCTCGAAGTGTCAGCATTTCGACCAGAGAATGGTGATAAACTCTCCAAGAATGTATCGTGGTGATATCATTTTCTAACAAAAATGTTGAGCTTCGACTTCACTGTCACCTTGCGTTATATTTAGGGAGCTAGCTTTTCATTTTCACATTATTGTGTTTTTAAAGATAGGTACAAATGTATAAACCTAGAAACCAAAGGAAATTACATGTTTAAAAGTTGGACATGAGGTATCGCGTCATCGTATGCAAAGGTCGCCCGTCGTTGACGAAGAAAATTCAGCAGTAAACACAAGTGCGCATTAAAACGCTTCCTAACAATGTTAATGAAAACTAGTTATATTTTAAACAATATTGATTAAATTCAACTAGGATCCTTCTTATTTCTTTAGTTTTAATATATTATCACTTTTCAGAATTTGGATCACAATATATTGTAGCGCTTCAGTATGGCCAACAGCATTTGCTGTGCAAGATTCTGATTGTAACGGTATTCAAAATCAAGAAAGTCAAATTAGGGAAATAGTGCACACTCTATATTGATACTGTAGTGCTTCACGGAAATGAGATTTGTCTTAAAAGATGAATGTGCAGCTTTCAAGTCAAAGCAGGGATGCCAACTTGGACGATACTTATGGGGGGAGGAGACAATTTTCATGCTGGTAAGACGATAAGGAAGAAAAACTATAAAAGAGTTCTGGTGCTGACAGCGAATACACTGTACAACATTCTATATCTATTAATTTGTTGATAATCAACCGTTATGTCGTTTCAATGTTGGTCATATGTTTTTACGTGTGATACGTTTATACTACGAGATTTCCCCTCTCAAGGCAAAGTCATAACGTATGGCTTTGCATAATAATTTCACTGTTATAGGAGTAGATGACACGGCATTTCGACTGAGCGAATTTTAATATTGTGTTTTAGACTTTTAATTTCAAAGACTATTTTACATATAGTAGGTCTTTGTCAAAATGGGTGTGATATTTACTGAAGAAGATTAAATATCGACAAGGCATATCTGACAGTACCTTGAATAATGGTGGTTTCTCTAAAATGTAGGATAATTCCAGTAAACATGCATAATTCTTAAGTGCTGCTATGAAAGTTTCTTATTTTAAGGTTGGCAATCACTGTTAAAGCAAGGTGCATTTAGATTGCATTCAAATACTCCTTTTGTAGAATAAACACACTTTGGTTTTATAATATTGCATGTCAGTTTTTCAAACACAAAGTTAAGTTTTAACTTATTGTATGATTATTTCGCTACATTGTTTCTTTTAGTACACGATGTTTAGAAGTAGAATTTCTAATTATTGTTTATGTCCCGTTTCTACATTTTAACTGTATCTTCTCAAATCGTCTGTATGGTTTAATCAGTTATTTACTTCATACTTTTCCTATAAAAACACTGTTCATTCCGATTAATTTTAAAACTTCTCAATTTTGGGTGTCCAAATATCATACAATTTAAACAATTCTTAAGTCTGAAAAAAATAACTCAATTTCGCGTTTTATATACACACGAAATACAAATAAAGGGGCAATTTTAAAAGAAGAGGAATCCTGGTTTGAAATTTTGACTCAAAAATTGTATTTTAAATGTGTGTTGTTTCTAACATCTCATTTTCCATGAAATCTGGCATACCGACGTTCTGCATCACTGTCAGTCACTTTTGATAGAATTTCCATAACTATTACACATTAAAATGATCAAGTGAGAAAGGACCTACCTATTCTTATAGAGACCTTCCTCTGGAACTGCGAGTTGCGCCTCTGGACCGTCAACATCCTCACTAATTGTACAACTTGCCGCACGGACCACCATTCCTACACTAACCATACGGCACCACTGCCTGTCCTGTCTACCCACACCTCCGTCGTGGTAAACACTGGCCTCTTACGTAATCTCACTGCAGCACGGTGTCGATCGCATTCTCGCTCTTCCATTGTTAACATTGTATGCTTTGTACCTCGACGTGCCAGAGAGTATTGGGAGGGCACCGTTCATTTGTACGATACTATCAATATGACGAATGTAGTAGAAAAAGTATGTATTTAGAAACATGTGCGCTGAGCTTGTTGGCATTATTTCGGGATCCCAATCCTGGATGCCCCGGGTTCGACTCCCATTGACCACCCACTCTGACCTAGAATTTACGTGATTTTCCCTGGTCGGTAGGCGAATGTTGCGGTGGTTTCTCATGGACCATGATTTTCTTTGCACCACTTCTCTTTAAAGCAGGCTCAGACCGATGGTTTTTAAGTGTGCTTAAAAGCGACAGCCTCATGTCAGTAGATTTACTGACATGAACTCCTTTGGGATGAAATTTCAGCACACCGGCGGTGCTGATATGACCATGGCAAAACATTTACGTTCCGTTGTAACAAAAGATGGATAGAAAAAACTGAATCTGAAGTCAAGATGGAAGTTAAGAGTCGGATGTTTAATATCCGAAGTACTATACAAAATCCACACTGTTCCCATGACATCAAGAGAAACAACTGAACAGTACATTTATTTAAAAAAGCAAAGTATTCAAAATTAGCCAATAACAAATATCTCTGAAATGGATGATACTACAAAAAAGTTATTTTGAAATATATGGTGTGTTTGAAAGATATTACACTTTTTATGTAGTAAATTCCCTTTTTAAGATTTGATTTATCAGTTAAAATTGTACAAAATTCTTTCGCATGAGAAAGGCTTCACAGACTATTTCCAAAGTTCAAGATATAAATTTTATTTGTAATGCAAATATCTCATATGCGCGGTGATTTAATCAGAATCGTGTCTTGGAACGTGTGTGGTTACAGCAGGAATGGGACCCCGGCCCACTTAGCGTGAATTTCTTGATGTTCAATTATCAGGCCGCTGGATTTGGCGTGGTTAAGCAACATCTCTAGTGCCATTGAAATTGCCTCCACTAAGTCCGGATCTTACCACACACGATAACTCATTGTGGGGAATAATCAAATTTCTTGTCTCTCAACGTGGATAAAGGACAAATGAATTGCGCGAATGTAGGAGGAAGCCTTTCGAACCACAACTCCTGTGATGCACCGCAACATGTCTAGGACGTGGAGATGCATAGATCTTTCTGTGCAACACGGTGTGGCATATGCTGAACCACTAGATCCATAACTTGATCTTGTATTCCACTTCACTATACATTTCAATATATACATATTATGTACCGATTCACAATATAATGGCAAAACCGCAAACAAACCTCAAGATCACAAGCTTCTCTCCACGTAATTCTTCAAAGAATGTAACTAAAATCTGTACTTTACTCTATTTATTGGGTTGAATTATTAATTGTACGAGGGACGTTATAAAATGTCTGGGTCTGACCAAGGAAACACTACCAAATGTCTATGTATTGTGTTTTAATGGTGAATCAGTGCATTTGGTCTGACTTTTCAACGTTTCAATATCCTCACTAAGAAGGGGTCGCCCAACTTTGCATAATAAGCGTGTCTCAGCCTCATTATTTAATGTGAATCTTTGGCCACACAGCTATTTAACCAGTTCTACAGGGTTAAGAACAGGATGTACTTGCTGGGAGTCAAATATGACGGATGTGGGAGCATTGGAAGCGAAGGTTTCGCAGTTTTGCATCAACAATCCTAGACGTATGTAAAGGCGGATTACAATGATGAAAGAGAACTTGCTTCCTGGCAAGGTGTGAAGGTTTAGCCTAAATATCCTTTAATTGATCCAGTAGAGAAGCTAGATACTCACCAGTAATTGTTTGGCTTTTCTGAGGATGGTCTATGAACATCATAATGTGAACCCAGAAAACCATAACTATTAATTTTCTTGCAGATGGAACCATTTATTGCTTTCTTTGTTGCAGTTTCGCCTGCTGCTAACCATTTTCTTTTCTTCGTTTCTGCTGTGCAGTGATTCATTCATGTTTCATCTACTTCTTTGAAACGTTTGCGTTTAGACATGCATATACGCAATGTTCATTCAAATGCGTTTTCGGTCCATTGTAAACAAACGCTGCAGCCATGGAGCGAAACGTCTTCTCAAACCAAAAACTTCCTGTAAAATGCATGGGATATGGCCCATCGAGTTGTTTGCCATCTCGCACAACTTAATCACACTGTGCATTTTCATCTTAGCTTAGGCCGTCGTGGCGATTTTGAGGCGTTTATTTTAAGTGGATGTACTACTACACTCAAATTCATCAGCCCTGTTTTAAGCGTCGAAAAGAAGGGAGAAACTCTTTAATGTGGAATCTAATCCTCTTGTATTTCTGTTGGGGTCAAACCTCAAACTGAAGTATTGTTATCTCACCTTGTATTTCAGCTTTATCCATGTGTAGAACATGTTACCACTTGTTTGTTGCACGATCGTCATGAACAAGTGACTGCCTTATGGGTGTGAAACTTCATAGCGCGATTTCTAAAGCATGGCACAAGTTAATATAATCCAGTCATCTTTACGACAAGAGTCAGGCCGAGAACTTTTAGAACGCCTCTCGTATTATTTACTGATGTTATATTAATTTCCGACTCCAGGCTAATCACTCAAATCTTCAAAGCCCTTACGTTGCAAAAATGTATTTCAGCACACCCCTTCGTCAGCAACCCATGCCACACGAACTAAATCCCACTTTGGAACGAATGAAGTGATCCTTTGTTTAATACCAATTTTCCTTTATGTTTATCAGAGATGATCAATGTAACGTAAAAAAGAAAAGTTGGTTAAATATAAACTTCGTATTCAAGTCCAGCATCTTCCAAGGATGAACATTTTCAAGAAAATTCTCCCACCCCTAAAATACTACTCATTTGATTTGCTCCAAAATGGCTCTGACGATTTTGATTGAAATAGCACATGGTTAAAATATTTTATGACAAATGAAATGTGTATCTTGAATGTCCTGAGAATAGGTTCTGAAGTCTTCTTCATTCTGAATGATTTTTGCATAAGCCGTAAACTGTAAGAGTTAGACCAAATCTTACTACACAAAAGATGTACATGTAATATATATATATATACGAGATATTATCTCGTTAAAGCACATATGTCAAATAAAAAGTGTTGTGAGCCGACCTCTGGTGTGGGGTAGTGTATCTGCCTCATTCAGGTGGTTTGGAGTTGGAATATGGTTGGGGTAAGTTACTTGGATATGGTTTTTTTTTTTTTTTTTTTTTTTTTTTTTTTTTTTTTTTTTTTTTTTTTTTGTCGGGATTTTCCCTTATCCTGAAAGATGAATGTCGGGTAACTTTAGCTCAATGGATCCCGGGCTCGTTTGAGCATCATTCCACCCATTTCATTCATGACCTCGGTTAAAGCAGCTAAACTTTGAAAAAAGAATGTGGAGCAAACAACCATTTCTGAGTTATTCCTTATTGGTTTGAGATGTCAAAATGTCCTTTCCTGAAATAAAAAGTCATTACTCCTGCTTTACGTCCTGGACATACAAAGAGAATGACATTTCAAAGCCATCACATAGCGATCTGCTTTTAAAAGATTTGACTCGCTTATTGTATTCCTATTTTTATTTTACCCACAAGAAAATATGTAATAAAATAATTTCTACAAATGTCTATCTAGATCAACAAGAAGTACAGTTGCTAGAACAGTCATACAAGATGGAGTAGAGAAAGTCAGAGTGCAATACATCAGATTTTTTTTTGCAACATTATAGTTCTCAATGAGAATAAAAAGAGCTTATAAAAATTCGATTTCAGGAAATATTATGCTAATGTTTATGCTATTAACCACAGAATTCAATGTATGTACAAATTATATTATTAAAAAGTGAAATTTTTTTTTGGCTCATACCTCTTACAAATTAGAACTTCTTGCATCTATGGACTACCTTTCGCTTTTCTCATCTTATAGGTTGCTATGCAATGTCCCGATAGAAAGACACCTTTGTGCCACTAGAGATGACCAGTTGTAACAGTTCTGCTTTTGCCTAGATATGTTTATGCATATCTTTAGTTTAATTCCAAGTATTAGCTGTTTAAGTTGGGCGCGCAAATCAGGCCAACTACTCATCATAAAGCACACTGACCTACTTAATCGGCTAATCTTGGCACTCCTCGGACATTTGTGAGATATAGTGGAGTACGTCTGACCCTATATTATGACGTCATGTTCTACAGATCGAGTATTTTCACACGACAGCAAAGTGCAGTTGTTTAAAATGTTAGGGTCTGGCTCTTCGTTTACGTCATTCTTTCATTGAAGATGTTGCGCACAATAATAGATAATGCAGCTGTTTTCAGCATTAATGGGGAATACTGCTAAAATGACAAGAGTTCCCGCTCGATCTTTCTGTCTCAGTTGGCAAACAACTTCTAGGCACTGGCTTATAAGTCCTACATAAGGAGAGGGTAATCAGGTACAGAAGAAGAATTAAACTTGCACATACTCATAACCAGGGCCGGATTCTGAAGACGCCATCTTTGAGTAGCTGTATCATAGGCATTGCTAAAGTACACGTGAATCCTTACCATGGGTCCTACTTTATGAAAATGCATACTTTATTATATCATTTTTAATAATCCATGAAATTTTGTTTTTAGGGCAGCTTTTTCTCGGCTTTAGTTCGTTATTTTGCCATTTTCTTACCCTTTCCGTCTTTATTTAGTCATGTTCTTGCATTTACACACAGTGTATAAAGATTTTTATATTATTTACATTTTACATAAGGGTAACGCTTATGCATACGTAAGTCTTGTGACCCTGTACGCCTGTTGTAGGTACATATTAACAATGTCATAAAGAGTAACGATTTCTTCAGCTCGAAGTAGGTTTATAGCTATGCTCATATAAGAAAGAGTAACTTTCCTATGCCCAAGGAGAAGGCCTTGAGGTATGAAGATACTTTCTGCCTAGCCACATTAAGGGAATTGAAATTGTCAATCGCTGTGGAGGATAGTGCAAAATTTATCCTAGATTTTGGAAGTACTTGAGACGGACTTAAATGGGAGAAAGTTCAGAGTTCATCTTAATGCCTCAAGTTCTTTTGCTAGGAAAATACTCGATGTCTTTCTCTACACAGACCAGTACAAAATATTCTTCAAAACTCTTAACTCGTCTATCCACTTAAAGTTAATCGAGATAAACCTTTATATGTACAATGGATTAGGGCAATGCAAGTAAAGCGATAGTCAAATCTTTTAAGAGTTGGTTATGTGATGGCTTTGAAGTTCCGTTACCTTTGCATGGCCAGGGTATACACGATAACGCCTCCCAATTAAGAAAAGAACATGTTTGTGAAAATGCAAACCAATGACAAGCAACATCTCGAAAATGGTCACTGCCACAAAAAGAAAAACTGACAAATTGGGTGTTTCAACAAGATTTACACTTTTTGTGCAGCATGATTTCGTCTGTCTTTATGATTTACCATTTATGGAAAAGCCATCTGGAATGCCGAGGGCTTCAAAGGCCATTCCCAGAAAAATTCAAGGTACCTACACATTTGATGTCATGAAAACATTTTTAAAATATGGTATTTTAACCAAACTCATTAGAGCTATATTTCAGAAAATCAACATTTTTTGAGCATTTTTTCAAGTAAATGATAGTTTGGGGTAAGAGAATTTTCTTGAAAATCTGTGTCGCGTCCTTGGAAGATGTTGAACTTGAGCACCAAGTTTGGTATTTAACCGACTTTTCATTTTTGAGTTATGCTATTCAGACTCACGTGGACCCTTTTCTAAAGAAAAAAATTGAACACAGGAACCTCAAAACGTGCATTTTCAGTAAAATCTCGCTATCGAATTTTTTGGTGGAATGCAACACTCTTCCTACTTGTACCTGGTAATGGTGGTGGTGGCGATGGTAGTGGCGGTGGCGGTGGTAGTAGTAGTACTAATAGTAACTATAATATATAACAAAAGTTCCTTGCGCGCATCAGCTGTCTTTGTAGTGCGCCAACTAAGTTAACAGTTATGTCTAGCAGCTTGTGGTTTCATCAACAAAAACATTATGTGGAGGAGCTAATAATCCTTCATGTTCATTTGCAAATGAAAGAAGTGTTTTCCATTTCAATGGCCACCAACTAGGCATTTAAGCTTCTATTTACGAGACTCTTAATTCTGTTGTGACAGTGAAATCTAGCGTCACGTTTAACTAATCAGGAGTTAGCTTCCTAGGAAGGTTTTGTTAGAAGACTCGTCTTTATGAAAGGTCCCCGCAAATCAACTCTTTAACTATATGAAACATTTGTTACATGTTACCATGGCATAACTCCAACTATATGGATCGCTTTAAAGAGAAAAAAAGAGACTAAACTTACTGTTGACAGTTATTACAGTACATAGTTGCAGAGTACTGTACGCTTCTTTATCACAAGCAATACCTATCATAGGACGTCTGATCTAATCGGTAAGTTCTCGAGCGGAGCGAGCCATTTATCTGAATTATTTCATAAATAAAATATAAATTTAAATACTACACAGGACCAGAAAATGATAAATTCTATAAAACAAATCTTGTGTTGCACTCGTATGACTTTCTCTACTCTTGTACTAACTATGCTCTCTTATTCCTCTAGCTTCATGTTAGTCGACAAACATTTGCAGAAATTATCTTATTGTTTTTTTTTTCTTATAGCTACAAGGAGAATATGAGAATACAGTAGGCTTTGACCGATTGTCAAGTCTTTTAAAGCGTTCAAATTCCGTTCTCCAATACAGGCAAGAGATAAAATGAATAACGAACTTTCAGTTGAGAAAAGTGTAAGTATTGCAAACCTCACACAAACAAGGAATATCTCCGAAATGGTACACTCTATAAAAATGCATTGAGACATAACTTGTGTGTTTTAACGAGATATGAATTTTTATATAGTAAGATAGGTCTATCTCTTACGGTTTACGAGATATGCAAAAGTCACCAAGAGTAAAGAGGCTATATAAGCTACAGCAAGAAAATTCAAACTATACATTTCATTTTCCATAAAAAGATCTTAAACATATAGCAGTTTACCGTTAGAGCCATTTTTGAGAAAATCGAAGTTTTCGAAACATTTTCCATTTAAACGGTAGTTTAGGGTGGAGGAATTTTCTTCACAATCTTCGTGTCGCATACTTGAAAGATATTAAACTTAAATACTTAAACTCAAATAACTAACTTTTCGTTTTCGAGTTATGCTGTTCAGATACAAAGACCTTTTGCTAAAAAAAAGTTTTTTTAAAATATTTTTTATTATTAAGGGGCCTCAAAAATATATTTCCTGGTGCAATCTCGATATAGAATTTTTAGATCGATTACTACACTTTATCTACGCTACGTGGTAGAGAAAGAAAAAAATGTCAGTGTCGTCACAAATATCAAAGGGAAATCTCCCAAGTTTAAGACAGCATCGCAATATATTATCAGTTCAGTGCCAAGGGCCAATGTTATAGCTGTCGATTTGTGCAGTTCTGCTGCAGTTCTATAAACAAAAATAGCATACATACGGAAAGTTTAAGCCTTCGGAGGGATGAATGATGCATTGTATAGATGACCACTTCGATGGTGCACTCAAAATTTAGGCATTTGTTTTACAATGAATTGAAGAACTTACTATATCGAGGATGGCCAAAATTATCTGAATGAAACTGCAGATGTGTCGGTAACACTGCTTTTACTGTTGAGGTATGTGAAGCATGAACGTAAATCATCGAACCTGGATAATACGAGAGATAATATCCTGCTCACTTCCGATTAAACTTGCTTATCATGAAATGCTCTTTTCATTCTGTCACTGTATCATTTTTTAGATAAAAGCAGATAAAACTTATAGCACGGATCTTTCATTCATTACTAAATCCCCTCGAGTTTCTGCTCTGAAGAGTGACTGGTATAATTTCACTGTTACGCAGCACGTTAGAAGCTGTTCACAATTTCAACACACATTAAAATTAAAAAGTCTTATCTGTTACACTCATGACTATTCTTGTATTAACTATTCCTACAAACACTTTTCCTCTATCATCTTCATGTCAGTTGAGATAAACATTTGCAGAAATTATTGCTAGTATACTTGTAGGTGCAAGGGGAATACAAGAGAAAATCCAGTAGTTTAAGCTGTCCTATTTTAAGCTGGTCATAAAGACACGCCTGCTAATAGATTTGTAGAATAAGACAATTTTAAATATGAATGATAACGGATAAAAATCTTATAATGAAACATATTTGATTGATGAAATGAACAATGTACAAAATGATTATAAAATTTCGAAATAGGGGAGCTAGCCATTTTAGAATTATTTATTTAGTTTAGTGTAGTATACAGGTGATTTCGTAAAACGTACAAAGAATCGCGGATAATTTGTAAACCAATATCTTCTAAAGCACTTAATTGGAATTCAAAACGTCCCAACAAATTAATAGTAAATTTAGTGATCACTCCACGAGCACCAAAAGGTAGACCAATCACTTCCCAATTTTAAATTTTGTATTTGTCTCTTGAATAAGGAATGCAAGCCTCAAAATGTAATTGTTCCCCCCTATATAAAAAAGTAAATTATGACCTTCCATTTAAGAAAAGTATAAGTACTGAAAAACTTACACAAATAACAAGGAAAGTCGTAGAAATGGTTCATTCCACAAAACAATTTATTTGGACATAAATTGTGAGTTTTAACGAGATCTGCATTTTTTGTAAGATTTGGTCTATCTCTTATGGTTTACTAGTTATGCAAAAGTCATCAAGAGTAAGCAGGACTACGTGGGCTGTAGCCAGAAAATTCAACATATACATTTCATTTGTGATACAAATATCTTAAACATATGGCATTTTAATTAAAATCGTTGGAGCCATTTTCAAGAAAATCTAAATTTTCCATAAAAAGGGTAGTTTAGGGTAGAGAAATTTTCATCAAAATCTTCGCATCCTTGAAATATATTAAACTTAAATACCAATTTTGGTTTTTAACCGACTTTTTGTTTTTGAGTTACGCTGTTCACATAAAAACACGAGCACGTAATGCTAAAAATGCTTCCTTTTTTTTTTTTTTTTTTTGATTCAGGAGGGCTCAAAACATCGATATATTTCCGGCGAAATCTCGACATCGAATTTTTGAATTTTTGGGTGGAATACAATATTTCCACTGACTATACTTAGTAGAGAAAGTAAAAAAGGGAGTTAACAGCTAATATTGAATACAGGATGAATTAACTGTAAAATCATACGAGAGATCCAAGAATCGTATTTATTTATGCAACTGGTACTGCAACATTTGTATTTGCATGTATACAAATTAAAGGGCTGACCCGCTGACATTCTTAGGTTTGGCCCACTCCGGCCCGGCCCCATTGTGTAATGTTATTATTGTTAATTATTATTACATATGATCATTATAATAATGATAATAATGATGATAATAACAATAACAACAATAATAATAATAATAATAATAATAATAATAATAATAATAATAATAATAATAATAATAATAATAATAATAATAATAATAATAATAATAATAATAATAATAATGTCCTTGGTCCATTGCTCTCAGGGCATGCAGTCTTTGTTTCCTATACCCTTCAAGTTAATGATAAATATATATTCAATACTGATATTGCTATTTCTATTCTTATGTAACATGCTGGTTAGCGTTCTCCCATGCTTGAACTGTAGCTTTATTAGTACATACGTACATAGGTAAATGAATTTCCTGTTTTCTACTTTCCGGAAGTACGTTATTCGAAAGAGCAGCACGTGTCATTGCGTAACTAGGCAAGAGGAGCGTGCACATCAGTCTGATTCCGGTACCGAAATATCTTTCTAATAAAACCAGTGCTTCCATAAACATCCTGTTCATTATTCATTCTTATTGTTCTGCTTGTTCTTGTTCTTCCACTTCTATACGTGGAGGAATTCCTATTACACTCAATAGGAAGGAAAAATATGTTTTATTAGAATTCTGAAAATGCAACAAATTCTAACTAAAACGCATACACGCATACACTTTGTGGTGCAACAGGCCAATACCGGCTAAAGCATACTGCCCGACAGCTGTGCCCCCCACCTCGGCCCACATGGGCGTCATTAGTGGGGTGCATTAACGGGGGTGGGACGTGGTTAGCGCTCCCAGTCTCTCCCGACCGGTGAATGCGCTCTTCGCAAGCTGGAACCGCTTGTTTTCTCTCAAATAGCCCCTTCCCAAGGGCTTCATTAGGCTGATTGCACACCGGAGCACGACTTCCAGCGGGAGAAAATTCCCACGCCGGTACCAGGAATCGAACCCGGGCCTTCCACTTGTTTAGCTACTGCGCTACCACCGCTCTGAGAAGACTCCTAACTATAGTAACAATGTTCACTTTTCAAATGCCTTGTGGAGGAAATTATGTAAAATCTACAATAAGGCATACGGGAATTTATCCCAAAAGATTTGTGACAGCGACAGCGACACGACTTTCTCTACATCCGTTATTACAAAAGCTCTTTTTTCTCTATTTCTTAATCATGGCAAATATTTGCTAAAAATTGTCTCAATATGCATTTTATTCCGGTCAGATATGAGCATACAAGAAGTTGAGACATCAGTCAACTGTTTAAAAAAGCAGGTAGACTCCAATTTTATGTTTTACTTTACGTAGATACCTTTTGCATAAGTGCATGAGAAACAAAATGCTCACCACTTAATTTCAAAGTGGTTCTTCAAACAAGAACACGGAACGAATATATACTTTTCTAAATTCTAGACGAAAACCAATTTGAAAAGCAACCTTCTGATATTTTAAGTTATCTTTATGTTAAGTAACAATAATACATTCTTCATGACTCAGTATAAATGCAAGAACATGACTAAGTAAAAAAACGCATAGACCAGCAACATACAAAATAATGACCCAAAATCGAATAAAAAAAAAAAGCCTTAAAATAGAAAATTATATAGACGACCAAACAAAATTAGATAATAAATACACATTTTAATAATTTGGGTTTCAATCAAGACTAGGTACAAGTTAGCAATACGTATGATGCAACAATTAAAAGACATGTCATCAGAATCATGCCTCTAATGATGACAAACCATATGAAATTAACAGAATCTACCGTAATGAATTACTTGGCCGATTTCCTGTTATTAATGCACCCAACAAAAACCGGAAGCCTTGTTTCTCACACTGCAATAGCCTGACAAAATTATAAATACAACGATAACACAGTTTCTCTAAATATCTGCAGTTATTCCCTTGAGTTATAAACAATTATGTAAGTCAATATTTATGTATACATCGAAATCATTACGAGTTTTTATAGGAGCATATTTTCCGGGAAATATAATTTTACGTGCCTCCCGAATAGACAACGTGCCACTTTTTAATATATTTGAGATATCAGTGGAACGATGTTGCCAGCAGCAGTAAGCGCATACAACAAACGTCTGACACACTGTCCTTGATTTTATCACACCAAGATTAAAGAATAACTAACGCTACTGTAGCTGAAGTTTCAGCTGCATACACTGAACTCTTTCTGTGTGCCCTTTCATTAAGACCTCATTTAGGCAGCACTGATTCGATTGTCGGAATCTATTCGGTTACTGCTTGATTTTAATGAGAAGTCACATTTTTTCCCTGAACTTAGGGTGAATTTTACAATTTATGCACAAATCCAGATATTGCAGTGCAGTAAAATGTATTTTTATTGTGCAAATAAAAATCATGCGTACCCCTTTTTACTTTCTCTACTACGTATAGTAGTACAGGAAGTATTGCATTGCACCCAAAAATTTGATGTCGAGATTTCACCGAAAATATGTGTTTTGAGACCCCCTGAATAAAATAAAAAAGCATTTTCAGAAACAGGTCCGTGTGTCAGTCTGGACAACATACTCAAAAACGAAAAGTTGGTTAAAAACCAAAGTTGGTATTTAAGTTTAATGTCTTTCAAGGATGCGACACGAAGATTTTGAAGAACATTTCTCCAACCTAAACTACTCTTTACATGGTAAAATTTTCGAAAGTTTTGATTTTCTGAAAAATTGCTCTAACGGTATATAAGTTTTGCATATTTCACTGCTGTTTAAGTCATTAAAATCCCGGCTAGATGCTTCATTTATCCAGTTCTACTTGAAATAAAAGCGATATGACTATGTTGTTTGCTAACACCAAAGGCGGACCAGGTAAATCATCACCATAATGATCATGATTATGTAACATAAGTACGAAACAAAATTGTAGGTAATTGCAGGACCGGATGTAACTGAAAGTTGTTAGTTCATAGTTTCCCTTTGGTAATTTAGTTCGGCTTTTAAATTCGGCCTTCATTGCTTATCATGGCGATAAGCATTTGTTCAGCACTGCATTACTGAAGACAGCCCACATACGCATCTAACGCCAAGTTTTTCTTTTAAGTACTTAAATTTTCATACGGCATAGTACAAACCTTATTCACTTCCGAACTGTGTATAACGAAGTTATGATTCTGTGTGTTTCCTAGTCGCTGCGTAATATATTCATACTGATGCTGGCAGTGCTTAACTGGATACAGAAAATGCCGGATTTTTGTTTACCATCTTTCACCCTAACCGAGATATGAACTCGGGACCTCTTCAATGTGAGGCAGATACGGTACTTCCACACCACAGAGGTGGGCACCGAAATTCTGTTAAGCACTTTATGTACAATAGCACAGATTCTGCACTATAGTGCATTTTTAGCTTTAATAGGTGAATTAAAAATAGTTAGGGGCACTCTTTTTTCGCATTAACGATAAAACCGACAAAGATTGTATTACAGCGTTTCCTAATATGTTTACGAATTATGTTATGTTGATCAATAAATCAATAATATTATTTTAGCGAATTTTAGCGACGAGTGCAGATTGAAGCAAAATTTCAGCGACTTTGAATATAAAAATTAGTCCTCACTTTTTTAAGCACATTCCTATGAGTTGTTAAGTTAAAAGAAAGAATAAAGTAAACTCTCGATTACAAAAATAGTGGTCGATAGGTAGAGGTATTTCTCGAGGTGCAATTTAATTGCCAACGATCGAAGGCGATTGATGAAAGGAAACATTATAGTAATGTGCTATGCTGTCTTTCGCAAAGTAAAAATGTGTTATGATTCTCTATGCGTATGTTCAATGTATCAGAGTACTATAGTACCAATAAGAAATAAAATTAAAGTAACATTACTCCTTTGTAGTTATTGTAGTTTCCTTCCATTCTAAACTGTAATACGCTAAAATGTATATGTAATACATTTACTCAAAAATATTTAACAACCAAAAAATATAGCAATATATAGATAATACAAGCCATATAGTCGAAAAACAAAAATAAATTAATTTCACAAAATTCGAAAAAATTATGAATGCTGGAAAACATTCCCTAGTGTTATTTACAATGAATTTAAAAAAATTATCGCGAATTTAAACCGATAACACAAGCCATATAAAGCGAAAAAAAAAACACGAAAATTAGAACTCATTTCGTGAAATTCGAAAAAAAAAAATCAATGCAAAAGAGTGCCTCTAAAAATAGTCTAATGGACTTGCTGGTAAAACATGAAAATCCACAATTAAATACAAAACCCATAAAGAGGAAAAATCTGAAAGAGGATTGTCAATGATGAAACTATGATACGAGCAAAACGCAAACTTGCTGTGGTCAAAATGTTCAAGCATCCCTCAAGTGTCAAAACTGGCAGGAAGATGCACGCTTTAAGGAACAAAAACTGCTTATTTCGTGTTTGTTTTACACTTAAATATTGATCACATGTGTAATATTGGCTTCAGTTAGCCACAAAGTTACTTTAGAGTTTAAATGTTCAAAATATTCCACACAAAGAAACTATGAACAATCGCCGCAGTTACATCGGTTCTGTTACTAAAAATAAATAAAAAATAAAACTCAACGAACGCCAAAGATCTGCATATGTGTGTATTTAAATGTATGAGGTATATGCTGAATCCTATAATAATATTCAAATTACGTAAACACCAAAAATTAATATCTGTAAAACTTTTACAGTTTTGCGGTTATGCCCTGCCTAAAAAGCGTTTTCTAGGGCAGCGAGGTTCTGAGATCTTAAACTTACATTTTTGGTACATTGGGTATAAATTTAATTTTGGGTCTAATACAATGACGGAGGATAGTGAAAACCACAAATAAAAAATAAATAAAAAAGCTGTCAGACTTCTCTAGAATATACCAACGTAAGAAAAACGTATCCCTAATTCTATTCAGTTATTCTTCCTAAACTTTCCTTTTGCTTCGTTGCAACCGGTGCACTGCAAGTTCTTAAAAACACTCAGTAATTATGAACTTCTAATTAAATGCCTACAGCTTTATCCCGAGTGAGACAGCGAAAATATAAGGAAACCGGAAGCAACTGTCTTTGCAGGCGGTCAAAATGAAGTGCAGAGATTTTAATACTAAAGAAAACATTCAGCTTACCATTAACCTGGGTGAGATGTTTTAAACCAGGAGTCTTGCAGTCCACCATTGCTCCCCTAGGATAAACAGCTGTTCCAATTTTAAATGTGACTTTTTCTTTGTCCACACTGCTCAAGGTCAACCTGCCTGCAGTGTCACCAACTCTGGCGAGGCAAAAGCTTACGGTTCTGTCAAGTTTTACGGAGTAAGGATTTTAAAATGTGCAGGAAAGTAATGCATGTATACCAAATTTGATGCAGTGAAAGGGGAGTTAAAGTACATACACATAAAATATCAGTATATAGCGTGTTCTTGACATTGGGAAATTTGTAGCTTAAAAGAGCTAGAGCGCGCCATGATCGAAAACAACAGTTATCTAAACCCATGTGTCTACATAGCAATCTTAATTCAAGGCAACTCGGTTTTATCGGCATGCCCCGTGCAAAAAAGGTACTTTCCGCTGTTAATGTATGTAGTTAAGCTACTGGGTGCACGTTAATGAAATATTCATTGCTTTAACCTTACCATTATAAATAAATTGATTTGAACAAGAATCTGGGTGTACAATTTTGAAGTAATCCACAAATTTCAGCTTTTTTTAATTGCACAGAAATAAAAGACGAATGTAAAAATCTCATGTGTCATGCACGTTTTATTCTGACTTTTATAATTTCCTACAACCTATGTAATATACATGTAATATCCATACATAATTATTATTTTATTCACGTTACCTTAGGATAATATTCACCGTATCTACCCCTACATTATAGCTGGTAAGTGAAAACATTGTATTTTATCCAAATATTCGGGATTGAGATTTCACGAAAATGTTTCGAGGTCCTCGGAAGTCACAGAAAAGATACTTCCTTACAATAAGGTCTGGGCACGCAAGCCTCTGTGTGCGTGCGTGTGTGTGTGAAGCATTACCCAAAAACGAAATGTCCAATAAATACCCAACTTGATATTTAAGTTCAGCATCTTCCAAACATGTGACAAGAAAACTTTCAAGAAAATCCACCAATCCAAACCACCCTTTACATGAAAAAGTTTTCAAAATCAACTTTCTCGGTTAACGACTTTAATTAAAATACCATATTGTGTAAAATCTTCGTGTCGTATCCATGGAAGAGGTTTAAATTCAAAGTTCGTATTTATCGGAGTTTATGTTTTTCAGTTACGCTTCCTCCACTCTCTCGTTCTCCCCCTCTTCCCTCTCTCCCTCACACAAACCAAACCCCTTTTCCTATTTTTGTTTCCAGTGAACCTCAAAGCCCATTTTCCAATGAAGTCTCGACAATATATACATGTGCAATTGCATAATGCAATACTTTCTCTAGCAACAATACACAGGTAAGCGTTGCAGAAAGGAAGCATAGAACCGCAATCCTCAGAGTTAGGAACTATGGAATATTCTCCTACTTAAGCATGGCATCTGATTATGCAACACCACCACCACCACCTCTGACACCTGGTTCCATATAAATATATTTTTTCATTCTCTATTCCTTCAGGAAAGACAATAGCAGTAAGTTTTAAAGTAAATAAATAAAAAGGATTCAGGTTTTTAAGCTGTCAAGTTACAGTTTCATGTTAATAGTTCCTTTAACTCCTTGATGCCATAGATATCTATTAGATTGTAACGGGGTTGGGACTTTGGGCGCCGTATGTAACGGGTTCTGGACGTTGGGTGCCGGATTTAGGTAGGTATGAGAGGATGTTTCTCGGGCGCGAGGTTAGATGACAACACAACACAGACTTTTACTAAGTTTATTTTTCACCACTTCATTTGCCTCGAAGCGCCGACCTGAGCAAGTTTCTGGTGTTTCGTTCTAAGATTGCTATCTGCTTTACTATACACTAATCACTGTTGCATTTTACACCTCGACGTTTCTTTTGGCGCGAAGCTATACTTATTCAGCGATACGAGGTTTACCCTCCTTGGAACTTCGCTACACAGCCCCAACTGTAAGCTTCTACGTTTTCTCTTTTTGTTTCACCCCCGCACTTTCTCTCTAGTCCCGTTATGGAGGAGGGGTGTATTTTCCCCCGCTGTCTTTGGACCTCTGCACGCGTCTCTCCGTGCTAGTTGACAAAAGATTGTTTGTTCCTTGGCCTTCAGAAACGCACTCAGGTCAACCTACTTCCAAAAGGCAACTTCTTTGCACAATACCAAGTTTTACTTATATCTAAAATCTTATATTTATGTACATTCTTAATCTAAAATTACAAATATATACATAAAAGTTCCCGTCTCAAGATAAAATATAATAAGCTGGTGCATTCCCTCTGTAATTTTAAGTTACACTATAATACAGCTGAATTTAAAGCTTTGTCATGTCCGTAACGCAAATCTGCAACATTTCGTAGTATCTGCCTACAGCCGTAAAACCACCTGCTTTGGCGTAGTCGTTCAAAGGCCTCCACCGCCATACATTTTTCAACCATTACGTGACAAATATGACATGAATTTCCTTTCGCCACGATTTTGTCTGGGCTTTGTAATTCAGAAGGTAGAACTTGCTACCAACAAAGTAACAGGCATTCTCCTTCAAAATTAAACAACGTATGTGCTTTTCCACATACGACTATCCCACCGGCCGCATGCTTTTCATCCGAGCATTCAAATCGAATCTCCCTTCATTATTGATTCCAGAAAACGGTTTGCCCTTGAAGTCAGCTAATTCCATAACTAGTGCTATGCTGCCTACACGAGGAGGATATTTTTTACATTAAATTCCGTATTGTTATTCCTGTTCTCATCAGCGCGAGTTAGCGCTGGCTGGTCTACTGCCAATGACCTCCTCTGGAACAATAACATATTGATGATAATCTTCATAATTATCACGTTAGGCTTTGGCACGATGGTGTTAACAATGATATGTATATTCATGTGCTGCTTAGTAACTGTTTGAACAAGTGTTCTTAATGACATTTTGATCTCTTGACATAGAGATTACACCAGTCTATTTCAGTAATCCGCTTACGGAACGTATGGATAACAACACGGTAGTTTGTCACTACCTTCCTGATCCTCACTTTATCTACTTTGTGTATGGTATATCTCTAAGGGTAAAATACGTGATTTATATACGCGAGAGTTTTTACAAACTAGGCACTTCTTCCACTGCAGCTTATTAAGAACAGTAAGATTAGATTTGAAAACATTTTAAATGTTTAATGCATTTCGCGATTACGACCTTGTGAAGGTCAATTCCCCAACAATTGCTGAAAAAGGTTACTTGATGCTGGTGTCTACTACATCTACACTTATCTTCCAAGTTATCTTATAAAGAAAGAAATTCCGAAGCTCTAAATTTCAAAACCAACTTCACTACTTGCTCCTATTTTACAATCTATATCGCTTAACTATAGAGCTAGTTAAAAATATATCGAGATTTCACTAAAAATACATGGCATTAAGATCCCGAGTCACCCGCAATAAAAATAAAAGTATTTTAGAAATAAGGTAGGTGTGTGGCCTCCGCGCAAATTGGCAAATTCCAACAAACAGAAAGAATATCTCGGAAGTTGTTCACTCAAAAGAAAAAGAAGTATTTCGCATAAATTGTGTTTTAACGGGATTCACATTTGTTATTTAGTAAGTTTATGTCTGTCTTTCTGTTGACCATTTATGCAAAAATCATTCAGAATGAAGAGGTCTTTTGAGGACATTCCTAGAAAATTCAAGATATGACTTAGAAACTTCCATGGAATGGCTTGTTTGTGACCGTCACTGGATACTGACTGTCCCTCCAACTGGAGGAGTAGAGTGGGTTATTACCTCTCACTGTCTAAGGTTCTCCAAAGAGAGAAGGTTGGACATCCCTGTTATAGATTATAATATGAAAATGTCTCATAATCATAATACTAACAGAAAACCGAAATGGTCTGCCTTTTGTAATTAGGTTGTCTGGTAATTTTTCCGGTTATATATCTAGTAACTCAAATTAAAATGTTGCCGCCCTGACCTGCGGCATCAGCCATCTTTGTTTTTGGTAAACCCAATATGGCTACGCTTCCAATAACAGTAACTTCCTCTCACCTGGTCTACAATCCGGGACCCCTAGCTGAGACTGATATAGAAGGAACTTGCTCGCTGACGTCAAGAGTATTTAGTTGGTAGACAGTCTTATATAGCAATGTCCTTTTGGTTCGTTCTGATTTGAGTTGACCATGAAATTGATGTCCCAAAGACTGAACACTTACCTTCCACATTTACCATTGCAAATATAGCAGCATTACGACTAAGCTTGACAATTCATTGTGGTTATTAATATCTATAACATGCATACAGTTCTCTATTATAGAATCCTTTATTTCTTTGCTGTATCAATAAGGACCAGTGGAAAACGCTACAAACTAGGTGATCTCAGATGCATTTAAAATACCTTTAAATTTCCCCTTGTTCACATACTTGAATAACACTGTAATGTACTTTTATATAACTTTAATTTAAAATGCTAAGATTGTGTAAAGCGTTGTATACATCTTGCTTATTATTTTTACTTGCAGCTGGCAATTGTACAAGAGCTAATATTAACTCATGACACAATCTTTCTGATTTATGTGAAAAGAAAACCATGTTAGTTAATTTTATATATACATAAGTAATGTATATTTTCATGGGAATAGCATATTCATACAATCTAAAAAACAGGTTACCTACCTTAGTAGCATGCATACCACAGCAGTATACAGATATACATTTGTTTCTAAAAACCCATAAATAGTAATTCCTGCAACTTTATAAGTTATACTACTCTATGACAGCGTTATTTACACATCCTTGCTAAAAAACTAATAAATCACATATAATCTAAACACTTGGTTTGCTACAGTAAACTAAAAGCGATTAAAATAATGTAACAAAAGGTTTGCCTGCAATATATATTACTGCGTAATTCATTGGATCTCAAACAGTGGTCTCTGCATCTTATCTCGTCTATGCACAGTTCAAATAAAAAATTGTATAGATACACAACAAATCTCGCATTTAAGATCCTCAACCTCTGGTCATCAGGTATCAATTAGCCATAAGAATGACATATTTCTTGCTTGCTTTGATGATTAATTACGTTCTTTAACCGGATAAAGAACATTGGACCCAGGCTTCCTTGAGCTTTAGCTTATCTTCTCAGTTAACAGAAAACCCCAGACAGAGATTCGAACTCGGGACCTCTTGAATATGAGGCAGACACTTTTACCTCCACACCTTAGAGGTGGGTATTTAAGACATAAATAAAACAAAAGATGACATTTTCCTATACACTTAAATGTTAACTGATTTTTCCTGTAGTTTATTATCACTACGTCTCCCTTCCCCCCCCCCCTCTCTCTCTCTCTCTCTCTCTCACTCACGTATTCGAAAATACTTATTTTACTCCTAGATCTGAAGTCAGAAAACTATAAGCAGTGTCTCCTTTATTCGAATTTTGTATTTACATTTTGTCTCCCCCCCCCTCCCTCCCTCTCTCTCTCTCTCTCTCTCTCTCTCTCTCTCTCTCTCTCTCTCTCACACACCTTTCAGCTTGCTCCATTATAATCTCTACAGAACACAGGGACAAGATGACACAGAGCTTTAATACGTCTAGAATTCTCCAGTTTAATCCCCACACTGATTAATATTAAAAGACTTGCCGTTGCATTGATGATCCTTCATATTTCTTTTGATGTTAATGAGGCCTCTTTGAACTCGCGAAGCTTTCCGCTGTCACTCTTATCCGTCCAGCAGTAAAAGGATTTTTGAAATCAGCTGCTGGCAATGTGAACCGAAAAAGCTGGTACAAAGACCAAAACAGATCAAGGTCAGAGTTGAAGCTTAGTGACGTCACTAGCATGTTTACCAATCGTACGCGAGACTTTTCTGCATTATTCTTCAAATGAGGAGAAAAAACTTTCCTCTTCCAAACGCAGCCCTACTTGATACTAAGAGCACGAATCAAAAACCTTTAGGCAGCATTAATACAGAGTAACAAACAGAATCTAAATTTGACTTTCTTTGTCTAAGCTATTCTACACGTGCTACTTTCTCTAGTAGGTATATTAGGTATAGAAGTATTGCATTATACCAAAAAACGCGATTGCAATGAAAATACATGTTTTGACACCCCTGAATACAAAATAAATTTCGAAAAACGCGCGTGTGTGTGTGTGTAGCTATACTTTATATTCTAACAAAACACGTTATCAAAATATAAAATGTTGGTTCAACAAAATTAAAATACCTATACTTTAATGATATAGTTACTTGATAATAATATGCACAAGAGTGCAATTTCATAAGTAATGCGACGAGTGATTTCAATTTATCCAGAGAATTTGACCATCACATCTCATATTGATGCTCCAATTTTTTAAGATGTTGGTAGAGTATCTGCTATTAATTTATAATTTCGTTCAATACAAAATTTGTATGATTGATTTGTTTGATTCCAAACATATTTCCGTGTTCTGAGGTTTCCCTCTTCGAATTGTTCGTTTATTTCAGCATAATATGTTTCACCGAAGCGAGTATCAGCCATTTTTGACATTTGAATAGCAGCTCTGCTGCGTCAATTACGTCAGCTGTTGCGCATAGCGCAGTGCAGCTAGATTCTCTAACCTGATCGCGTCGGTCTGGGTGGCTCAGAACATTTACTGGCATGTAAAAGAACTCCTGCGGGACGAAATTCCGGCACACCGGCGACGCTGATGTGATCCTGGCAATTGACAGCGTCGTTAAACAACAAAATAATTTTTTAATTTCTAACCTGATCGTAACATAAGAAAAGCAACGGAGGTGATAAATAAATTCGGAGGTGATAATAGAATGTAATAATTTTTTCGCGAATGAAGGCTGTTATTGGCTGAAATTTGAAATTGTTATGCATACGATTGGTTGATTTAAAGCAAGTCACATATGAGTGGAATAGTCTAATTGATAGCTATTGTAACATGATAACTATTACAATTTGTAATATTTATTGGAGGCATATTTTCTCTAGTATCAGAAGTTGCTTTTCACAACTTTCCCTGTAATTGAAGCGGCGCCGTGGCTGAGCGGTTAGACCGTTCACCTCTCACCAAGGCGGTTCGAGACCCACGTGTGGTATTCGTGGTGGACGAGTTTTTCTACGGGTTCTCCGATTTCCCCCACCACACACTCCACCAACTCTCCAGCATCACCTTTCCATTCATCCATTTCGTCTGCATTTCGTATCATCCTCTTCCTCACTCTCATACCTAGTGCTGGGCTGACCACCCACTCTACTGTCTATATGTTCGTCTGCTCCCCGACAGGCATCTGACCCTACGCATAGGGTTGTAAGTCCTCCATACAGGGAGGGTAATCAGATAAATAAGAAAAAGCCTCTGATTGAACGTATTAGATCACTCCACAAATCTTCGACTTCCAACCTGTCATTTGAAGGTCATCAGCATGCAACTAGTCTTGAGCGTCGCGAAGGGGGAGGGGCCAAAAGGAGGCACCGCTGTCCCTCCTTGGAAATTAATGAACTTAATGTGCAACCAATTACTGACTATTAGACTACTGCATTAATTTTGATGCAAAGAATTTTTATTTAGCACAAATTAATGTGGTTAGCGCAACAAATACTATCACTTTTGGCAACAAAATAATGAATTAATTAATATTCTTTGATTGCAAACTTCCAAAATACCCCCCGCCTGAAAAAGTCTGCCGACGCCCATGTAACTAGCACTCTAAATATCTATTAAAAACTAATTCATTCAGTTAATTAATTTGGAATATTTAAGGTTTAAAATGCATCAGAACTTTTCAAGATCACCGGTATTATACATAGGATGATGTTAGTGCCGTTTGACATTACTATGTAAGGGTAACCCGATATGGGCACACACCTTGAGACCACTAAATAACCAGTCCAAGGACCAGGAGTTCATGGTTCAAGTAACTTGCACTGCACTACTGGATAACAAAACAGGTTCTGACGTAAGAGAACATCAGGTTTCATTTGTCTTTAGTGCCATAAATTGCAATAATTTCGACCTTGCACCATTCTTCATTTGTAGGATACAGTTTCTAGATCCAGACAGAGAATGTCACGTAATTTAAGTTTTATAAAGGTTTGAACTCAGGAAACTAACTAATTTGTTATTGCAGGATCTAGCTTGCACAAATCTAAAAATATACTTTTACAGAATGCAATGTGTACAGTAATATCTCGTTCATCCGGATCAGATATGTGGATATTTTGTTTTAAATTTAATGTTCATATTAGTTAATAAATTTAATTATGATAGCAAGTACGTAACTATAAGTATGTACGCCAAATATTAGCTTTTTATTTTGATTCAATGAACAGTTCCTGCATAAATTGTACAATAAATTATGAGAATAATACTGCACTGTACTGCAAAATGCTACCTGTTGAAGTTAAGAAAGACTTAGTAGTTTGTCACACGGTGCTGACGCGGTATGTCTCAGCAGCTATAAATACCACCAGAAGGAAGCGTTGACCTTGATCCCTACCCGTCACTACACCTTCCTCAGTTTTCCTACTGTTTTCAGACGACACGTACGATTAAGTTTATCGTGTGTGTTTCAACCGGATTGTTTTTGTGTCTTATCAAAGAGTTTGAGGGTGTAATTCAGAGTAAAGCTTTAAAATGACATCAATGCGAAAGAAGGTCGTGGTTTCAATGGATAAAAAGTTGGATACTATTAATAGAATTGATAAAGGAGAAACATTGAGAATAGCTGCCGAAGTGGGAGCTGCTGCGCATCAGCTCACAAACATTATGGTGAACTTGAAGTGTCAGCCCAACATTCCAACTGAACTATTAACGATAGAGCATTTGCGTGACCGTACTTCGTTCAAACGCCTCACACGTTTAAAACAGAAGGCTGTGATTCAATTCTTTGTTAACAAATGATGTGGTTTTATGTGATTAAGATTTTTATATTAAGATTTTTATGTCTTGTAAACAAGATTGATAGATCATATTAACCGCACAAGGAGTAAAATTTTTACTTTTAGCAGTTATATATAAAGCTGTAAAACTAGTCAGAAAAACAGAACACGAGTTAACCATTAAAATTAATTAAACGTCCTTTTGACATAGAATTTCCTTTAGTCATTATTGCTCTAGGTCCCCCAGGAGGTACATTTAAACTTTTCAAATTATTAAAAGGAAGCCTGAATGAAAAGTCTCATCTAGTTCTTAACGATTTCTCCCCCATTTTTCTTTGTAGTTAATATTTATTAATGCACTGTTTTATTTACTGGCAAGAGCAAGTGCACCAACTAAATTTTCAAACGAACATAGTACTTATCAGCTTTATAGAGCTATATTTGTTATACAAACATTAATCTCGTTATATGTTCCCAAATTTACAGGCTTATTCCACATAAACCTCACAATTCGACTACTGCAGTGTCTAGAAGCGATAGTATTGGAGATGTCACTGGAAATGTTTAAAGAACATTTAATTTTTCATAATGTACAGAAAGGAAAATTGACGTTTGGTGAAATTGCCTATTGTCATAGGTTGAAAAGCAAATTCGCACAATGAGTGCTGTCGGATGCTCCACAGTGAATTTCCGAAGGCAGCAGGGATGCTTTACGCGAACACTTACTAAATTTTGCTAATGGCTTTTAATGCCCATAATAGTTCCTTCCTGCTTTAGTAGCGTTAGTTTAAGTATTTTATGAAAGCAACTAAATCCAAACACACTTATAACTTTGAACGACAGATCCAAACATTTATTTCCAAACATTTAAAGTAAAATATATATATATATATATATATATATATATATATATATATATATATATATATATATATATATATGTACAGAAAATGAATTTAGTAAAACGCAAGAAGATCATAATTATTTACCAAGGCCTTCGAGGTTTCCCCTTCTTTCGCTTTCTTTAACTCTCTCCAACGACAGCGATATTTATACCATTGGCTGGACTAATTATATCCAATGACACGAAAGGGAAGTATTGATTATTTCTGACGGCTCAGATCGTCACTCAACTGCTGCTTGTTTCACACCATGTCATATACATCAGAAATTACCTACATGTGGCGAGATTATTGGTCAAAGGTAAGCTACTAACACAGTTCGACAACTGTAGAAATTCACAGAAATGTAATTAAATGTTAATGCCACCCAAGAATGGCAGTTTATTGCATACGTATTAGAAGAAAACCTTTATTTCGAAAGCACAAACTGTATTATAATATTGCGCAATATACAAACATGTTTAGAACTATTTTGATACAAACTATTGCAGTAGAAATATAGGGAGAATTTGTAAAGGGATTAAATGTTGTTATATTCTTCAATATAATACTGCATTATGTTTACTGTAAAGTTTACATGTTTTTCTGATTCTAAGGACAAAGTTAAAGCTTTTCTTATGACAGAATCGTTTAACTCAATAAATGCTGCTTAACTCAAGAAACATTTATAATATTTTCCGTAATAGGCATTACAAATTTGGAAATAAATCTAAAGAAAATAAGAACGTGGCTTTTGTTTCAGGATAGGTGTATCTAACCCCCCCTCCCTTTACTTGTCCGCATTTAGCGCCAGGCCTATTGTATCTAAAGCACCTCATTGGTTAGTAACCATCCCTCACTCCTTGCGAGATTCTGTAGGACGACAAGAAATTGAGAGTATCAAACAATGTATTTTACTAATTCGTTTTGTGAACACAAAGGTGGCAACACAACTAAAGCTATCTGTCAAGTTCCTAAAGCAGTTGTTTGTGCAAGGCGACTACGCAACTAAGGTCACCCCTCTAGTGTGCGTTTACTCGATGAGACAACGTGAACTAGAATAACCATCACAGTATGAACAAGACGTTAAAGCGCTGTTAAAACTGTTAAAAAAAGAGCAAAGCTAGTTCAGTATTACATATTCTGACCGCCTTCATCACGTAGAATCTCAGATGACATGCCTGTACATCTAATGCTTTGCAAAAACATTTTTAGTATATCTTCACATTCAAATTGAAGAAATATGCATAACCAGCTGCCTTTAAAATGGAAATTGAAACTTTAATCTCACAAACAAACACAAACACACAGAGAGAGAGAGAGAAAGAGAGAGAGTGAGAGAGAGCGAGAAAGGGAGAGACAGAAATTGGCCAGTTGTAGCTCTGCGAGCGTCAAAGATTTAATTACGTTTATAGTTCAATTAAAAGCATAATTTTTTAGTTCAAGCGATCTTATAGTAAATACCCCAATATACAGCCTATGCTAAGACTACAGACCACTGTTTTAGTATAAACAATACAGCTATTTGCATTTATATTTGCACAATCCACAGTCACCTGCGCCAAACTTCGTGAGATGTTTCCAACCTAACGTATCCATCTTCAGAGGTACTTCCGCAAAGACTGCAATCGCACCACTACTCGAGGCAAATGACTGCAAATTTCCCTCCAACGCACAAATCCTTCTCAAGATCAAGCAAGGCCACGCAGTTCGCAGTTTGCTGAGCCACGACAAAAGCGTGACGAGACCGTGTATTTAATACTTGCACCACTGAAGTGATGTCACTTGGGTTACAATCACGAGGTCAGCAGGTGCCGGTTTAACCAATTAAAAAAGAAAGTAACAAATTAAAAGCTAACATCTCCTGTTGGCTTGGTAACCTTCAGGATTATGAAACAACTAGATATGTAAAGCCACAAAGTCCAATGACGTATAGGCGGGGAGGGCTTTAGACAAACCGACTTGTTTTCTCAAGGGAATCAAAGGTACCAGAATAAGAACATTGTGTTGTGGTAGAAAACGCAAACCAGCAATTATTTTCACATACCCTCAAAATAAGAACACATAAAAATCGGTGTCAAAGTTGCATATCTTGCAAATGCACATATTCATATGGGGCTTCCAAGTACCTCCAAAACTATTTAAAGTAATAATAGTAATTATAATAAGAATAATAGCAATAATAATAATAGCAATAATAATAATAATAATAATAATAATAATAATAATAATAATAATAATAATAATAATAATAATAATAATAATAATAATAATAATAATAATAATAATAATAATAATAATAATAAATAAATAAAAATAAATACGAACTCTTGGATTACAGTAACCACTAGCCGCGAGCATTGACACTAAGCTGCCACCTCCCTGCCATCTATTAGCGTGTTCATAAAATACTCCTCACTTCTTTCCGAACTCATGCGATCCCGCGAGGCTGGTCAAATGAATCTCCTGTAAATACCACATATGCAACAACGCTTCCACCGCTAAAAGCAAATTAAGGAATATTCCACAGACGTGGGCGTCGCGAAGGGGGGAGGGCGGCTGGCTAGGGGGAGCCGTGGCTCCCCTTGAAAATTAATAAATTTAATGTGAGATCAATTACTATTAGACTATTGTTTTAATTTTGATGGAAAGGGCAGGATACTCACACAAAGGAGATACTCGTACTTCATAGCGCCTGTGTTATAGATGAGCTTGCCAAAGTTGTTATTCACATTTTAAATAGAAATAAGCAATGCATTATTTTCAATTAGTAGCTACACAGCTTTAGGAATTACTGCCCTAAACAACAGATTTGTACCGATAGTTATAAAAGATTATTTTATTATCGTCAACACTGGTTCCACGCCGCAACGTTAGTCATAAGATTTTTATTTTTGTACAATTTTTACAGATTAACTCTATGAGGATTTTTACCGACATTTTTACAAATTGCGACGAAGAGTGAGCTTTGCACTATTTTCTGTACAGAAAAGAAGCGTTTTCATTCTTTATAGAGAACATTTAACATTAGGTTACCTAGGTCCGTGGTTGTTTATCCACAGGATCACAAACTGTAAAAATCTAATATGTCACATTCACATGACTTTTCCTACCCACTAAAATTCATTGTCATATATAGGGTAAGTATTGTACTCCACTTGAAAATTGGATACCGAGATTTCATCGGAAATGCATGTTTTGAGACTTCCTGAATTCAAAAGAAAATCATTTAATAAAAATGTGTGTGTGGGGGGGGGGTGGTTTATTATTTTCTTGTTTAACATTATCAATTGCTAGGATCACATCAGCATCGCCGGTACACCGGAATTTCGTCCCGCAGGAGCTGTTTTACATGCCAGTAAATCTATTGACATGGCGATGTTTTAAGCAAACCATCGGTCTGGGCTGGATTTGAACCCGCGACCTTGGGATCAGTAGACCAGCGTCTAACCAACTGAGCCACCCAGACCGAGGTTTCAAGGGATCTCAAAACTGTATTTCTGGAGAAATTTCTACATCGTATTTCTGGGTGCTCGGACTGGTACTTACTAGTCTCCGTAAGCAGTAGGGAAAGTAAAAATTGATTCAGGTTAAGAATACATAATCATAACAAATGAATGGCTCTGCTATGTTTCCATCCACTGACAATGAGAACTTCATTGTCAAAGTTAACTTAGACATCTAGTGGCACGTCGGCTAACTATCTCCGCTAATGTCGGTAATACAGCATTCTACACTATTCACACAGGAGTCATTGCTTGAAGCAACTTGCTTTTCCTGTTATCTGCAGATCAATACAGCCAGCCATTCAGCTTCATTCACGTGGTGAAGTCAGCTTGCATTTTTGTTTGCCCACATGCTATTTCACTTGAGCCTCTGCTTTCCTCTGTAAATTAGTTTTTGTGCATTTTTGTGGTTTTGAGCACATTATGAATGCTTTCAAGTCGAATTCGATAGAAATTCTGCAGGTTTTAGAAATCTAACAGAGTACAGTGGTACGAGACACTGTGGAATACACAATACACAGATTACCTTAAAAGAAACAAAAGAGAACAGTTGTTTAATAAATTTGTGCCAGAACCTCATGATCTGGGGTACGAGAGTCTTATTGCAGACGTGGTACACAAAAGGCTTAAGACAAAACTGTTTACCGACAAGAGCCGAAAAAATTGCAAAATCCAGGAAGATTTCTGTTACACATAATGTTCACAAACCGAGACTTATTTGGTTGACAAGAGCAGATTTTTATTTTTTTTTTTTTTTTTTTGGGGGGGGGGGGGGTGAGGGTTGTGAAACGGCAACAGCCACCTCCATTAAGTTTGGTAACCATATATTTGCTTATAGTTATTTATTTGTTATAACTAGGGCCCGGATTTTTAGGATTTAACCTATATTTTTTTCCTTGGCATTTAATTAACTAATTTCAAGACATATGTTTATTTCGCACATTCTGAAGCAGAATACACGACTTTCATTGCACCTAAAAATGCCTATTTGAAGGGTTGAGACCTAAAATAACCTAAATAGCTGATTTTCCTTATTCAAATTATGTCATTTTTCCTTGGAAATCTATTGGATAAATATTATTTCTACCACTAGAAGCATTAGAGCTGAGATAATTCAGCATAATACCGCTAAGATGCAGCACATCCATTGCACATGTGACATCTAATGACTGTTTGAGGCAATAAGCAGGTCAGGAGCACAGATTGGTAAGGAGGAGCTTGAAGTTTTAAGAAGAGAGTTCAACAAGTAGGGTGTTTGGTGAATCGTTGCTGCAATACTTTTAACTTGAATTGTTATATAGCGGAACAATGCCTAAATCGCACTTACTGAGACAATGGTTTGCTACAGATCCCAACTTTACTACAGATAGTCCAGTAGTCTTTCGTCAGGCATGCTCAAAATAAGTAAGTTTCTTGTAAATAACCTAAATACTGCATGCATTATCTTATTGACGTGTATTTAGGATCTGTATTTTTAATTTCAGGTTAAATGTGAGAAGAAATCCCATATTGAGCAGCACAAATCTGCAGTTTTAAATATTGCTAGTTTTGGTAGGAGAAATAAGCGCCTGCGTACTGATGCTGCTGGACTTATTTTTACCACAGTTGGCAAACCTGAAGCTAGCTTTAAGGTTCACCTCTGCCAGGCGTTGGTATCTGTAAACGTCCTTAGAACGTGCTAACGAACCCGACCATGAAAACATTTTTAGAAGAGATCAGTGGCCTAAAGGATCCACTGTAAGGAACAATTATTTATTTTGGTTCCTGTTTACCAGAACACACTACATGAAATAAGAAAATATATAGGGGATCACTATATCGGGTGTTCTGTTGATAAGACAACTGATAGTTACGGTCGCTTCATTGTGAATGTGGTAGTAGGGAAGCTGGACCCAAAAGAACCAGGTAGCCATCATCTAATTCTTTGTAAAGAAATAGAAAAAAACTAACAATAGCACAACAGCCTGTGCAGTGAGGGACGCCTTACGCATATTGTGGCCAGATAGTAAGTTCCTCTTGTTAGTGACAAACAGTGCTCCTTACATGTTGAAGGCAGGGGAAGTTCTACAGTCCTTCTATGCAAGCATGCTGCATGTTTACTTGGCTCATGGCCTACAACGCCTTGCGGAGGAGGTTAGAAGCCATTTTGATGATTTGAACAGCGTGATATCTTCGGCCAAGAAGGTTTTCTGGAAAGTCCCAATGCATAAACAGTTATTCAAAGAGAAGTTACCGACAACTCCTCTTCCACCTGAGCCGATACTTACCGGCTGGGGAACTTGGCTGTCTGCTGTCTTTTAGTGTGCTGAGCACCTAAATGACATTAAAAGTATAGTAAACGACTTTGATGAAACGGACGCTTACTGCATCGCCAAGGCCAAGAAATCGATCAAGGCTCCTACCATCGTCGATTCCCTTGCGTGTATTAAGGAGCATGTTTATTGTATTCCAGAAGCTATCATTGCATTGGAAAGCACAACCCTGCCACTCAAACCTGCTATGGATATCTTCGGCAGTGTTTCCAGAAAAGAAACACCTGGACCAGTGGGAATTGCATGTTCTTCAAAGCTGCGGAGAATTATTCAATGTAATCCTGGGTTTAATGATGTGAAAGTCATCTCTTCAATACTACAGGGTGAAAAGTACATCGGAGAAATTTCCTAGAACCTGCAGTATAGCATCAATGACCTACGCTCCTAGGACATCATATTTCGTTGAAAGAACTTTTTCTTCATGCAAGAATGTGTTAGGTGATAATAGGAAGTCGTTCACACCAGAAAATGTGGGTATGTATGCAGTTATATACAGCAATGCCAAAAAATAATCAACAAAAGAGACAGTAAAATGGATTATCTGTATGCTGCATGATTTATATCTCAATAAAGTAAGCAAACCAGAAAATTATTTGTACCATTATTGATCCGCAAAGCTAAAACCTAAAGAAAAACCTATTTTAGGCATGTGAAAAACCTAAAAATCCTATTTTAGGCATGTGAAAAACCTAAAATGAAGGTTTATAGGACCTAAAAATCCGGGCCCTAGTTATAACATGCTGATTAAGAATAGCTCTTGAATAAATTTGATGAAATGCTGCCATCAACGACACATAGAACAGAAACTAGGCAAGTAAAGATATTTGTGAAATTCAGAAAGTCCAACTGTCAAAGGTTTTTGTGTCTAAAAACAACGAAAACAGAGCCGATAACGTTCTCGATTTTGTTCAATAATTATATCTAACAATATAAAATGGGGAAGGGAATTAAAGTCTTGTTATATTGGTAATAGGCATCTACTAGCAAGTTTCAAAGGTTATTTCGCGTTATCATCTACTGCCCTAAACTATGCTCAACTTCGTTCCAAATCAACCTGTAAGGATGATAAACAATTATGCTTTGGTTAAAGTGCAAAAACTCCCCTGAAATACACCAAATTTTTAAATTTAACACATTTATTTTATATAATGTGTTGCACTTACATAACTTTTTCTACTCTTCTACTAATTATTCTTGCAAACTTATTTATCTTCTCATGTTAGTCGAGATAAACATTTGCAGAAATTATATTATTGCTAATTTTCTTGTGGGTGCTAGGGGAATATGGGAATACAGTAGGCTTTGAGCGATTGTCAAATATTTTAAAGTTGGTCGCTATATGAAGGCTTTGAAATTTCGCTCTCTTTGTGCGGCAAGAGATAAAAAAGTGAATAACGACTTTCCATTTCAGAAAAGTTTGAGTACGTATTGAAAACTTACACAAATAATAAGGAATATCTCCGAAATGTTTCACTCCACAAAAAAAAAAAAAAAAAAAAAAAAAAAAAAAAAAAAAAAAAATTTTAGACCAGCTTGTGTGTTTTAACGAGATCTACATTTTTTGTACAGTAAGATTTGGTGTATCTCTTAAAGTTTACCAGTTATGCAAAAGTCCTCAAAAGTGAGCAGGACTATATAGGTTATAGTCAGAAAATTCAAAATATACATATAATTTGCCATAAAATATCTTGAACACGACATTTTAATCAAAATCGTTACGGCCATTTTTGAGAAAATCAAAACTTTCGAAGAATTTTCCATGCAAAGAGAAGCTTAGGGTGGCGGAATTTTCTTCAAATCTTCAAATTAAACTTACATATGTACCAACTTCGGTTTTTAATTGACTTTTCATTTTTGAATTGCGCTGTTTATAGTGTTACACACACACACACACACACACACACACACACACACACACACACACACACACACACACACACACACACACACACACACTCCTTTTTATAAAAATGCTTTTTTTTGGGGGGGGGGATTCAGGGAGCCTTAGAACATATATTTTCGGTGAAATCTCGACATAGAATTTTTGGGTCAAATACGATACTTCCCCTACTTACTACACGTAGTAGAGAAAGGAAAAATTAAACTAATATTACATATTTTAAAACGTTATATGTAATAGTACATATTTGACATGTTAATATTACGTAAACATTATAGCCTTACTTATAAATTCTTTACAATTTCATCGATATGGACAAGACTTTCTGCATAAAAACTCAAGGACTCGGCGAAAATTATTACAGGCTGCCCACAACTTGCAAGAAATCCAAACAAACCCATATCGATCCGCACAAAAGTTTGTACACCTGTGCTTTATAACGGCAAAAAGTATAAGCTATCTTATGTAGGTATCAAACACACCTCGCATACTTATTTTCAACAGGTTATATTCAAATCTGAGCAGTTTATCTATCCGGACATATCTTGGTACACATTACTTCTAAAGTTAGAGGCTATCTTACAGCTTAAAAAAGCTCCCGATTTTTAAGGTTACCTACAGCAAAGAGCTATTGGAACCAGCTAACATTAGAATGCGGCTGACAACGCCTAATCATTTGCTTTTTGTTTCTATTGCTAATGTATTTATCATTTAATAAAACATCAAGCTTGAAAATGTTAGTTTAAAACGAAACAAACTAAAGGGTTCTTGAGAAAAACTAAGGATAAGGAAACACAGTGAAGCATTTTGATGTGCTTCTTTGATTTTCCCCGTACACAAGAGTACTAAAATAGTAGTAATATTTTTCCAACTCTTTTCCTCCTTTCGAGGTGCAGCTGTCATATTTTCAGCCGCATAACAAGGTTTTCCTTTTAGCACTGACACTGAGTATGACCGATGCATGATCTCTGAAAAAAGAGCAACTTCAGTTACAGCGAACGCTTCAAATGAAATAAACTGAACTGCCGCTTCTCAAACTTTGCATGGTAGCGAAAGAATATGCATAATAGATAAGTACGAATAATTCAATGCCACAGCTGGGATCTGAACCACAGATCCTACGTTTACCAGGTGGATGCAGATCCCAGGTGTGGAATTACATTTTTCAGTTCCGATTCTACCTCTCAAACATTGCCAACACAAGGTTTGTGTGTTTCAAAAACACCTAAAGTAAGTTTGTTGGCATAAAAAATAAGTACTAATAGTTACTCCTTACTATATAGCGTTTCACTCTTAGAAGACAGTATGGAGTTAAATGGGACATCTCTGTCTCTATCTAGCGCATACAAGTTGCCATTAGCCGCGTCCTTTTCTACCCTCGCTCTGTTGCCAGATTCCTAATAGCATGGTATAAATATTCATTTGTTATAAATTTCAGGTTTGAACACATTATCCTATGCAGAATTTTTTTCTCTATCAGGTTATATCCTTTTCAGAGTCATTATACATTTCTATAGGTCCAAATTTCTTCAGAAAACGTTTTTTTCAATAGAAGTCCGATATTTGCTGTTTCTACACTCATCACGCACTAACTAACTGCTAGAATGCATCTATATTTTTTTCTTAGGTAGAGTAAACTATAGTGCTACTACCTGCCTACTTTGAATTCTCTATGCTTACCCAGTTAAGTGTTATAATTTTTTTAATTAAATGTTTTCGGAAAATTTTATATATGTGCACTGCAAAAGTTACGCAGTGTGAAACTTTTTTGTTATTGAGTTTACATCAGGGAACCAGCGAGAACAAATGTTGAGGAAGGTTGGAGAAAGTTTTTAAAATAAACCAAAAGGCAGTAACCTCTTTCTTTTATCCAGTAAGGCAAACAAAAGGTATTCATCTATTCAGCGTCAGGCCTGACACAGAAGATAGTATAAGGAGCAGCACTAGCATTAGTTCGAAAGAAGCCGTGTGTGTAACTGTGAGCTGTTATTGCGTTATTTGTTCAATATTTTTATAAATATTTGTAGTTATGGAGGGGGAAGCTAGGAAGGGACGATATGTTGGTAAATAAAGAAGTAAGGAACGCCAAATAATTATGAATGTGTTAGATTATTTTTTAAGTAAAATGCGTGTAAGTAAGGCGATAAAAGAAACAGCTAAGGCTATCGGGTGTTCAGAAGCAGTAGTGTGTATGATTAAAAAGGAACTAATGAAAGGACCTCTAAGAACGCCATCGAAAAAGAAAGCAAAAAGGGCGGGACTACACAAAACGCTAGGTTAACGCAATATGATTGAATAGTGCAAGGTGGAGTGCGGCGAATTGTTCATACTTTACTGTTTGCAAATATTCCACCCACGCTGAATATAATTTTGTCACAGTTCAGCAGTGATGAGACCCTACCAAATTTCTCAAGGGCCACTCTGATTTGGGGTTCGAATATGAAAGAAAGGGTAACAAGTGCATATTAATAGAAAGAGACGATATCGATATCATCAGATGGCGACATAAATATCTAAAATACGTAAAAAGGTTTAGGGACCAGGGGAAATCAATTGTTTATACAGACGAGTCATTTGTAAATTTAGGTCATACAGTAACAAAGGCGTGGAGGGATACCAAAGTTAAAAGTGCCCGTCTCGTCAAGCAGCAATTGAAGGACTAAGTACAGGACTCAGGCCACCTCGAGTCGCTCGCGGAGAAAGATTCGCAACTAGTACATGTTGCAACACTGCGCTCCATTTAACGTGTACTGTCTTTTAAGGGTGAGACGCGCTTTAGTAGTTGTGAGTCACTGTAGTTGAAATATCTAAGCACCTAGGTACCGAAGTAGTGTTCCAAAGAACACTAAAAGACATCGGGATAGAAAGTAGAGTTGGCAACTTCCACGTCAGTTCAGGGAAGACCTGCAGACCAGAAACTGGAACTTGAAGAAACATCAACAGGTTTCCTAGCTTCGCCCTATACTAGTTGTTTAAACTTTCTACAAATACCTACATTAGATAACCTATTGTTGGGATTTTCTCGGCATGAAAAACAAAATCAAGAAACGAAAGTGCTTACTATCGGGCAAACGTTTCCATGGGGAATTGAAATCGATATGAGTCCAATCCCATGCTCAATATTACCCAAGTTCCCACAATGAATTCAATCGGATTGAGATCGATTTGGATACGCAAGGCTCAAGTACAAATAATTTAAGCTTTTATGTTGGTCACTTGGTTTATGTTGGCGTACATTAAAATTTTTTCCGCGTATTTTACGTAGGGTTTGAGGTGAATGAATGCACTTTAGAATATATTGCGAGATTATGGGAATATAAAAGTGACTTTATTGTTGTGTTTTACTACACCAACTTTGCTAAGAAAACAAAATGAAGAGTGTGTAGCGTGTTAGGAGTATAGTAGAAGTTGATGGATTCAAATTGATTCCAATCCGGTAATGTTTCCATGCAGCAAAATTTCGATCCGATTCCACTTCTAAGAGGATCGGATCCAAGGATTCAGTTCGGTTTGAATCCGCGTTTCCATGCAGTATTCAATCCGGAATGAGAACTCAACTCATGAGATAAAGACACAAGGACAACAAAACGGCAAAATAATCAACGCAAAATCGAGAAAAAAAATACCTGAAAATATGGGTGGCACAAAATTTAATGGTGGGTGGCAGGAGGAGCTGTTCAACATAAAATCCAAATATAGGTTTATCAGGCATTGTAGTGTTGTATAGTTAAAACACTGTGAAATCACGCTGTAAAGCCGGTGATATAAACATGATTTGCGCAAAATGTATGTGCACAACAGGAGGGAGAATAGTACTGATCAGATACCAGTCGCCATTAAAAGTAGTGTCTGCCATAGAAAATGCCATAAAATGAACAAAAATGACCTATAGTCTGGGACCCGTGAAAAGGACCAATGTACACACAGCAATGCTATGTTGTAACTACAGAGAGACCCAAAAACATGAGAACCGCTACGCGGCGTTTTTCCACTGCGCAAACAGAAACACGATAACAGCAGCTGATGTACAGAAGGTCACGCTGTTGACTTATTTTTTTCTGCTCTGGAAGTGCAGTACAGAAATGACAGTGATATCTGGTTGAATTATTACAGTATGCTTTATTATTTTGTGATGTACTTAGTCACAAAGTGTATTATGGCTCAGCATTTACTTTCTACTGCACAGCGTGTATTTATTTATGATTCGTATGTGTTAACTCAGCTCGCCAAGTGAAAGAGCGATTTGCAGAAAGGTTTCCAGGTGATCCGCGATTTCTATCTCTGGGGAAGCATAACTGTGCAAGACAAACACATACACTGTGGAAGAATTACGAAAACAAAATATCCGCCAGGAAATTACCAGCATTTCTCAACGTTAACTATGGCGAGTGATGGATAATTTCTTAAAGAGGTACCAAAAATGTATGGACGACGACGACGGTGGCCAGCTTCCGTTAATAACATTCGTAAGTAAAGCCTTAAAATTAGTTTTAAAAATGTTGTATGGTTTCATTCGCGCTCTTCTATGATAGCGGTAGTCGGCGACGAGCGCTGAGGACGCGTACAGATAGAACACAGCGCAGCCGGTTCCGAGTTTTTTGGATCACCCGCTATTAAAAGATGACGTACCATTAGAATGTGCGGCCGACTATCTCTGTGCACACCTGAACAGTCTTTAAAAAGCTAGAATTACATTGCTGGAAATTATTTTCGATTAAAAGCATGAAGCTTGGAAGTCAGAACAGAAACGTTACTTTACAGAACAGATATTGACAGATCGTCGGACATGCCGCCCACGGCTCCTACAACCCCCATTATCCAGCCGCAACTTTATTGAACCAATGTTTGAAGCAGAAACATGATACGACACGGCTTTATGGTTACGATGTAGCGCAAATGGCAGGACTAAGAAAAATTATGAACCCTGGAGAAACGTTTGCAAAGCAGTGATGTCAACATTCAAAAGGGTTTGCAAGCTTGTCTGCAACTTAACGACATAAAAGTTGTATTTACCTTGCATATAAACAGAAGCGAGTTATTCTCACAATAAGAGCTCAGAATTATTTACTTCATGAAGGCTATTAAGGTTACAAATTATTTACGTCAAGTATAATAATTGCTTTAGTTATTTCAAAAAATGCGTCGATGTGAACTGAAAGTTCATCTGGATTAACAAGACATTTATAGCATTTGAAAGAACAGTTCCAGAAGAGTGAGTAGAGAAAGTCATGCGATTGCAACACAGATTTTTCCTCCTTTCTCATACCGCGTCTTGTCTATTTACGAATTACATTTTGGTTCACTGATTCCTGAAGACTTCTCGTACGAACTTCCTTTGCGAACAAGTGAAGTGAGGACAAGGTGATGACGGTCGCATGATAAAACTTCACGCTTGGATGGCAAGACCGCCTTCGCAAACCACTGAACAGTATACCGCGCTGACAGCCATCAATGTCACTACTCGTAGATAAGGTGCTGTTCTGAGTCAGCTGGTATAAGGTACACAATTTAATGGCAGTTCCCAAGAAGTCAAACTGGCCGACTTTATACTAAAGTATACCAAACTTTACAATGGGAACTAGTCACAGTCACGTATTTTTTAAAACAACACACGTAGATTAATGCTGGGATGCAAGAAAATTGGCATATAAATAGTTATTCTTAATTTAATGGGTCAATAAACTATTGAAGTCTGTAAACTATAGGTCGTTGCAAGTACACATTATATAGTCCGTTAACTATTCCCTTGTTTAACGAGCGAAGCTGCAAAACGACTGAGCCCATGCAGTCGGATACGGAGTATCTTGTCAGGAGCATCTCAACGATGCAACAAACAACTGACAACGCGCCAAGGTTTGTACTTCTGATTTTGCTTAAAAAGTTTATATTTTCTGCAAGTCAAAACTGAGAACAAAAACAATAGAAATAAAGTTTTTTTTTTTTTTTTTTTTTTTTTTTTTTCCTGAAAGCTGTAAAATCTCGTTGTCAGCATTAATTTCAGAAAATAAGAATAGTGTAAAATAAAGTCATGGACGCAGATAAAAATTGAAGTAGGAATATTGGCAACATGCAACTACAGAATTGGAGCAACTAATCAAAACGCAAAATGTCATATAAAACAAAATGTTCAGGAAATGCAGACAACGCCTAACTTCTGAACCATTAGGGTTACAGATGTCAATCCAATGCCATTTTGTACAGTAAATAATTGTGATTAATACCTAATTCACAATAAGAAGGATCACAAAAACTATAGATGCTATAACAATATTTTAGTTGGATATTTTTGCATTTTGAAACAACTTTAAGGACACATTGCGCTTTGATTTGACCACAAACAAATATAAAGTATTCGGTGCAATGTCTCTTAAGTTTCAAGCTGCAACTATAGATCAATCTGTACAACTGAGGAATTATATCAAATGTTTTCCTCCTTTTGCAAGAGAAGGAAATTTAACAACAAACTGTCACCACAAATAAATTTAAAATGAAAATTTGATGCAAAAATTCTGTCGTTTGAACAATTTACACTACAAAGGCATGTAGAGCGTACTGACATCTATCGGATTTGACATTAACCTCAAATTTTTTGAAGTGGACTTTTTGCGTTTTGATTACTTGTCCCTTGCGTGCTTTGATTCCCATCGCATATTACTTGGACTTAATAGAAAAGTAACCTGTCCTGCTTCTGAACATTTCACTTTTCATTAGGCTTTGAATTTTGTGTGCAGCCTATAGCATCAATAACATCGGGGAAATTACTGTCATAAAACCTTGTTTCACGGTTTGTAAAGAATTACCATTACCTTGACCTTGAGGCGTATTTACGTACTGTCCCTCATTCCTGCAATGCCGAGGCTGAGGCGTATAATTGTTCTACAAACTGTAGCTACATTTCTGAACATAAATAGGAAATAAAGTAGAAATCCGAATTAATTGGGAGTGTGGTCTGTGCGGATTCGGAAATGTTCGGATAACCGAAAAACGAAAATATATTTAATCTACTTGTTGTATCTGAGGATGATACATCAATGAAAAAAACTAAGAGGAAACCATTTGGTGAAAGCAATAATGGCTGCAATACACTGTTTATGGGTCCGAGATTCGGCTTATGTAAAGTAGTGCTACCCAACTTCCTTATGTGCTCGGGCGCGGGCGCCATCACAACCATCGTTAGAGCAGATATGCTTTTTTGAGAGGAAAAAGGGAAAGCGCTGGTTAGGGAAGAAAGGACTACTAATTTAGGTGTACAAAAACATACTTCATGGGTGTGCACTAGCAACAAATTCGTAAGGAAATAGTTTTGTCTTAAAATTTGAATTAATATAAAAAATCGTGCATATTAAAAATTTGCTTATGAAGGGCGCCAGAAAAATACATCACGGGCACCGCGTTAGCCAGCGCTAGTCCATCAACGATCCAATAGCGTTGTAGATCGGTATTGAACTCATTTTAGAGGCAAATGAACACGTTTGCGCTAATATCTTATATAGTTAAACGAGCAATTCTTGTATATATAAATATATTCCGCGCAAATTGGAAACAGCTCCAACAATTTCGATTACATTTTGTATTCAGACAGGGTTTTGCTTATTAAGTTTATCTATACAGGAAAAAAACAACAACGCCATTTTACACTGAACAGTCACAATTACTCTAAACCTCATTTTGGCCATAGTTTCTCTGTTAATGGACCAATTTCAACAAACAAGCCAGGATATTAAAGGTCTCGTCAGGGAAACGGCTACAGCAATTAGGATGAAAATTTATATTCAGTTAATAATTTGGTTTTCAAGTTTATGTAAATAAGGATATTCTCCCCTCTCCCCCCCCCCCAAAAAAAAAGACAAAAAAGAAAAAGAAAAGAAAAGCCGAGCGAAGCTCGGTCGCCCAGATACTAACCAATAAATGTGTTCTTGCAACCCAGCATTAATCACTGCTAGCACATCGTATTGTTACTTAATGGAAAACTCTGTTGTAAAAACAATTTCCCCACCAACGATTATTTGCTTTAAACTCAACAGTTGATATCTTGCAAGGTAACGCCTTAACGCCAACGTTACTACTGCAATCAACACAAATTACAGCCACATTTTTACCATACATATGCATTCGCATATTTTAGAAATAGTTGCTGGTGTTGATGTCAAAAGAACAAACACAATGTCACCAAAAGTAATCACAGAAATGTCTTTTCGTTTTTTCTTTTCTTGTCTTCCTTCTTGTATTGTTTTTCTTTAATGTTGGCAAAAATCAACTCTTTCCATTGCGCGAGAGAACCAACTGGAAAACTCTGCCGTCAGAGGAGCAATAAAATCCTTATCTTACTTTAGATCCTGGAAATGCTGACCTGTTTTCAAACAGGCAGCATATCTCATGAAAACATTGACGCTCATTTGCCTAAGCTCAGCAGGAGGAATTTTTTTGTGATTTTTGCATGATGTTATCGCTAAGTTTCTGTTGTGCACGAGGGTTAGAATGAGGATTCCTGCTGCTGAGCTTAGGCGAGTGAGCTATAACATGTTTAAGAGCTGGTACAGAATTGTATGAACCCTGGGGTTTTCTAGAGGACCCTGCACCAGATTATAAGGCTAAAGACATGTAACAGTGATTTAAGAACAAAGTTCCCGAGTTCATAGTGCACCAAGATTGGCCATTGGGAAATTCAGCTCTGAATCCGCTGGACCACCATCTATGGGACATTGTCGAGAGTAAAGCTAGAGAAATCTAGAGGCCCTAAAACGAGATTTCACGTGAACACTATAACAGTACAGAATGTAGATATAAATGTCATACGTGCTGCTATACATAGGTAATAATTGGTTGCATAGTGTGGCCTCTAAAGAAGGACATTTTGAGTCATTATCTATCCTTTGTATTCACTATATTATTGTTAATAAATTGTATGAAATGTTTTGGATGGTGTCATTCTCTTTATACTTGTGACAAAACTTATTTTTTGAGTTATGCTGTTCACATTCAACACTATCAGTTCTTTCCTGAAACATGATGTACACATGTATTCTACTGGTGGAGTCTCCTGTTGAAAACACTCCATTTTCAGTGGACTCCTGCAAACAGATCTAAGTGCTTGGAAAACATTCCGCTCAATTTTGATAACGCCTAAGCAGATAAACGAATATGATGCAAGACTTATCGCTCAGCACAGTCCAAATTACTTTTAACACAAGGCTAGTGAAGACGTTTGTGGTGATCGTCACGCATCAATAAACGCTTTCGTAAGATGTTCAACATGAAAATATTTGTTTACATCTGTCACACTAACATTCCTTGGTGCTTTTCCTGCTCCCATATTATAATATGGCAAAATTTTGTACCATATGTTTCACAGACGCCGCTTTCAGTCAACTGCTGTAAGGCTCGCCTTCTAATTCTAGCTCACTAGTGGTTGTTGATGTAGTGGCTTGTCATCCTGAAATGATTGGTCTGCTGGATAACAAAGCCATCGGTACATTACTCAAGAGAAATATCAATCAGAAGGCAAATTACACTATTTATATATCCTTCTGTTTTTTAAGTTTTCTTTTTGATCTCCACTCAATCTATTCATTCCTCTCCTGCTCATTTCCAGCATCCAAGTATTTCTGGGTCTACCGCTTCCTCTTCTCCTAAATGGACACAAATACCAAACTTTTTGGGTTATTTTTCCTCTAGTATTCTTTTGAAGTGTCCACACTAGTGTGTTGTTTATATCCTAAGCATTCTGCCTCAGAACTTTAACTTTAACTTCTTCCTAAGTAACACATTTCTTATTTTTGTTTTCTAATTTTAAATGCTTTATTGGTGTTCCTTAAAAGGTCTATTTGTATGGTCAATAACTTCGATGTCATTTATTGAATTTCAAAAGCCCAGCCTCTTGTGTGATAGTACATCTCACGATTGATTTGTATATTTGCAATTTAGTTTGTAATAATGATTATTAATCAGAATTATTATTATTATTATTATTATTATTATTATTATTATTATTATTATTATTATTATTATTATTATTATTATTATTATTATTATTATTATTATTATTATTATTATTATTATTATTATTATTATTATTATTATTATTATTATTATTATTATAACATTTTCAGGAAACTCCTATTATACAAATGCAAAGTTAAACTGGCTTAGGCCACTGTTTTTGCAAGCAATAATGTAAATTTCCAAGCAGATTTTCCGATTTTCCGGCTGCTATGAGCGTCGGAACCTATGTGTATACCTCATGAGTCGAGATGTGAGTTGAATGGACTAGTTCATTTAAGCAACTCAATTTCGTGTAAGAGATACTAATAATTATGGTGTATGGTGGGTACGAACCTCCAACAGGCATAATCTAATGGTTTTGCTTGTCAAAGTAATTATGTAGGGTTCCATTATTCCCTGGGTAACACCACTAGATCTCCCTTCAAAGGCCGGCCACAGTAGTAATTTGAGAGTTATATTGTATCTCCCTAAGGGCTTTCGAAGTTTCATCTGGTAATAAGCTGTCTCCTTCCCTCAAGCTCTTCCTTATCGTGTCATTTATACGACACGATGCGAAGGTGAACGAACTCTCTAGGGCTTAACTAGGATTCAACCAAAAAAGGAGATTGGAAATCACGTGGAGAATGTTCATTCTAACAAATACAATGGAAGCTGTACATGTGTTATTTTACCACTTTGCTTGCCGACATATCTCGTGGGCTTCCATCGCTAGATGGAGCGAATAAAAATAAACGAAGCCTTTTAATTCGTCGACAAGTTTGCTGCAGTCTGGGACGTAGACACTCGAATAATTAAATATGAGTTAACAAGATAATGCTTCCCTCCCATTGTGTCAGGCACAATATCTATCATTCAACTCTGAATGGTAAATAATGTATTTTAAATAACTTCTTACTTTCTCCATAGGTTACGCGTGGCAATTAGAAGTAGTTCTAAAAAAATAATTTTTGAAAATTCACAGAAAATACATCTTTTGAGGTCCTTGATTTAAAATCTTATCTAAAAATCACTCACATGGCATGTGTTGCACTCACATGACTTTCTCTACTTTTGTACTAACCATTCTTACTAACTCTTATTCCTATATCGTCATGTTAGTTGAGATAAGCATTTGCAAAAATTATCTTGTTTATTTCCTTGTAGGTAAAAGGGGAATATGGGAATACAGTAGGCTTTGAGGGATGGTCAAACCTTTTAAAGCTTTGAAATTCCGTTCTCTTTGTACGGTTAACATACAAAAAATGAATAGCGATGTTCCATTTGACAGAAGTATAGGTTCTCCAAAATTTACACAAAGAGTGAGGAATTTGTATAGTAAGATTTGGCCTATCTCTTACGGTTTACCAGTTATGCAAAAGTCATCCAGAGTAAATGGGACTACATGGGCTATAGGTAGAAAATTCAAGATACACATTTCATTTGTCATAAGAATATCTCAAATATATGGCATTTTAATCAAAATCGTTAGAGCCATTTTCATGAAAATCAAATTTTTCGAAAAACTTCCCATGTAAATGGTAGTTTAGGGTGAAACAATTTTCTTAAAAATCTTCGTGTCGCATCGTTGAAAGACATTAAACTTAAATACCAAGTTTGGTTTTTAACCGACTTTTTGTTTTTGAGTTATGCTGTCCACAGGCTGACACACACACACACACACACACACACACACACACACACACACACACACACGCACGCACACACACACACGCGCACACACAGAGAGAGAGAGTTCTTTTTTTAATCTCCATATTGATTTTCTGGTGTGGAATACAATACTTCTCCTGCATTCGATAGGCAAATGGAAAAAGCTATGGTATTCTGAGGTCTTGCCCGTAGTTGCGGACCCAACGAGTAGCACAATGCCTAATAGGTTATTTCTGGCATACTTTAATGGAAATAATATCTCGCTTTCTTTTTCTTCCTCATTTGCCTCGAGTGTGATCACTGAATTGTTTGAAGTTACATAATCTTAAAACCCACATTTTTTTCAAGTTTGCAAGCGCCGTTTGGCATCGATACCAATAAGTGTGTGTTGGTATTTTTCTAATGACTTACTTTCTACTCGAACTTTAACCTTTAGCGCGCATGAACACGACTCAAAAAAGAAATGTCGGATAAATGTTCATCATATCATCAGCATATTTCAAGGATGCAACGCCAAGATTTGCGAGAAAATCCCCCCCCCCCCACACACACACACATACAAATTACGCTTTACATTGATACATTTCCTTTTCCGTTCTACTTTTTTAAAATGTCTATTTGGTTAAAATAACACACATTTAAGACATTTGGTTAATAAATGTAAGTACAGAGGCATGTTTAGACGTGGCGAATAACCTTGCTAAGATCTGCGCGATTGACTTCACACGCAAATTGATCGTGGAAGTAACGTCTCTGTTTCCTTCCTTGAAATAAACACGACTCTGCTGATAATTCGAGCGAGCAATGTGCTTAGCCAGTAATCACTTAGTACTCCCGAAGCTTAGTGCATGGAAGTCGGAGAGATACTAATCTGACAACCCTGTGGTCTTATAAATACAAAAGTGAACTCGACCATAAACCACTGTGCAGCTATCGGCCATTCATCACCTCTACAAGTACCCTTATACATCTATAATTTGTTCAATAACACTGTAAGCACTTTTAAATGCTAGATTATATATGTCAGTGTGCCTCACATTCAAGAGGTTCCGAGTTCGAATCTCGGTTAGAATGAGTTATCCGGATAAGGTTCTTTCCCAGGGTTTTCCATAGAGCTACGAGCTTTTAAAGATTTTACATCACTTCAGCTTCCTGTATCCCTTTCTATTGAAATGAGTAATGATTTTTTTTTCTGCAACACATCTTGATAATATATGTAAAACAATATCATATTTTTACTCTCTGCTGTTCATTTATAGAAAATAGCAGAAATATTTATTGTATTACCACCCAAAAGCTCTATATCAAGATTTCACTGGAAGCCGACATTTAACGGTCCCGTAAAAGTTAAAAGTACAAGTAAAAATAAAGACGCATTTTAGACCAAAATTCGCATGCGTAACTCCAAAACGAAATACCAAACCTCATATTTAAGAATGCAAGTTCTTCGTACCTCACACATGGAAAATATTTTCATTTTTTAAATTTCTCATACTTTGCATATTGTCGTAAAATATATGAGTGCATTGTATTTTCTACAAACAGGCTATGAAGTATTTTCATTGGGAAATAATTAGAGATAGAAGCACATCTACTGCAAGAATAAAATGTGGAACTCATTAAAATATGCAATTTGCAGCTAACTTTTTTCATACCATTAACGGTTTCCAAAATATCTCAAGTTTTCTTGGGATGGAGTCTAGTTGGGTAGCTTCATTTGAAATTAGGAATCCTCCGACTATCGCTTTACCTTCTTTATGGAACGAAATATTTAAATGTAAATTAATAAGAAGTAGCTAGAATAATGAGCTTTTGTAAGCATAAATGGAAGAAAAAGCATCAGATTTCTATCACTGAGCATTTAATGTTTGTCCTGCTCTATCAATTCACGTTGAAAGTAGCACGTTTGCAATACTGCACTATGCAATCTTGTACCAAAAGGTCATCTGTTACAAAGAACACCGATATCAACCTTCGTTCTTTCCTTCACCTTGACCATGGTACGTTGAAGTGAATATCCGCCTTCCTTCTAGTTATATCTACTATAGTCCTGATGTAATTGTTTCTTCAGGAAAAGGGATTATTTTTGCCGTGCATGAGTCACGAGATTAGCGGCGCTTAGGCTAACCGACGTTTGACCTTGAGGAACAACTCCATATAATTTTACTCATATATTTTCTAGTATTGCTGGAACACTGCGCAATAGAGGACGTAGTGGAAAACCAAACACGTTCCTTTGTGTTTACGTAATGAGACGAGAAATCTTTCTTGGTGCGAATTCCGCAGGCCTAGTGGAATTAAACTTTGATAGGCTTCAAGAGTAGCTGACATTGTCAATCTCTGCACAAGGTCTCCGCCTACACGTGGTACTTTGGCGATGATCAATAGACCTACGGACACGCGTACAATTCGTTGTCTCGTCTCAACGGGATTCTCTCTTTTCATTTCTAATGGATTCTCTACATTATTCCAGGCGATATAAACATGAATTACGATATAAGAAAGAGAGAGAGAAATAACTAATTTCATTCAAAATTTGACGAACTTCCAGAAGAACATGAACCAGTTCCTTTCATTGAGGATGGGCTAGGATGGTGAAAAACGTATTATTCAGAAGGACAGAAAACTAATAATGCGTTGAAAAAAAAAAAAAAAAAAAAAAAAAAAAAAAAAAAAAAAAGTTCAGCATCTTTCAAGATTAAGAACGAAGGATTTTCAAGAAAAGCTCCCTACCTACCCAAGGCTATCCTCTACATCAGGGGCAGGCAGAATAGTGTCTGGTGCGAATCCACTGTGCATGCAACCCGCATAACATTCCTGTTGCTTGTAGGAGTGGAATTTCTTCGCTTCTTAAACTGTTGACAGTGGCTGATTGATGCAGCTAACGATCAGTGCTTTTGTTTCAAACAGAAAGGGATGGTCATATTTTTATTATGTGAAATTGAAATTACACACATTATCATCCGAACATATGAGAAAATACTCAGACTCTGGCGCAATATGCAGTTGCGCCGAGAGGTGGTTATCTGAAACGCGAGTCTCAGTTTTGACTTTTCTATGTTCATCAGAAAGATATGTGGAGCAAAACACTGCTTCGGTGTAATAGACGCAGTAAATTCTCTCAAACCAACACGTTCTTTGAACACGTCTGTACCGACTGCATTCATTTTTACTTTCTCTACTGGTAAGTAGGGGAAGTATTGTATTCCACCCAAAAATTCCATGTCGAGATTTCAACGGAAATATATGTTTTGAGGCCCCCTGAATACAAAAAAAAAAAAAGGCATTTTTAGAAAAAAGTCCGTGTGTGTGTGTCAGTCTGTGGACAGCATAACTCAAAAACGAAAAGTCGGTTCACCCTACAAGAAAATTTATTGAGACATAAATTGTGTATTTTAGCAAGATCTACATTTTTTGTACAGTATGATTTGGTCTATCTCTAACGGTTTACCAATTATGCAAAAGTCGTCCAGAGTAAATACGACTACAGGGGCTATACCCAGAAAATTCAAGATATACATTTCATTTGTCATCAAAATATCTCAAACATATGACATTTTAATGAAAATCGTTAGAACAATTTTCAAGAAAATCAAAATTTTCGAAAAATTTTCCATGTAAAGGGTAGTTTAGCGTGGGGGTATTTTCCTTAAAATCTTCGTGTCGCATCCTTGAAAGACATTAAACTTAAATACCAACTTTGGTTTTTAACCGACTTTTCGTTTTTGAGTTATGCTATCCACAGACTGACAGACTGACACACAGACACACACAGACCTTTTTCTAAAAATGCTTTTTTTTGGATTCAAGGGGCCTCTAAACATATATTTCCGGTGAAATCTCGACATCGAATTTTTGGGTGGAATACAATACTTCCCCTACTTACCAGTAGAGAAAGTAAAAATGTAGATCAGAAAACACTAGCTTTTTCGTTGTATGCGGTATACCTATAATAAAGTTCAATGTTGCCTCGAAGAAAACCATGAAATATCTGTTACACATGACAGACATAATTCCTCCAGTTACCGGTCGCGAAATGACTTATGGACTCCTGAAATGAACTAAGGCAGGGGGTGTGTACTGTTGTGTTGCATAGTTGCACGGCGAAAGGTTCATGTATCACAAGGATTCACGAATCCGCATTTGCCCACCTCTGTTCTATATGGAATAGTTTTCAAACATTGTGATTTTTCTCAAAAATAGCTCTAACGATTTTGATTGAAATACCATATGTTTAAAATATCTTTATGCCAAATGAAATGTATACCTTAATTAAATTGGAGGACGAATATTTTTGTTTTCGAGATAAACACGACAAAGTTAAGTGCTTGATTTTAAGACTGGTAGTTGCAGATTTACACTTCCGTGTTCACAATAAGCGTTATACTCCTGCAAAAATACAACGCACTCTTGATGCAATTGTACGACACATTCTCTTCACAATTTGAAGACCTAAAAACATTTGAAACCAAAATCCAATTACTTTGCACTTTTGAAGTTTCCATGAAGTGAGGCTTCACACCAGCTACAAAAATGAAACTACTTGCATTGCAGACTTCCACGGCCGTAAAGTGTTCTGAGAAAAAAGGGTGCGAATTATTTAGGTCTCTGCTCTGCTGTGAATATCCGAGATTACGTTTGTTTGCATCTAGTTTAATGGCAGTCTTTGGCTCCATTTCTACCTGCGAATAAACATTTTCAAAAATAAACTACATTAAAAGCGAGTAATGCAGCAAGATAAGTGAAAATCACCTTGCGTATCTTTTGAGACTGTCCACTTCATCTTTTGCACCAAACATTGAAGGCCTTCTGAAACGTAAATCGTGCCAAAAAAGTGTCCTCAGAAACATAGTGGGTTAATCAGAAGTAGAATATGAATGCGCACGCCTTTGATTTCCTGTACGTAAGAATGTGTCGCCACTCGAACTCAGCAACCACAGATAAATGCGTCATTCTGTCCCAGCGGGTGGAAGAGGTGATTTCAACCTCCCTAACTTGCCTGCGGTTGAGCACGCCTGGTCGAAGTCCTACAGGGCACAGTCCCTTGTTTACACCATCCATGATACAGTTGCGTAGCGGCAGCAGCAAGTGGTCACAAGTCCCAAGTCTTAATATTACTAACCCATATGATTAATCAAGGCGCTGTGTCCTGTAAGAATAGACGACTTTGGCGCGCCAGACATGACTTTTTTTTTAGGTGTATCTCTTTGGTGTACCAGTTATGCAAAAGCCATCCAGAATGAAAAGAACTTTCGCGGACATTCTCAGAAAATTCAAGATAAACCTTCCATTTATCCTGAAAAATAACTAAAACCTATGGTATTTTAATCAAAATCGTTAGGCTACTTTTAAGAAAATCAAAATATTCGAAAAAGTTTCATGTAAGGCGTAATCTGGGGAGGATTTTCTTGAAAATCATGGTGTCGCATCCTTGGAAAATGCTGAATTTAAAAACCAAGTTTGATATTTAATAACTTCGTTTTTTGAGTTGTGCTGTTCGCAAACACACGAAGACCTTTTTCTAAAGACACTTTTTGTTTTGGGGAACCTCTAAATATATATTTCCGGTAAAATATCGGTATCGAATTTTTGGATGGAATACAATACTTCCTCTACTTACTATGCGTAGCAGAGAAGGTAAAAATGGCAAGGTTTTGTCTTCCCTCACCCATACTTGAAATATTTTGAAACGATTCCAACACTGGCTTCATCTTAAGTCTCCCTGCGTTTCATTTTCTTGTTTACTTTGTTGAAAGCTGTGGATCTAGAACTTCACAAAAATGAATGGTGAGGAGTGAATCTGTCTTCAGCTAAATGTACCGGACTGAATTATCGGAACAGACCAGATGGTAGCGTAAGAACCCGGCTGGGCTCGGCGGCGCTTTTTATTGATTGCTCCCGATAGAGCAAACTCAAGAGTAGTTTTGTGAATTGTGCAACAGGTGAACTGATTACATTTCCTACTTGTTTCATTCAGTTTAGGCGATGCTGTGCAACAAAACTGTGCGCCCGATTTAATCTCTAATCTCATCATTTGGAACGGCAGTAACACCCATTTGAATTTAGTGGCTATTTCTTTTACATAAGAAACCTGGCTACCATACAACATCAGTGATGATTTCCTGTAGATGACAACTACTTACCTAAGACAGAGGAAGCATGGACTTGACATTAGCTGGTTTTGACATATCTATAATTTCTCCATCCTTAGATCCGCACTTGATGTAAAAAAATCTGATGTGTTGCACTCACATGACTTTCTCTACTCTTGTACTAACCATTCTTACAAACTCTTATTCCTATATCTTCTTCGTGTTAGTTAAGATAAACATTTGTACAAATTATCTTATTGCTTATTTCCTTGTAGGTGCAAGGGGAATATTGGAATACAGTAGGCTTTGTGCGATAGTCAAATCTTTTAAAGCTTTGAGATTCCGTTCTCTTTGTACACGTAACATATAAAAAATGAATAACGATGACCCATTTCACGAAAGCTCCAAGTTTTCCGAAACTCACACACATAACAAGGTATATCTCCGAAATGGTTCACCCTACAAGAAAATTTATTGAGACATAAATTGTGTATTTTAGCAAGATCTACATTTTTTGTATAGTATAATTTGGTTTATCTCTAACGGTTTACCAGTTATGCAAAAGTCGTCCAGAGTAAATACGACTACAGGGGCTATAGCCAGAAAATTCAAGATATACATTTCATTTGTCATCAAAATATCTCAAACATATGATATTTTAATCAAAATCGTTAGAGCCATTTTCAAGAAAATCAAAATTTTCCATGTAAACGGTAGTTTAGGGTGGGATTATTTTCTTCAAAATCTTCGTGTCACATCCTTGAACGACATTAAACTTAAATACCAACTTTGGTTTTTAACCGACTTTTCGTTTTTGAGCTATGCTGTCCACAGACAGACTGACAGACTGACACACACAGACACACACACGGACCTTTTTCTAAAAATGCTTTTTTTGGATTCAGGGGGCCTCAAAACATGTATTTCCGGTGAAATCTCGAATTCGAATTTTTGGGTGGAATACAATACTTCCCCTACTTACCAGTAGAGAAAGTAAAAAGGCGTCAACAACTAACCCGCGATACGCCGAAACCAAAGGGCACCACAAAATATAGTACCTACCTTAAATATTGGCAATTATCTGTGAGTTTTCAAGATATATAACCCTGGTAAAAACTACTTGAATGTAACGCTATTCCTGAAACTGCCGAGTAAATATCGTTCTGTTGCAACATAAACACGAGGCATCAGCCCACGTGGCATTTCTTTGTATTAGTCGCAGGTGATATGAACATCAGGTTATCGCGGAAGGATACAAGGTGCGGATCTAAGGCTGGATGGAGTATAATAATGTAAATAAGGGAATACTTAATGAGAAACATTACCTGGCGAGTAATCTACTTAAGCTACTAGAATTGCCAATGTCTATGCCTATAGAGTTGATTAAAAATACTTTTGCAAAGTCTGAAGATGAGTTCCCTACACTGAAATAATTAAATAGACTGAAGGGAATACAAAGTCTAAAAATCTTGTGTTGCACTCACATGACTTTCTCTTCTCTTGCACACACTTTTATTCCCTTATCTTCATGTTAGTCGAGATAAACAGTTGTAGAAATTACTTTATTGCTAATTTTCTTGTAGGTGCAAGAGGAATATGGGAATATAATAGGCTTTGAAAGATATACAAATCTTTTAAAGCTGGTCGCTATGTGAAGGCTTTGAAATTCTGTTTCTCTTTTACACGGCCAAGAGATAAAAAACTGAACAACGACCTTCCATTTGAGTAAAGTTGCAAAAGTTTAAGTATTACAAAATCACAAAAATTACGAGGAATATTTCCGAGTGGCTTCCTCCACAAAAAAAAATTGCATTTTGAAATAAATTGTGTTTTAACGAGACCTACTTTTTATATAATAGGACCTGGTCTATCTGTATCAAGAGTAAACTCAAACTATCGCCAGAAAATTAAAATATACATTTCATTTACCATAAAAATATCTTAAACATAAGGCATTTTAATCAAAATCGTTAGAGCCATTTTCGAGAAAATCAAATTTTTCGAAAATTTTCCATGTAAAGGGTAGTTTAGAGTGGAGGAAGTTTCTTCAAAATCTTCCTGTCGCATCCTTAAGAGATATTAAACATAAATACCAACTTTGGTTTTTAATCGACTTTATGATCTTGAGTTATGCTTTTCAGAGATAGACAGGCAGGCACGTAGGTAGGTAGGTAGGTAGGCAGGCGGACAGGATAAGCAGGAAATGCTTTTCTGGATTCAGGGGGCCTCGAAACACATTTCCGGTGAAATCTCGACATTAATTTTTGGGTCAAATACAATACTTCCCCTACTAAAGATGCGTAGGATATGGATATTTTGTACAAAGCAAGAGATTTTGAAAGAAGTGCTAAGTAACTTGACCTAAGTGTGTGCATGTGGTCATGTTGTAATGCATGTTGGTGTGATTGCCTGTTAAATCACTAATTACACGCCAAAACATGATACTGTTTGCGAGTATTCAATGTCAACAAGATACGAAATCTCTATGGTTCAGTGAGCTTTTCGACAGTCAATACATTAGGATAGTGAGAAATGTCTATTCAATCAGAAGGTCGGGTTTTTCAATCGGTTTTAAAAACTGTTTACACACGCAAAATCCATGAAATGATGGTGTAATTAACTTACTAGGTTTCATTCGATTTAGTACGTTATGTGTAGTAGGCGTTCTACTCGTGGGGCAATATAAATGCGGCTTTATTGTACATTATATTTTAATATTAAAAGATACATATTAAAACTTACTGTACTTATTCTGCAGTAACTAGACCGAAAATGAATTCCATTAATATCGGATTGTGGAAGCATGCCGTTTCTGAACAAGTGGCACAAACTGTAACTCTCTAGTGGAACTACCTATTTCTTATAAGGATGTATAGAAATATATTCACATTTTAAGGTTATCAGGACCACCCTCTAGCGCAGTGGTAGCGTGCCTGTCTGGAGGTCCCGGGTTCGATCCCCGGTACCAGCATTGGGATTTTTCTCCGCTGGGAGGTCTGGAACGGGGTGCACTCAACCTTGTGATGCCAATTGAGTAGTTATCCTGTTGGAAAGATAGCGTCTCTAAAAGGTGAACTAGTCGCCATATCTAAGGAATCGACGCACTGGCCCCCGCCATCCTCATCCTGCACTCCTCCGTGGCCTTGGCTGTGGCTAGAGGACGCAGCGGCCGGGCGATAAAGAGTCGCTCTAGGGATGATTATATTATTATTATTATTATTATTATTATTATTATTATTATTATTATTATTATTATTATTATTATTATTATTATTATTATTATTATTATTATTATTATTATTAAGGTTATCCAACTGTAGAACTGGGTGCTGTTATATTTAATAGTTTTTGAGTTTATGTGGGATAAGTTATGTTAGGTAATATTGTATTTATTATTTCGCAGATTTTTTGAGGTTAAAAATAATGAACCAAAATGCATTTGGTATCAATAGGGAAAGCTTTGGTTTAGTAATTAGTTGTGTTAGCTCTAAAGGCATAACACGTTTTACAATTATAATGGCGTCTAATTATAATATTAATACAAAAAATTAAAACTTACATTCTCTGCCAATCAGCACTAATGAGTGTAAGTGTTCTTACCTAAAACAAAAGAAATGCATGTTAGAAATTTATACAATCTAAATAAGTAATTTGTAACAACTAAGCAAAATGTTGAGAGAGGGGAGGAGGGAGGGGTGAGGGGGGAGGGAGAGAGAGAATGAATGTTAACAGGATAACGTAAGCACACTGCGAGTTGGGATATAAAAATACGAGTACTCCTAAGGTTATAATTTTATTAAATATAAACATTTTATAGTACAAAATGCCTATATTTGCACACAGAAGTTTTTGCTTAGAATCAGTTACAGCTATTAAGCGCCTACAGGACATGCAAATTAATTATTCAACGTGAGCACCTGAAATGCAAGAAAACTATTACAATAGTAATATGTAAACTAAATAACTTTTCCATTCCACATACTAGTTCCCCGACATCTACAATTTATATGAACACAGTTGTATTTTCGATCTAGATTCAAAACAGCACATACTATCAGCTAAAGCAAGTAAATAATGGCATCAAAATTACATTAGGATTTGAATATTTCTCCGATGGTGTAAGGATAGCTGCGATAACTGCTTGAAAAAATAAGCATAGGTAACTCGGATGGATATCCTAATTCTGTAGTACTTGGAACCGCCTGAAGAAACTTTGATTGTGAGGAGTTTTAATGCGAAAAGGGGAAAACTGACATGTCTCATCCCTAGATTGGCACATGAAATGATAACGGTAATGATACCTGCTCCCTTCATATTACAGGGCGTTTATAGATCCGCTGGACCACCCCGTGGCTACAACGAACCAGGCGAGGACCGGCGCGCCCTCCGCCAAAGTTACATGTAAACGACCGGCTAGTCATGAGTAGGGAACACTAGATACTGTACTAACTTACATTAGGCTTACCTGCATCACAACAGATGCTGAAATTGATGACCTTCAACACGAACACATTCCCGATATCTCTGAAAACAGTTCTGGTTTACGAACATCCCCATATTATTCATGGAGTTCTTCACCACGCTGCAAAAGTTTGGGTTTGGTGCGCGTAGAATTCTCGACTCCATATTTTACCATGCAACTGACACGTTTATGTAAATTAGATTTTAAATATTTTTTTCGCCGCAACTGACAAGAAATGAAAGATTGTGTGGCTGGTTTCAGCAGGATTCAGTTATGGAGCACATTGCTGCGAATTAGCATACACGAATTGGGAAATGGTTATGGTGACAGAGTAATTAGTCGAGGATTGCGGCCACCTCGTTCCCCTGACCTATCCCCATGCGATTTTTATTTATGGGGAGCGTTAAAGAATGAAGTGTACGCTCAAATTCTCACACGAAGGACAAAATCACGAGAGAAACACAGGAAGTCAACGTGAACTTACAAGAAGTATTGTTTTCGGAGATATAGCGAATATGTTCGCGTTGAAGGATTCAACTTCAACATCTTTTGTGATGCAGGTAAGCCTAATAAAAGTTAGGACAGTAGTTAAGTGTTCCGTACTCATGACTTGCCGGTCGTTTAGGTATAACACTGGCGGAGGGTGCGCCGGTACTTGCCCTGTCCGGTGGCGCCGCGGGGCGGTCCGGCCGATCTACGAACGCACTGTAGCTATCCCTCTACTCACGAGCAACCTTTTCCTAAGCATTGAATAGTATCCCTGTGTCAATAAATGTGTTCTGCTTTGAACTCAATTAATTAAATACGTTTCAGTATCACCTTACTCTTATTTTTTGATGTTTCTGCTCACGTTTCATTACCATTGCGGGCTTCGCACGGAAGCCATTATTATCCTTATTACGTATTTATTATTACTATTATTATGATTATTATTATTTAATTTTACATATTTAATTATTTTCCAACGACTATATACTTGCATAATATGACAGTGCATGTAAAATGCAATTTAGAAGCAAACTGAAACATTTAATTGCATCTATCTTTATTTGACCCCCTACTTCTCCTTACTTCTTTACTATTACTAACATTCCATGAAGAGGTAGATATATGCGTGCGCGCATCTTCGCGCCTATAGAAGTAAATGTCACAAAGAATAAAACGTGCCCTATCAGTTCCCGGAACGAGTTGTTCTTGCACGAAAACAGTAAAGATAACTATTATTGCAATATGCATGGCTTTCACGTGAACACGCCAGTGGCCTTCTAAATATCCTTCATTTATGGCTTCACAATGGCATTTTCACGTCTTTATTATCTACCGTCTAGTGCTGCAAACAGCTGCACTTTTAATATCTACACCCATTTCAGGCTTTAGTTGACCTTAAAAACACACAACTCGAAGGCCCCCCTCCTCTCTCTGTTGAGAATCATACATATGTGTATTTTAACATCTGAGACACCAATAAACTTAACTGACAATAGCACAAATGAGGCGTTGAACGCAACAGTGGCCCAACCACTAAATGTACATAATGGAGATAATGGAGTGTAAAAAATATCTGTGATTTGAAAGTTTCATATTTACTTTAATAACTAAGTAAGAGGCATGATATTTGGAAATTTTAATCAATATAGCACCGACATTGTGATACATAGTTACATACATGCAGGAAGGTTGGGCCACTGTTTCTATCCAGGAAGCCAGATTCAGTTCCATGCAATAACACACTTCTCATGCCATCTGCCGGTGGTTGTAGAAATGTGGTATAGGTCACTACTGCTCTTCTAGATTTTGATATGGGGAACATGTCTGTGCTAATAACTCAGTTTCTGAATTTTTGTGGGTTGGGCCACTGTTGCACTCAACGGCTCAAGTATACACCAAACAAAAAATGAAATGTTTTGAGCGAAGGTTTCCCTAATTCAGATACTGGAGCTTCTATCCTTTATTCACTGAAAAAGCACATGTATATTTTAATAAACTCCCTTAATTCAGCAAGTTAAATAATCTGACAGTGGATTTTGACAAATGAAGCATCAATAAACTAAATTAACAATAGCACAAGTTCAGGCCAAGCAGAAAATGATTTAAAGTAGTCGTTTGAGCAACGATTTCGCTAATTCAGATAATGTGGCTTCAATTCAGTTTATGGAACGAAAACTGAGTTGGGAAATACACAGAATAACCCGTTAAATAATTATTTGCTAAATTATAATAAGGTCAGCAATTAACCTTTCGTCTAAGTTAAAATAGTCTCTAAAATCAGAGGGGGATAGTTAATTTTGTCTTAGGTATCTCACTTGTGCTTTAATTAGTTTTACGACCCCTTGGATTTTCTTTTTTTCCCCTTACTATTTCTAGCGCGCACACACGTGACTCCTAAAATTATTGTATCCCGACCAAAACTTCGGATCAAGATTTCATCGGAAATACATACTTTAAGACAATCTCAATCCAAAAAAGCATATTTAGAAAATTCGCGGTGGTGGTGACATGGTGTGTGCGTGCATGTGTGTGAGATAACACCAGAACTCAAAAATGAAAAGTCAGTTAATTACTAAATAGCATCTTCCAAGGATGCGGCAAGTACCCCAGACTACCCTTTACATCGGGCAGCCTCAGCTCAATGCACTGTGACGTCATATTCTAATCGGATTACCGGACAGCTGGAAGCGTGCAGAATCGAAAGTCAACATAGGTGGAAGGAAAGGCAATAGCGGCTTGCTAGCACAGAACAAGCTGACCGTGCCTGCTGCCCGTTTTTCGAGCTGAGGCTGCCTGCTTTACATGGAACATTTTTTGAAAAGTTTGATGGATCTAACGATCTTGCTTAACACAACACATGCTTAAGATATTTTGATGACAAATAAAATGTATTTCTTGAATTTTCTCAAAAGTTATCTTAATTCTGGGTCACTTTTGCGTAAATGTTTAACTGTTAGAGATAGACAAAATGCTACTGCACAAAATATATAAATCTCGCTAAAACAAACAATATAAGTAAAATATGTTTCCTTTGTGAAAATAACTATTTTCGAGATATTTATTGTTATATTTGACGCTTTTATCGTGAAATATGGAGAAAAAAAAACTACAAAGACTATTTTTAAACACATGAAATGAACCTGCACCAAACCTTTAACATATACATTTCATAATATTTTGGATATTTTGCTTCATATTTTAGCAAAAAATTCATGTTTTCTCAAATGCTTCTTCACATTTTGCCTCTCTCTGGTAATAACACAACACATTCGAGGTGTTGGATACATTCGGTGCAGAAACGTAGCGTCAATGGATATGAGAGATGTATTACATAACCTGTAATTTTCCTCAAACTGATTGCCAAGTTGGTCTTCATTATAATTTGGTGGTACATAATCGCTTTAATGTCAAGCTTTCTTAAACATTATTTCAATTTGCGCCACTCTGCAGCAGTATGTTTCGAAACAAAGCTTGGGTCAACGAAGTCTTTCTTCAGCTGCAGGAAACTGGTGTTATGCGCTTGACCCACGGCATGTAATGTATTGTTGTACATCTCAGGTTAAGAATCGTGCTAACATTATTGCATTTATAGTCGTGAAGAGAGTAATTCGCGATTTGTTTTGTTTCTTGTATGTGTGTCCTTCAACTGTGAATATTTGAGCATGATTTGGACACTTGGTTACCTATTAAAGCAAATGTAGGTTAAGATTCGCGCGGATTTTGGGATGCAGGTATATATACAGGCAGTATACAAAACGAATAAGAGCTACAGCAGTAAACAAAACTTCATTTTCTTGCCGTTGTTGCAAAAAAAAAAAAAAAAAAAAAAAAAAAAAAAATAGAGATAAACTGTAGCTCAACGTAAGAAGCTTCCAAACATTAAAATTTCTCTAAAAAACAATATGTAATTAAAACAGATCCCCCAAAGCCCGCACTCAATATTACAACGAATATTAAAAGATGTATAGGCATTACAACATCAAAGTTTATGAAAGTGAATCCGATACTTTAAACAAATGTTTTATTAATCTTATTTGTTCAAAAGAAAAGTGAGTTATGAAGATCTAAAAAACATTTATAAGGCAGCCACGAAACACAACTATTCTTCTAATCACAGAATATGCGAAAAGCAACAAAAATATACGGGATAAATCCACGAATAGAATTTTCAATGAAAACTAACTTTCCCATTTTTTACGGGCTGTATGTTTTCGGGGAAAACAGGCACTTGCTTTTCATACTCACAATGAGAATGAAAAATCTTCAAACAGAGGCAATTATATTTAATATTTAAATGAATTAGAAATACATGATGCCTCTCTGACAGAACACTTGGAAAAGCCGACTGTTTTTTGTGATATTCAGAGTGATTTAATTTCAAAAGTGAGTACAATGACACATAGAATTAAGAAAGAAATTTCTGATGCCTTCTTTGTTTAATTAATATTAGATGGAACTCCTGACGTTAATAGTGAAGAACTGTCTACCGTTCGTTACATAAATTTTGACGGAAATGTTGAAGAGAGGTTTATTTGATTTACAGATGTAAACATATTCTTTTGAATCCTGCTCTCAGCATTGCCGAACATTTCTTTCAGACAGTGATCAAAGATGAAACCTCCAAAGTGCAATTCTGTTTAAACTGGGTCACATGTTAACGAATTTTACAATATTCGTTGGGTTACATAACCGAGTCTAATAGTCAGGCTATGCCACTGATCCGGTGACATGTTTTCTGTGCGTCCATTAAAAATTGAACTACAGAAGCATACATTGGAGTGGGATAAAATGTGTTCCCTGTATATCCTTCTAAATTTTTCACCTGTGGGCTGTGGCATGCCGGGACTAATGGAATACATACGTTCATCTTTGTTTGGCTCATGATGTGGAACAGAGCAATGTCATGGACCGACAACTGATCAGGCGAGGCTAAAATTAATCACGCCGTTGGACCGTCTCGTACACATACAAGTGCCAGAAATTAGCAGCCACTCAGCTTCAAGCGTGAGTGCACAATTACTTCAATTACTCGTTACACTGACCACATGGATATGCCTACAACTACTCTCTGGTATTTAGTAGTAAAACTGACACTTTGGGATCTTCAAGAATAACACAAATGCATTTATTTTGGCTGCTTTCAGGCACTCTAGTTTATGGAAACGTAAGTCAATACTTAAACTAACCAACTCTTGTTTCATTTTGGTGAATAAACAAGCGAAATCATTAATGAGAACGCGGTTTCAATTCCACATATAAGCGACCAAAGTGACGCCCGTTATGCGCTTTCATATTCCCAAACTTGTACTTGCTTTACATTGTTTCTGCGTGTGCCAGGTCAACTGACTAGGGTTCGTTTTCCTTGCCTTTACACTGTCCATGGTTATAGTCCGTTTTATAATTGGACATCGCAAGGTGTCCACCTCAGTAAACTGGAGCCAGGTGATTTACTCCACTCGGGGAAGATATTCAGATGTCTCTGCTTTAGTCAGATATGAATCGATTCCTAATGAATGGAAAAGGTGCAGCCAATGAAGGATACGGTCGCAAGTACCAGCCACTCTCCTGTGCTGCACAGTGTGCAATTCTCCCTATCAATAGCTACATCATAAGGAATCGACTTAGCCCTAGACTCAAGATTTGTGATCACATGATCAAAATCAACCATTGAAAGTTTTGTCAATGTGGGACAACGCATAGGACGCTGCGAATTATTTTTATGTCAAAACAATGATGCTTTAGTTTACACAAGACTTTCTCATTCGATTTTCTGCCTCTGCTTTGATAAATTACTCTTACATTTAGATTAATTCCTCGAAAACTATGAAACCGCTAATTGTGACGGAAAATGTGACGAGTATTCATTCTGGCAGGAAATACTTGTCGACCGCAGATTAGATAATATGTAACAGTAAATTTTGTTGCCGATTCACGATTTCCATATCTCGCAGAAAAAAGGCAAAAAGAATAGCAGAGCCAATTCTCAAGGTCGGATTTCCCTATTAGCCTATTTTGAACATTTGCCCGTGTCATCATTTAGGGAGATGCACACGACTATTCTTAAAGTTTCCCGAAGGAAGTAAAGACTCAAAAAAAGAGGAAACGAGAAAAGTAGTGTAACACCCAAAAGACTATCTTTTTACCAATTCACAAGTATTTTTCAAGTACATATTATTTATCAAAAACAATCTGCAATAAAGAAAAATGATGGATAACAGCATATATTCTACCTACGCAACGTTTATGTAGATATTATTTGGAGGAGAGAAACAAATATAAAAATACAAAACGTTTTGGAAAGCGGCAAGAATACTATTTGAGCAACAAAATACTGGCTAAATACAAAAGAGAGGCCGACCGCCCTTGAAAAGAGACGCTCAACGTCAAGCTACCTCACACCACTGCTTGTAAATACGCGGCCCAGCGACAGTGGAGCGGTAGATCAAACACGACAATGAGCGCGGCAGTACAAAGGGTTTCCAGACAGTTCGAGATGCTGTTTACGAAAAGTTGGATTTCGAGAAATAATCCGTACTACGTCATTCTCGGCCATATACGCGAATTCAATGTTGAGAAAAGCGAGTTTGTAAGCATTGCACGAGACAGTTGTAGCCATTTTGATATGGCTGTTTGAGTGTATCGTCGGAGGCAGTTTGTGAGACAGACAGAGAGTATTAGTGAAGTGTATACAGTACGGGCGATAGTTCCTTGCCGGTGACCTACTTATCTAGCGCACTGAGGAGAGTCTATGTCTGACGTCACCTTGCTGCTGTCAGCTGTCTGCTGGAAGACGAGCAACATAGCCATCCTATCCAAGTTTAGTTATAGAAACAAACTGTGCACATCGAGTTCAAATACCATAAGCACACGACTACAGGAGAGATGTTACTCGGAATACTACTTCCGCAGATTGAACTAGCTGTATCCACTGCGCATGCGCGAGAGTTGTGGGCTCGCTAGCTGTTCAGATAACCATAGTGCATCCAGGCTTCACCGGCACAGAACTACCGCCCGAGCTGCATCAAGATTGCGATCGGACAAAAGCGCCGTGAGTTACAAGATCACGAAGCATTGTAGACCGTGTTAACGATAAAAAGGAAAATTGCATTTTTGTGATTCAGCTTTAGAAGAGAAATAAAGTGAAAAAAAAAAAAAAAAAAAAAAAAAAAAACTGAAAGTGTCACTTGTCACAGTGGCTTATGCTAAAACGCTCATCTGATGCAAAAAAATATACTGAAAACAGGGAAGACATGTACACAATAGCTAGAAGTGAAAAGTTCGGAGAAAGGTTCTATACAGAGTGAGTCTCCATTATATTGAGGGGAGAAATTCAGAGCACATTATATTTGGTTGTAAACGAAGTAGGAAACCGGATGAAATATTTAATCAAAGTGGTCTGAAGAGGAGAGATCTGTTTTTAAACAGAATATTTGGAGAAAGCAAGATTATGGGTCAACACTTCTATAAAGTAAAATATCTGAAATGTTGCACTTACATGACTATCTACTCACTCTTCTTACAAAAACTTATTCTTTTATCTACTCTTTATTAAACCATATAAATTTTCAATTCACGTTTGCACTTGCATACTTCGTTGTACGACACAGTAGGTAAATCGACACTCAAGTTTTAAAGACCGTGTAACTATGTGATGGATTTGAAATCCCATGCTCTTTAGATGACCATGAGAAAGAATGAATGATTACTGATGAAGGCCATGGAGAGTCAAATTGTCAAAATCTCGAATATTATAAATTTGATTCGGCTGATCACCCGAAAGCAATTATTAGACTTCTCCATTTGACTGACTTTGAAGCCTATATGTAATCCCTAGCTCAGGGGTGCTCAACAAGCGAGCACACGCTCGCTTCCCCTATACATTTTATTCCCCCCTCCACTGACCAAGGCAACCAGAACCAGACCTGCTAGTCAGAGGCGGATGACGCGGAGTATATATAGTAGACATACAATTCAACGGTAGGACGAATATTTTTGTCTTCGAGATGAAGACAATAAAGTTAAGTGCTGGATTTCTAAGACTGGTAGTTGCAGATTTATACAATTTCTCTTGCTTACATTCCGTGTTCACCATAAATGTTATTCTCCTGAAAAAATACAAAGGACTTCTGAAGCAATTGTACGACACATTCTCTTCACAACTTGAAGACCTAAAAATATTTGAAACCAAAATCCAATTATTTTGCACTCTTGAAGTTTCCATGTTGCAACAAAATATGAAACTACTTGCATTGCAGAACGTAAAATGTTTTGAGCAAGAAGGGTTGGAATTCTTTAGGTCTCTGGTCTGTTGTGAGTATCCGAGATTACGTTTGCTTGCATCTGGTTTAATGGCAGTCTTTGGGTCCACTTATATCTGCGAACATTTTCAAAAATGAACTACATTAAAAGTGAGTAACGCAGCAAGATAAGTGAAAATCACCTTGCTTATCTTTTGAGACTGTGAAATTAATCTTTTGCACCAAATATTGAAGGCCTTCTGAAACGTAAATCGTGCCAAAAAGTATCACCAGAAACATAATGGTTAATTAGGAGTAGAATATGAGTGTGTATGCCTTTGATTCCCTGTACGTAAGAACATGCCGCCACTGGAACTCAGTAACCACGGATAAATGCGTCATTCTGGTGGCTCTTACTGCCCATATATTATATTCCCAGTAAATATATTTTATTAGTGTAGTCGTTCTTACTACATACATGGTAATTTGTGAATTATAATTGTTCTAATTATATTTTAATACTCCTTGAAAGAACCGTTCCAGACCTAAGTTTACAATACCTTCCGGCCAATTACACCTGGAAAATATGTCGTGGAAGACGGTCTTGGATTTGTATCAAGGCCACCCATATCAAAACAATAAATAGTTAACGGTTATCAGAGACCTACGCAGGATTCTCCACATATTTTACATAAGATATGTTTAGCCTTGTGCCTCGTAAACTCTAGTATGTGGTCGTAATTTTCGTTCATATCACAAACCTGGTGTCTTTCAAATGTAGTAGATCAGATTCAAGTCATCGCTTCGGAGCGCAAGTCTGAACTGCCATGCTTGTGGCTTAAAAACCAACCTTAGGAGGGATGGAAGTAATGAAGATAAGAAACATTATCAACTGTAACCTGCGAAGAATTCTAAGTGCTGTTGCTTTAATTCTTATATTGATGTACGCTAGATATAGGACTGGGAGAAACCCAAAACCCAAGTTACAGCAGTGACAGAAGCAATGTCAGATATATGGAAACGGCAAAATCGTACATATATATATATATTTTTTTTTTTTTTTTTTTTTTTTTTTTTTCCGGTCCCAACTTCACTACACAGCATAGCAAACAAAGTGGACAAGGAGCAAAGTTCTCTATATAAATAAACATTTAAAGCGGGTATATACCGCAACGTAGGTAATAGGAGGCGGAGGATGTTCCGCTCTTGGTTTGATGATGTAACCAGCGACCTTGTTGGCACGAGCAAAGGTCGTGATACCTTCGTGACCACGTCTGTCTTCCAGACCTCGCTTTGTCTTATACAGAGCGTCACGTTAACAACAACGGGAGTGTCCACTGCTGTGATGTCAAACAGCAACGCTTGGGATCTGTTACAGACTCAGCATATGCGCTGCATCAGCTTGCTCCAGCACACTTGCTACAGTAGTCTTCAAGTTTCTATTCTGTAGCATGTTATGGCACACTGTCAGTCTTTCTGATTCCCAAAATATCACACACTGGAGCCAAAACCATCCTTCAGGACAGATTTCATTGACATTACGAAATTGTCATAATAGGCCGAGTTTCAAGCTTCGTTCATAAACTATCATACACTAGAATGATATCTTTTCATAGAAAACAATAAAAACGATACTGCTTTACAGTCACTTGGTTTGTTTCGTAGCAGTGCTCACAGCATCTTATGGAAAGCATACCACTAGGCAAGTAAGCCGCGCCGTGGTCGAGTGGTTAGACCATTCGCCTCTCACCAAAGCGGCCCGGTTTCGATCCCAGGGGACCGCATGTGGGATTTGTGACGGACGAAGCGCCGCGGAGGCGAGTTCCCTCCGGTTCTCCTCGCCATCTCATTCCACCAGTGCTCTATCTTCATTTCATGTATCATTATTCATCAGTGTCACCGCCTGCGGTGCCGCATGTAGTAAAAGCGTAAGTATTAGAAAACTTTAAATGTCCAAGCTGTGCACCTAAGGAATTTCAAATTTAACTTCAAATTATTTAGCTCATTCCAAGTACCAAATACACTGGTCCACGTCTTAGACTCCTGTTCTCACGTCACAATCGGTGAAGAACTGCGCAATAAAAACCTTAAGGTACACGAAGAGGTCCATAGTTTATCCACAACAGGCAGCACACGTCGCATCATCATGGCATACCAAAAAGACAGTAAAAAGGTTTTATTTATCGATTCAACCATAAGGTTTAAGCACCACCTTAGTCAACCTATGGAAGTGCATCTCGAAAAACAATCTATGCACCTCCCATACCCTTTTATAAAAATACATACAGGTTGGATGAAATCAAAATTGTTGGTCTCATGGTAGGTACCTCAGGGACGCTTTTCGTGAACTTTTGGAAAATATGCAAACTACCAATAAGGAAAATTGTCAATGCCACTACACGTGGCTCTGTAAACATTCTTAGATCCAACTTATTTGACCTTGAAAGTGAAAAGATATTTGTTTATGATCCGTATTTAAAAGTTTGAACTGCATGAAACGATAATGTTATTAATACTATCACCTCATCTTGTCTGTAAACTGTTGAACTGAAACTCATTTTTTACTTTAATTTTGCAACTCACAAATATGGAAAGTTGGTTTATTTAAAAAAAATAGCAGTTTATTTCATAACCGCTCTCGAGCAAACTCAAGTGGAGAGTCTGTGGCTCATATCAGGGTTCAAATTATATGTGCCGTCCAATCCATGTTTTTCGTCGTCACTAAGAAAACACCGGATTAATTATTTCAGTTTAACAACCCAAAACTTCCTTCACAGAAAAGAAAATATATCAAATGATATGAGGTGATCTGTCGGGCATATGTGTTAGTATAAACATTAAAGTATTCTTCCACCAAAATAATGTCAGCTATAAAATTAACAAATTGCCAGTTTCTCAATACTATTGGCAACAATGTTTTTCGTAGCTTCCTTCAGCTTCGAAAGGCTGGAGAATATTCATTACATTCGCAAAATGTGGCAGTTTACGCTTATGCCCATTATCTAATGCACGGGATATTGGCAAATTCATGAAGGATTCTGCGAAAGACAATCCTTTCGATGCACGCGATATCGCTGCAGTTTCGCACAATAGATAATGGTGTTTACATCCTCATTTCTTTTACAGTAATGCAAGTCAGCGAGGTCTTCCGCATTGCTCAAACTAAAATCCGATAAGGAAACCATGGCACTGCAGGAAGTGAAGGCGAAGACAAAGGGTGAAAAGGATACTTGCGTAACTACCCAATGAAAACTAGTACACTTTATATAAAACTATTCTATGAATGCTTGTACCAAAATAGTTAGCTAATAAATCTTCATATATTGTGCCTAACATGAGAGTTTAAAAATCGAAGAGAACACAAAAGAGCGTTATTTACGAGACAGCCTCCGTCTCTGATGGCTGGTATTCGCATTATTTTTGGCAAGATGCACGTGTATGTGGGAGAAATGCCAGAGTGGCAAGACTAGTAGTAACAAACGCGTAATGTTTACTACCAGCTGTCGACTATTACAACAGACAAGAGAAAATATCTGCATTCAGAAACACCCAACATAACACAAATCGAAAACGAGGCAAAAAGGAAGTGTTTAAGCTCAGAACCCAAACTATTACAGTAAACAGGAAGTTTCCTTCACGCTAAACACACCGTTAATACTTAAGGACTGTTTTCAGGTAATAAATGTAATGAATAAACACAAAAGTCGGCGCCGTGGCCGAGCGGCTAGGCCTTTCGCCTACCAGCTAGGCGACCCGGGTCCGATACCAGAGACACGCATGTGGTGTTTGTGGTGGACGAAGTGGTATCAGGGTAGGTTTGCTCCGGGTTCTCAGATTTCCCCCGCCACTCATTCCACAAATTTCTCCATAATAACCTTTCAAATCATCGATTTCGCCTGCACTTCAAATTATCCTCTTCCTCACTATCACACCTGGTGCTTGGCTGACCACCCGCTTACAGGTCTTCACTCTGTCCAGTCCATATTTTCCTGCGCTCCTAGGCACTGGCTTTTAAGTCCTAGGGGGTGTAAGTCCTACATAAGGGAAGGGTAATCAGGTAAATAACAGGGAAAATAAACACGAATATTTAAGGTGTGACTACATCCTGATGCAAAATGTAATTCATTATACCGTGTAGTTAATGTTATAATTATATTTCAGACTTTCAGTTACAAAAAATCCTAAATTAGGTACCTAAAATAGCTTCTATCACAAATCAAAAACAGGTTTTAATATTACAAAAATAAGTGAACAAAAATGACATTTTATTTCCCATTACAAGTTAGCCAAAACATTTGACAATGTCTTTATTGTACATGTCCATAATTAGTCACAGTAAGCAACTAATACCTTTTCTAAGATATTCACCGAGAAACTGCATGCTTGCCAGATAACACCATCTTAGAGGCAAAAAATGAGCGTTCCACATCAACTGATGTGACCGGAGCGTGTTTAAATATTGGTATTAGACGCAATTAGATGTGTTCAGGTGTTTTGCCACACAAGATGTCAGCAACTGTGCTGAGAACTGTCAGTCCTAGATTTGTTTGAACCACTGATTGTTTTTCGCCAAAATAACCAGGAACCAAGTTGATTTTTTCTGTCACTTCCTCTATCAATCCCTGTTGCGTGTAAATAGGCTAGCCAGAATATTCTAGAAAAGCGAAACCACATAGTTTACAGTGGTGGAAATGGTACAATTGTACCTACTTGCAACTTTGTGGTTTCTCTTAGTCTTCTCATAATTGCTGAGAAGGTCGTTATGATGCGGAGAACGTCTGTATACAATCGTGCAGCAGTTCTACCGTTGCCATTAACTGTCATATGCAAATAGCATATCGGTCATTTCTATACATATTTGTGTACTGGTACATGTCGTAATGCCGTCAACAATGTTATTGCACAGGTAGACAACACAACTACGAACATCTTTTCAAAGATGCTTCACGTCACAGCAAAATTTGGGAAAACTTAAAATATGTAACAACGAATATTTCGGAAACGGCCCATGCTGCGAAAAAAAAAAACGATTCATTTAAGATAAATTGTATATTTTAATAGAATTTGCATTATATCTAACTTTCTGGTTTTGTTTTTGAGAAAATAAAGCACCATGCATTTTAACAACTAAATCGATTGTTTGAGGGTGGAATATTTGAAAAGCTTCGCTTTCTGAAGAGTTTCACAAGTGCGCAATTTATTTACCTGACCTCAAAACGTGCATTTCTAGTTAACCTTTGGTATTAAATTTTAGGACGAAAATCAACATTTTATTTTTGTACCATAAATAAGCTGCAGTAAAAGTAAAAGCGAAGCAAAATCTGTTCTGAAAAAAGAAAATTTCTAGAAAATTATTGTATTAATACGAAAGAACAAGAAGGAACCCTACTCCACGAAGCATTCTGAAATTCGGCATTTTGAAACATTTGTTACTAGATAGTGCATTCAGTATGAGTCAATGTTGCGATCAGGATTGTAAATTTGCGAGTTTCCCGGCAAATTTCGAGGTTTTGGTAAACAATATTTTATCCCATCAAGCAGCAATTCTAGCGGTTTCTGAACTATAGGTAAACAATAAATAACTGTCTTTTTCATTAAAGTAGCCGCAATCATAATGTTGGTAATGATATCTACATTTAGAAAATTAAGACCGCCCAGGTAAATTTAAGAAAAGGAAAACCCTGTTGATGTAAAACTTGCATAGCTGCATTGTAATGTTTCGTTGAAAACCACTTTAATACTTTGCAATGCATAGCTGGGAGAGTTTCTTTTTCTAAGTCCCGTAATAAATTGATAATATTTATGCACCACAATTTGCAGATGATACAATGGCTGTAATCCACTCAATGTAACCTCAATAGCGAATATGTACGACGTTCTGAGTAAAAGGTTGACAGTTGACAGCGGCGAGTGCAATTCAGTGTGAGTGGGGATTCAGTAGTGACAGTTGAGTTGCGATTTATGATTCAGTGCATTTGTTCAGAGTGTTTTGCAAGTGTTTTTTGTATAACGTTAGCGCTAACCGCATAAGAGACAAATAAAATGTGATTATCAGTAATTAATGCTATCATTTGTCACAAAACTCAGAAAATACAACACGTCGTATAAGTAACTTATCGTCATTTATCTATGTACAGATTAATCCATTTTTTCAAAGCCTCGGATAGAAAGACTTTAAATAATATAGTATGGCTTCGGGATTCGGAGGAATAAAGCTGCGAAAACTTCGAACTTAAGAACCCGCTAGGATACCTACTCCGACAGATTTAATGCTCATATCTTCCATTAAACAAAACCTGAATTATACTGGTCAACAAAAGGTGAACATACTTCAAACTTTTCGAGGAAATGATGTGTAGGTACATTTGGACATTTCTCATCAGTCATGCTAGGAAGCATGTTCAATGAAGCCAGTCAATGAGCTCCAAGACAGTCAAGGTCACTTAACCGAGAAGTTTGTTTACAACCATTTACAACTTTCGCGTTTATTGAGGTTTTCAAACTCAAAATGTTCGTAATCAATGCCCTTAGACACGCTGCCTCGTAGTGCTTCAGCAATGTCGTTTCCGAACCAAACATGTATACAATTATGCTAACTTACAATGGCCTTAACAGTCAAGCTTGCATATTCAGCATTATTCAAAGATGTAGAGTGCGCTATCGGTATCATAACATTTTTAAATGGTTACGTTTTGTACAAACAAAATATTATTATGTAACAATACTTTCTCTAGAATTTGTTTTTATATACCTATATCTACATCAACTTTATACATGTTTCTATTCACTTCGTGTTAATCATGTTAAATGTTGGACAGAGATGGTTTCAAAGAAAATTATGCAGTTAATACAGGAACATTTAGGAAGCTGCAGTACAGGTTTAAAAGAAAAAAAAATTATGTTATGTATGTGGAAACACTAGCATGATGCACTCTATATGAGCTGGTAATAAACATCAACTTTACATTTCACATTGTGCTGCTTAAATGGCTGCAAAAATCCCACAGTAGCGAATATTTATGGCCGATCCAAAGTTTAATGGCGAGTGGCAGGAGAAGCTGGTCAACCAAAATCGAATCAGAGGCTTGCCAGGCCTTGAGGCATTGTATAGTTAAACACGCTGTGAAGGCAGATATAAATATAATTTGCGCCCACATTTATTTGCACAACAAGAAATACAATAGTAGGGGCCAGGTACCATCCACCATTAAATTTAGTATCTGCCATAGTTACGGCCGCGAAATACTTAACACATATTAAAGATAACTATATTTTCCGAGCACGCGCAAAAATGAATGAAAAATCATTCATTCCTTCGAGCACGCGAGCGCGCGCGCGCACACACACACACACACACACACACATATAAATATAATTTGCGCCCACATTTATTTGCACAACAAGAAATACAATAGTAGGGGCCAGGTACCATCCACCATTAAATTTAGTATCTGCCATAGTTACGGCCGCGAAATACTTAACACATATTAAAGATAAACTATATTTTCCGAGCACGCGCAAAAATGAATGAAAAATCATTCATTCCTTCGAGCACGCGAGCGCGCGCGCACACACACACACACACACACACGCGCGCACGCGCACGCACACACACACGCACACACACACACAGAGACACGCGCTTAGCAGACTAATTACAAATCAGGCAGGATATTCATTCGTTATAATTATTAACATCATCATTATTATTACTATTATTAATTAATATTATTATTAGATGTCCCGGTTTAAACGTGAAACGTTTTGTGTTTAAAATGCAGCTTTTAAGCTGAGCATTCTAGAAGCAGAACAATAGATTAATGCTACTAGACCAGCAGGTTTACTTTTTTTGCTTTTCTCCTAAATGTATACTGCGTGAGTCATATGTATCTTCTTTTTCATTCCCAGCAGATGCAGTCAATGAACAAGAATCACGTGATACTAAGATGCAAATATGTTAAAGCATTAAATTATCTGTTCGGACTGAAATAAAAAAGAAAGTTGGCGAGAACCGAAGCGCGCCGTTACTTTTTTAAGCAGCTGGCAGGTTCTGCTGCTCACGTGATGGAGTGGTGCCCTAGACCTCGACGACCTGCTGAAGGCCACGTGGTGGCATTGGAGTACCTTGCCCGCCAACCTCCATGCTCAACGGACTACATGACACCATGTTTGTGTTATTTCGGTTATTTTTATTTTTTTCCTCCTTTGACGTAAACATACTCTAAAAGCCTCTCTGTTCTTAACCACGGGACTACGATCTGTAAAGGCAATGGCTTTATTAAGTCCAAAACTTCTGTGCAGTGGCGGCGGTACAACTTCCAAACTGGTTAGTCTCTGAAGTGGGCAGAGGAAAATACGGGGCTGTGATATTAGAGGTGGCAAACTAATATGTACGTAAAATCCGTTACTTTGTACTGCACAACCAAGCCATTATGGCGAGTGTTATGTGTAGAAGTATTACGTTAGATCTATTTTTGTAGAATTTAAGGATTTGGATATCAGTGTTGCTGGCATTTTTACCTTACAGGATACAATTTTATTCCACACCAAAATTCGCTGTCAAGATTTCACTGGAAATACATATTTTGAGACCCCCCTGAACCCCCACACAAAAAGTCCATGCGAAAATCAAGGGCTATGTGTACTCAGAAGTAGTATCTGCATTGAAGCTGTGGACAGACAGTGGGCAACAGTTTACGTGTATTCCACTGGTAGTGTTGAATCACTAAAACTTCTCGTAGGGCACAGAGAGGAGGGTAACCCGCTAGAGCTGTTTTCGAGACACTTTGACTCAGAAGATGGACCTCAAACTAAATCGGAGAGCTATATCAATATTGTGAAGAAGCTGAACTGCAATGGCAGTGACATTGTATTCTTTAGATGTTCCTAATGAGGTCAAAGCTGCACAAGATGTCGGATGAATGCTCTTCTAGTAGTTCGTGAAGGAAATGCTCCACTGCCAGAGGATCATGTAACGTGCCCAATAATAAAGTCATTCCATGATTTTGCATTTGAAGCTTCGGCTAAAAGGAAGAAAATGTCTCCAGAGGTGAGACAAGAGGCATGCAATGGTACTAAGATGATCTTTGGACGAGACAGACTGAACCACACGGAGAAATGACGAAGGTATGCTGTGAGACAGAAAAATATAAAAATAGAAGTTGACAGTAGCAATACAAGCGAGAATATGTCTATAGAAGCGCCAGCAGTAGAAGAAAATACTAAAAGCAGCACTACAGCTGCGGAAAAGACTGAAGACAAGGATGTTAACACTGCTACAGAAAGTAAATCCTTAGAGAATGATAAGGCTGTTGTAGACGGAGAAGTGAGCATTCCTCCGAAAGAAGAGGGAAAGACAATTTAGATGGAGAGATTGAAACGACTTCAAAGAAGAAGAAAAACAACAGTTCTGTTGATGATGAGAAAGAACAAACTCCAAAAGAGGTGGAAGATGCCAGTGAAGATCAAGAAAAAGAACCTGCTTAGGAGCAGGAGATAAAAATAATCTAGACAAAGCTGCAGAAGAGAGTAAGGAGGAAAGCAAATAAAAGCAGCTAAGTCTTACAAAACATGCAAACTCGGTACACCAACTTCGGTATTTAGTTTTAGCGTTTTCCTAATATGCGACTTGAACTTCAACAAAATTGCCCCCGTTAAAATATCTTTACATGGACGCTTTTTTTTTAAATGATCGTTTATCCCAAAAATGCTTCTAAGATTTTGATTAAAATAACATGTTTGCGATATCAGCTTGACAAATAAAATAGTTAACGAAATTACTGCAAGCCTGTGAAGTCCTCTTCACCGGGAGAAATTGTGTTTAACTTTCTGATAAACCGTATAAGATGCACGAAAACGTACTACACAAAAATGTGGATATCTTTAAAATAGACAAATCATTTTAAATAACTAGTTTCAAAGCATCAGCCGTTTACGAGGTATCCATTACACTTTTGCGATGAAATTCCTGCCCCAGATGCGACTGTTTTGGAGTATTGGTAGCATACTAAAGTCAAATTGAAAACTAGAAAGTTCCTAACGCGTATCCACCTTTTAATTATTTTAGTTTGCTTATGATAGATTGCGGGCGTATTCATTTAAATTGCAAAATTTAACATATACAGCTTTGGGGGCGCCATGGGCGAGGGTTCGATCCCTGGGACTCGCATGTAGTATTCGTGGTGGACGAAGAGGCGTCTGGGCGGCTTTCCTCCGGGTTCTCTGGTTTCCCCCACCACTCATTCCACCAATTGCTCCATAATCACCTTTTCATTCATCGAGTTCGCCTGCATTTCATGCCCTCTTCCTCACTGCCATACCTGCTGCTTGCGACCACTCGCTTCCTGTTCGGTCCATAGGTTCCACTGCTTCCCGACAGGCGTTTGACCCGACTTAGACACAATTTGTAAGTCCTAGGGGGTGTAAGTCCTACATAAGGAAAGGGTAATCAGGTAAGAAAAAGAAAGGAAGAAATGTGTAGCTTTGGTGTGTTAAAATATAAAAATCAATCGTATTCAGCGTGTTTAGTGTTTATAGCAAAACCTTAGGACCGCGGATGTTTCTTAGGTCCTACGGAGTACAAGCTCCTAAGGAAGTTAGAGCAAACTAGGGTATTCCTGCAACTATATTTATGGGAGACAGGAATGTCGGCTACTCCTTCTGTCATCTTATCTTTGTAAGCACTTACTTAACCCACATTTCATTATCAGTCTTCACAAGTAGCTTCTTTCTCTCAGTCCACATTAGTCTGTTTCATCTCGAAACGAAACAATATCACTTTGAAGCTTTATTGAAGCTATCTTGCTCTGCGCTCTAAGAAATTAATAATTAGCATAGATAACATAACTTTCATAAATAACTACTAGAAAACATTTTTAAAAACTTTGCACCTGAAATGTGACAGAAATCTTGAAGTGATTGCTTCTCTGCTTTGAGGGTGTCCATTGCCATTAAACTCAATGTTATGTTGGGTTATTACAGAATGTAAGAAATGAAATGAAACCTCTAAATTTCTTCAAATTATATAAATAATCAAATGTATTATATAAGCAACGATACGGGGGGCATTTTTTGCAGTGTAAGTTTTGAAATACTGAATTTATCAACACCATAAAGAATTCTCGAGGCCATATATTATCAACATAGCTATAATCGACACTCCTGCCAATGACCTTGCTTACTCGAGCCAATAACATACGTAAACTGATAGTTTTTTGATTTTGTGAGGTTTTAAGGGGTTCATTTCCTTTTGGGTGACCAGACTTCACTTCATCCGCATGTTTGCCCACTTATGTGTATATGCAATGTACAATTTAACAAGCACTTTCGCAGTCAAGACTGCTCAAAATCCTCACTAACTTGTGTTTGGGGGAGCGGAAATGGCGGTCGTCCTCCCTCCTAACATGTTTCATTTTAATTATGTTAATAGTTTATTCCACATTAACAGAAATATAAAAATCAGTTAAAGTTAGATTTGCAAAACATTCTTGATGTTAATGTATAAACTTAGGCTTTCACGGCCGGTGTCTTGACTATTAGATATTTTTAGTTCTTCCGGGCATGTAGGCCGTGGACTAGAAGGTATTGTAGATACCAATGTTTCGCCAAGTACTGCGCTTAAAACTATCCTTTACATGCAAATTTTTTCGAAAATGGCTAACGGTTTTGATTAAAATGCCATATGTTTAAGATAGCTGTATCACAAATGAAATTTATGATTTGAATTTGTGACCACACCTCATGTACTCCTGTTTACTCTTGATGACTTTTGAATAACTCGTAAACGTAAGGGATAGACCAAATCTTACTATACAAAAATGTAGATCTCGTTAAAACAGAATTTATGTCAAATAAAATTTTTTGTGGAGTGAACCATTTCGGAGATATTCCTTGTTATTTGTGCGAGTTTTCGAATGCTTAAACTTTTGTCAAATGGAAGATTATTCATTTTTTATATCTTAGCCGTGCAAAGAGAACGGAATCTCAAAGCTTTAAACGATTTGACTATCGCTCAATGCCTATTGTACTCCCATATTCCCCTTGTACCTACTAGGAAATAATCAATAAAATAATTTTTTTGCAAATGTTATCTCAACTAACACGAAGAAGATAGAGAAATAAGAAGAGTTTGTGAGAATGGTTAGTACAAACGTAGAGAATATCATGTGAGTGCAGCATATCAGATTTATATATTTATGTATTTTATTTACTTTGTATTTCTTTTTGGTAAGAACGTTTCCACAGTAATTCACCAACACGTACGCTACTGAAGTTAGGCAGAATGTATCACAACTGTTGTATCAACAAATGACTGTCTTGGAAGCCATATTTCCTTTCCGCATTGAGTCATGACACGTGATCCTGAAGCGCCATGAAGACGATTCTGGAACAGCAATCAAGCAAATTGGCTTCTCCCTCCATCATTACTGCACCTTTATTGCTTTCGAGTTGCGTTGCGGTGACGATGTTCTTCGCCTAAAGCTATAATTTAAAGTAAGATTCTGAAGGCTCTCACTGATAGCAAACACTTGTTTATTTAAAGGGAGACTACGAATCTTATACCGCAAATGTTAAACATAACCTATTATATCAGAAACTATTTTAGATAGACTGGGAATTTACAGAATATAGATGCTCGTCTTCTAAGTTAAGTAGTTTAATCTTATAACTTAAATTTATTAACGAAGACAGGATTATTTCTTAGTTATTCAGTATTTCGATTAAAATGTATCAGAATCTGTTTAAAGTACCAATCATACTATTAACACCATAGTATATTCACAACTACACTTAGGCCCAGTATTATAAACGTAGTTTGACTAAAGATTTAGTTAAACCAAACCAAAAGAGGCACCAGCCGGCCATTCAAGCTCCAGGGTGAAATCTTCATATAGGGCAAACTTCACCGTGCCACCACAACGCACCAATCGCCGTCGCCTGGTCCTACAAGCTTGAAAAAATAAAGATGGAACAGATGAAACGAAATTACGGGCACTAAAAATTCGCGGCAGAAGAGGAACCATCCAGCATCCGCCTACCGATCTGGGAATCCAACGAAAGAAGGTCGAGTGGTCGCCCCGACAAAAATCGAACCTGGAACCTCCCTAACGTGACCATCCCACGTAATCGTGGAGCCATTGCTCGCTTGGTCATTGCTGCTATATTTTGTGACATTTCTTGCATTTCCTTTAAAGCGGCAGAGTCCAATGTTTGTGAAAGAGGCGAGCCTGGGTTTACCTCCTTCCACTATACGCGAGCTTTGCCCTTCTTTGACCTCCTAGCCGTGCACTGTGTTGCAGTGGCGGTCTGGTGATATGTACCTTGCGTTTGACTTACAAAAGTACTTTCAAATCTTTTGCGAACAACGTCTGTACACGAGTGACTTCCTTGGTACTGCTTATATTTAAGAGTTCTATCAATATTTGGCCACAAAGCCGAAGAGAAACTCTTATTAGCAAATATGTGTAGAGCTATACTCATTTTTATACACACTGTCCTTTCAAATGTATAGTTCTCTATCCACTACATTTTAATCGACATGTCTTCATGTTTTTGTTCTTCTTCTGTTTAACAAGGTTTAGGCCAGAGTATTTCGAGAAATTATCTTATTGATAATTTTCTTGTAGGTACCACAGGAATATGGGAATACAGTAGGCTTTAAGCAATAGAGAAATGTTTTAAGAGCTGGCTGCTTTGCGATGCCTTTAAAATGCCGTCCTCTTTGCAAGATCACGATATAAAAAATAATGCATTTCTATTTGAGAAAAGTAGAGTATCGGCAAATTCAAACAAATAGTGAAGAATAACACGAAAATGGTTCACTCAAAAGAAAAGTATTCGCATAAAATGTGTGTTTTAATAAGATCCACATATTTTATTTGCTAAGCTTTTGTCTGCCTCTTACTGTTTACCATTTGTGATAAGATAATCGAAAATGAAGGGGTCTTCTGAGCATATTCCCAGGAAATACAAGGTATGACTTAGAATCTGTCATGCAATCTCTTATTCGTGTCTCTTACTGGATACTGAGTTTGTGAGTATACACACCACAGGCGTAATTCAACCTCCGACTGAAAGAGGCGGTAGGGAAGAAATGAAACCTACAGATTGAAACATGCCTGTTGTCAACTCATTTGTCTTCCGGCCGTCAATTCTTTAGAAAGCAGCTCATCACAGAGTAAGGTGACGAATGAGTAGCCGGTAAAATCTAAATTACAGGATATATGAGCTACAATTTCTTCACACAAGGGAGTAATTATTCCCAAGTACATCAAACAGAGATGACGAATATAAAGAGAAGAGAACCGAAGTGCAATTTCAGAACGCTCTAACACAAGATGTGTAAGACGCAGAAACGAAGCAGTTCTCATGCCAGGAGCCCTGGCATGTTAGCAAAAAGGCGGAGTCCCCACTTCATTTCAAGCCTTCAAGATGCCATTTCTTGTCATGGATAAATCTCGAGCGAAATAGCTGAACTTCTGTTTCTTATAACATTGCCCCGCTAACGCATTCTACCACGCTCCCTTTTCTTCTTTACCCCTCAATGGCTAACATATTTGAATGACGATGTAGCAGGTGATTTAAGAAATACTATAAGCAGACTTCTACACAAGTTGAAATTGGGCAAAGCGTTTATCTCTCATGATGGTACCATTCATAATGAAAAGACAGACATATGCGCAAAAAAGCTTATCTCTTATTATCTTAGTGCGCACATTCATATTCGCTAGCAAAACAAACGGAACTTGGATGTTTAATATCTGCGTCAATCTTATGAAACCAGCCAATCGGAGAGGGAGTGACATAAAGCGATTGGTCTTGCGCGACGTTGTGTCGCGGGAATTCAAAAACCTGTCGCGTGATTTTCATATTCCAAACCATGGAGATATGTTTCGAGGCCCCCTGAATCCAAAAAAAGAGGAATTTTTAGAAAAAGGTTCACGCGCACGAGCACGTCTCTCTCTCTGTGTGTGTGTGTGTGTGTGTGTGTGTGTGTGTGTGTGTGTGTGTGCGCGCGCGCGTGCGCGTGTGTGGCAGTCTGTGGACAACATAGCTCAAAAACAAAAAGTCGGTTCAATACAGTTAAACATATTTTAAGGATGCGACACGAAGACTTTAAAGAAAATTGTTCACCTTAAACTACTCTTTACATGGAACATTTTTCGAAAATTTTATTTTTCTCGAAAATGGTTCTAACGGTTTTCATTAAAATGCCATATGTTTCAGATATTTGTATGACAAATGAAATGTGTATCTTGAATTTTCTGGTATAGCCTATTCAGGCCTGTTTACTCTTGATGACTTTTGCATAACTGGTAAACCGCAAAAGATAGAGTAAATCTTACTGTGCAAAAGTGCAGATCCTGCTAAAACACAAATTTATGTTTAAATAATTTTTTGCGGAGTGATCCATTTCGGAGATATTTCTTGTTATTTGTGTGAGTTTTGGAATACTTAAACGTTTGTGAAATGGCACATCGTTGTTCATTTTTTTTATGTTAACCGTCCAAAGAAAGCTTTAAAAGATTTTACTACCGCTCAAAATATTCCCATATTTCCCATGCACCTACAAGGAAATAAGCAATAAGATAATTTCTGCAAATGTTTATCTCAACTAACAGGAAGAAGATATAGGAATAAGAGTTTGTAACTCGGGAGGAAGGGATGAGGTGAGAGTGCTCTACGGGCGTGTTGGAGCCCGGGCGACTAGGTGCGTGAAGGTCCCACACGTATATTAGAGATTCTCTCGTCATCAGTGTTCACCAAACAGAAACCACCCATCCGCCGAGAATAGCTGTTACAGTTCGCAAAATCCCCACATAGCAGCACCAAACTCGCCTATCGCCAGGACTTCCGACCCTGAAAGGCCAGATTCAAATGAAGGTGAAATGAAATGGAAAGGGAAATTTGGATGATGTAATTATCCCTCCCAGGATTTGCCTGATGACGCGGGAACCCCCCCCCCCCCTCGCCAAAAAATAAAATAAAAAAAAAAAAAAAGGCATGGGTCAGGAAGGTTGGCCGCGGGTGTCGAATCACGACCTCGCGAATGGTAGTCAACACTCCGTTACCACAGAGCCATATCGCTCGGTGATCCTACTAGGGGTCGAACTAAATGTGGGAACAGGCTGTAGAATTGATATTCCCGACAGTGCACTGCGTGCATACCACACTCATGCATAAATACATCACAAAAAGTAATGTCGCGTGGTTTCATTCTTTGAAGCACGACTCGAAATCACTTGCATTAATGAGCTCTTAATGTTGGTATGGAGTGTTTTGTTTTCTTGTGGATGTTGCGTTGTGCTGCGGTAACCTCTACACATTTGCTGTGTTCCCGCTAGCGCCGACTCAATACAGACAATCCAATGGGCAGGCCTCCAAGGTCGAGTGACAACTTTAGCGGCTTCTTGTGTGGGTGCCTGCGATTCAGTACAAAGATCCTGTGTACGTAATAACACCGTGTGGAATGTGTACAGTTCTGACCGAGTCATAAAAGGGAATCTCATGATATCAAAAACCTACGAGCTGCAAGCCAGGAAATGTAACGAACTTATTACAAATTTATTATGATAAACCCATACAACTTTCTATACCCATTATACCAATACATTCAGGAGTTGTAATAATAGAGGAGTAAATACTTCCTCCATGGATGTAGTAACGATCTGTTGGGAACGTAAGAAAGAAAGAATATAATATAATAATCTCAACTTTCAAGTATTTTTCAATTAATTTAGTTTTATTTGGAAAATGTAATAGTATATCATAGAATATTTTGAAAAAGACTCATACTAAACAGCATTTGACTAAAATGCTGTACAAAATGGGCCCTACATTTGTTTTTCTAAAGTAAGCCATATTTTATCAGTCACCCAATAAAACAAAATGCCGTAAGAATTCGTAGGCTATTCACAGATATTTTAAGATATAAGTTACATTTCTCATTGTTTTAATAAAAATCCTTTTAGCCACCTAATTTCATTGGAGGAAATTTCATGAAACTCTTCGAGGCTGAACTTAAATAGGTACCAAATTTGGCATGTAACCGATTATTCGTTTTTCGTTTCAAATTTGCATTTTACCGAGTTCTAAATGTTTACTGTAACGAGTCTTCATGTATATCTTACGTCTTTCTGGTTATACATAATTATATAAAATCAATAAAGCTGAAAATGAATCTGAGTTATTCATAGAAAATGTTACTAATAGAAATTTTAGAGTAGAATATCTCAAACAAATTTATTTTACATTTTTGAGCCACTTTTTGAAATGATAAGAAATTACGAATAGTTTTGCATGTAAAGATAGACTGACACGAGAAAATGTGAAAATCTTCGTTCTGCATTCTTGAAACATGGTTTAAATAGAAAGTTTGATGAAATTAAATGCTTCCTCTGCCTGACACAGGGAAGCAATATAGAAAGTAAAAATTATGTAATTGTAAGCCGATATGTAGGACACCAAAGTGCTTAGCAAACTTTGACAACCTTTGTATTCAGCAAAACAAACAAGGATAATAATTATGCCAATGACTTCCTGTCACTCCGCCTACATATAGGCAACACTTTTTGCGCCGCTGTTCGCCGTCAACGTGCATATAGGCGCTCTTAATTATACATTAGGTTCAAACTGAGACATTTAAGCTTTAGTGGATGCATTATTTTCAATTCTCTGCCTACAGAATGGAAGAAAAAGGTATTGTATTCCTGCCAACAAATTCAAGATTTTACCTGAACAAAAAGTTTGATGTGTTGCGTTCATATGGTTTTCTTTTCTCATTCAAGTACAAACTACTCTTACAAACGCTTATTCTTCTATGTACTTCATGTTTATCGAGATAAACATTTGTAGAAATGGTTTTATTGGGTACTTCTTTGTAGATACAATGCGAGTAGCAGAACACAATAGGTTTGAGCGATACTGAAATCTTTCAAGACCCGGTCGCTAAGTGATGGATTTGAAATTCCATTCTTTTGCATGATCAAGAGAAACAGAAAGAATAGAAATAAAAATAAAATAATAATGAATCAGCATTTGAAAAAGTATTGGAAAATTCAAACTAATAAGAAGGAATATCCAGGAAATGGTTAAACCCAGAAAAAATGCATTTCAAATAATCTGAGTGTTTTAACAAGAGCTAGATTTTTGTGCAGTAAGATATTGTATGTCTCTTGAGGTACATCAGTTATGCTAAGGTCACTCAGAAATAGCCTAAACGTATGGTAATTTGGTCCAAATCGTTAGAGCCATTTCTGAGAAAATCAAAATTTTCGAAACATTTTCCATTTAAAGGGTAGTTTGGGATGGTAGGATTTCTTCTTTAAATCCGTGTCGCATCCTTGAATTTAAATACAAAGTTTGGTATTTAACCGCCTTTTGTTTCTGAATTATGCTTTTCAAAGACAGTCAGTCAGCCAGCCAGCCAGCCAGACAGACAGACAGACAGGCAGAGCGCACACGCACTTTTTTTTTTCCAAACAGTTATTTTTTTTAATTCAGCAGAATTCAACATGCATTTCCGGTGAAATCTTTATATCGCAATCTGGGGGGGGGGGGGTGCAATAAAATTAATTACTGTACGCAGTAGAAAAACATTTTAAGGTAGGTCCTTGTGTATAGGCATAATTAAGAACGAAATGTCCAGTAAATACAAAAGTTGGTCAGAGTGTAGCAAGTGTAAAAAGGTAGTTACTAAACGCGCGCCTCTCAGGATTTACTACCCCGAGCTCCTGGGAGCCACTTCCTGCGCAACCCTTTACATGGAATATTTCTCAGAAATTATTTTCTCAAAAATGACTCTTAAGGAGAGATGCCAATTAAAACCTAGGATATTACAAAAAAAGGCCATAACCCTGCTTTTGGTCACAACTTTATGAAATGCTCATCTTTTTACAATCTCATACGATACTTCTGTGGTAAATTTCAATAATACTGAATAAATATGACAAACCTATAATATTTTTCCAAAATTTGACTTTCTAAGTATCATTTTAATGATAACGTTCAAAATAATTGCTTGTAATTTCACACACTGTATATTTAAGCATATTATAATAATCCCTTTTAAGAGTTTTATCTCCAACGCTTTGTTTATACGAGTATTATAAGATTTTTTGAAAAATAATGCAAGGTTTTCCAACTGTGTGCATTGCTATCACTAATAAAATAAAACGACTATCAACATTTGCTTGCTTATTTATCGATACATGATATTTTGAAAGAAAAAAAAAAAAAAAAAAAAGGAAAGGAAAGAAAGAAAACGAAAGGAAAGAATGAAAATGTTGACCATTTTTATGGCATCTACCTTAATGATTTTAATCAAAACATCATGTATCGATATTTACATGAGAAACAAACTGCATAACTTGATTTTTTCAGGAACTGATTGTGAAGCTCACTTTATTCGGAAGAACTTTTGTTTAATTTTGTATAACTGATAAAGCATAACAGATAAGACAAACGCTGTCTAGACGTCAGCCTTTTCCAAGAACTACGTAATTATTGGTTTGAACTGTTCAATACATTTATCATTTTAAAGTGGTGTTGCTTATCATTTGTTTCTCCTTATATTATGAAAGCAGTAGGAATTTCAAGGCCAGCTTATAACTGCCCGGCTTTAAACATGCGACTATCGATAGTTTTCTCTACCGCCCTTGCATCCACAAAGATGTGTTATTTATGAACAATTTCTGCAATATCTCGATTAGCATGAAGTATATTGAAAAATAAAATTTCAAAAGAATAGTGTTTGGACGTTACATAACTACACGATAATGGGTAGAGAAAGTCTTATGGATGTGACACGTCAAATTAATTTTTGTGCTTACAGAACGTCAGCTAGCAATTGTTCGATGTTGAGTCATTTATTTTCATTTACACTCCCATAAGAACATGACTCACAGCTTCGCAAGACACCCATGTATGGAGGTTATCTGTGAGCAATATGCCACTTAAGCACAAAAAGTAATGCATAGCGGTTAAAGTGCATTAAAATCATCAAGTGCCATACCACCACTGTTTTCAAAGAAGCAAAACTAGCAACATTCTCCAACAATTATCAGAAACTATACTTCTAGCACTAAATTATAACTTTTTAAATGGAACGTTGCTTATTACTTTGTTAATCAAATCATATTCGGTCATAAGTTAAATTGTGATCTGCCAAGTATTTTACGCAACCAGCTGAAGATCGTTATATCCTAATAAGACAAACGGTCTATAGTTCATGCAACTACAGCAGCAATTATTGGAATTTCAGTATCACAATTTATAGCATTTAATATTCATAAAGAAAAATCGATAGTTTAAGAACGCTAAAATGTCTCTGCTTTTCATTTTATAAGGTTTTGAAAATTACACCAGTTTTATCTTTGAGCGAAAATAAACTTACTAGACATACACCTGTTGGAGTATACAGTTTGATTTTTAGCTGAAACACGGATATATGAAATGAAAATGACGATAAAAAAAGGATCAAGATTAACTCTGATTAAACTCCCCTTGCTTATCTTGTGATAATCTGAAATTCGAGCTAGGTTTGTTTCAAATAGTAAAATTAAAACATTAAAACTATTTAGATATAATGCCTTCATAAAGTTACAATTATAAACATAGACAAAAAAAGTCCAGTGCGACATTTTAATTTCTGCAAGAACAGACGAAGATGAAGCTCCAAAGGATAACCAGCTCTACTACCAGAAAATAAACCGTACTCCTTTAACCTTCATAATGGTAAGCGGGGTTCCATCTAGACTCCAGTCTTAATTATTCAAGAAAATATATGATTAAACAGTATTATAGAAAAATTTATTTAGGAATGCTAATTTTAATGTGTTTTAAATAATTACAGTTCGGGATTATTGATGAAAATATACGAGTGATCTTAACACATAAAATATGAATACAGGTGTTGGGGTCCACTTACACCCCTCATAGGCTGTGGTGTTACAAACATTTTCAGATTTTGGTAATAAATAACTGCAGTATTCTTGTTTATTGCGTGTCCATTGTTGTGCATTTCTCAACACACAATATCGTGCATTGTTGACTTCATTCTGGAGATAAAAATCTGCCTCAAGGAGAAAAAAAACTGTCCAACTTCTTTGTGACTTTGTGGTTTTCAAATACATGCAGCTAAACAATATATTTCCTGAGATGGGTCGTAAAAGGAAAATGCATACATACGTTTACAGTTGAGCAAGAATGCTGTTGCGAAAAGCGTAATGTGACGAGGTACTGTGTAATAATGATGATAATTTGGTTCTCAAGAATGTTAGGCTCAACTGTAAAGTCGCAGAGCATACAGCCGATTAATGTTGTATAAAACAATGGTAGCGGAGAGGTTAAGATAGGGTTGCAAGGTTTCTAAAATCGGAAGGCAGAAAGGGGGTATATGCATTATATAGAAAGGTACATTTCTTCATCTTCTTCCTCTTCTACTTTTTTTACAGAAATAACTAATCACAGTTTAGAAGATGGAACAAAGTTTGCTCCCGGGTTTCAACACGCTGCATAATGCCCGTCTTCCCGCCATGGCCAGTATTGATACTCAATGAATAACGTTACTCTTTGCACGATACATGTTCGTTGTCGGTTCTTGCAATAATATACAATACCACTGTTTACAATGATCACATTATAATACCTCGACAAGAAATGAAACACTTACAACTGTCGGTACGGTATTATTGTTGATATCAATAATTAGCAAAGATATGTAGCTAGTAATGAAAACGCATTCCTTATTTACTTAAAATGTGAACGTCACTGGCGAGTTCATTTGTTAACACAGGCGATATGAAACAATGGAGTATCACTTTTGTACGGTTTCCTGAGGAAAAATTATTCTTTGCTGTCTTTGCACCAACATTAAAACATAGTCTAATACTCAGTAATTGACTCCATATTGAATTTATTAATTTCCAAGGGAGGGCCTGAGGAAAATTGTTCTCTGCATCAAAATTAAAACAATGGTGTAATAGTACTTGACTCCACATTACATTTATTAATTTCCCCATTGCGCCCCCCATCCCGACGCCCCTGACCTAAAAAAATCCATGAATATTAACTACTTCACTCTTTTCATTGACGAAGAAACAAGTGAAAACTGTTAGAACCTTTGCTAGTCGACAGTCACTTGTTATATAACAATCGATAATGAATTTACGACAGTGCAGCGATCGATAAATAATATGCGTTGTTACCACTGGACTTTTCATTTCTTCAATAGGCAAACAGGGATTATAAATGGTTTCCAATTACATATGCTATAAATTGTCTTCAATTTCTTGTTGTGTAAAATGATTTTGAAATTTGAATGTTTTCTTTTAGCTAAATAAGAGACAAATGGGCGTCTCGAGAACATTTTCTTTCTGGGCATGTTTTTTTCTTCCGAGGACAGTCCTGAATATACGGGCTTCTGGCAACCTTGGTTAAGATTGTGTATATTGTGTATTAATTAATGCTACTTAAATGTTAGTAGTTTAAATGTTAAATATTTATCATATAAAACTATGATATAGGGCAAAAATACTTAAATTGTTTAAATTGTTGGAAATTTAGTAATTAACTCGCATACCAAGTGAGCATACTTTCTAACTATTTTATATGAAGTCCAGGTGGTAGTATTCGTAGATTTCATACCACAGCATTAGCAAGGCTAATACGGCATGCTTTATCAGTATCAATATTCGGTGTTACAATACATGCACATTAGAAAGTAACATTCAGTATGGGAGAGGATTAGAAAAATACCCCGTATTCTGAATAGCCAAACAGACACCATGCCCCAAGTAATCAACATTTTGAGCCGCCCTATGGATTGAATAATTAATGCTAGCTCGCGTGTTGTTACATCACACATTAGTTGGTGGGCATTTACGAGCATGGTTATCTCTGCATAAGCACCAGCGTGAACACAGCATGTCAGCTGAGCAAAATAAAAGCAGTGCGAGAAATCGAGAGAGATCGGGGACAGACGTGTTGTGAGTTACGATTAGATGCAGGGCGATGCTCTATTGTCAATTCTACACGAGGTTTTCTATATTTCTTCCAGTTGTGGTTATCGGAAGCTGAGGTATGCTTATCGCTTGTCATGTCTTGGTCACGAGAACACTTATCAGTGGCTGCTATCTGTGCATTTAAATTAAGTGCGACTGCTGATAAGCTTCACGTGAAGCCGATATGAATCATTCCGCAAATACACGCAACAGCTGATGGCACGCCGTAATTAATTTTCTTTAAAGACCCAGGGGCAGCGGGGTGTAGAATTTGCCGCATGTAAAGAGAATCTCTTTGTAACTAAAGTGTAGTTGGACAGAAGGTAAACAAGGCATCTTCCTCTCGAAATTATCAACAGCATCACCTTTAAAATAACCCACATTTGAGGGACCAGAGTTCTTTAAATTTTGGTTTAAGGGGACAGCTAAGTTTGAACAATTATCAGTTTTACATTAACTGACAAAATTTACAACACACAAGAACTACAGCCCAAATTGAGCCTTGGCTTCCATCCTTTCCTTACATCTCTTCCCAGGTTCTTCCTACTATTCAATGTGTTTCTTCCATCTTTTCTAACCTGATTATAAAATGAAAAGCAGAGAAATGTTAGCATTCGTAAACTATCAATTTTTTATGAATGTTGAAATTGAGAAAGCATTTGACACATTCTCTATTTTCTTTATCATTAACCATACTTAACCACACATCAAAATTGATCTTATTGTTTTATGCAACAGTTGAATATTGGTATTGCTTTATTTGCCTTTGACCGTCTACATATTATCTCATGTATTCCATTATTATCAATACTGATTACTGTATCTAGATATGTAAATTCTTGAACACACATAATACTACACACTGGAAATAATTTAAATATTTACTGCAATATAAGAATAAGGTGAGAAATGTTTTGGTTTATGCTTCATGGTTCTAGCTATTAAAATAGATTTTTAATAAATTAATATTTTATAATAAGATACATGGAAAAATATTTTCCAAAATCATACGACACATAAGTACCTTTTCCTTGGGAATTATTTGCAACGCAGAACTAAAACAAACTAATACATAGTCTGCTAAGTATTCTGGGAAGCAGAATTATTAAAATAAAATACATCAATTGATTGCCTACAAAAATACTTACCTACCAAATTGTATATATAATTTTCTTCTTTTTTACCTGATTACCCTCCCCTTATGTAGGACTTATACCCCCTAGGACTTACAAGCCAGTGCCTAGGGTCAGATGTCTGTCGGGGAGCACAGGAACCTATGAACCAGACTTGGAAGCAGGTGTCAGCCAAGCACCAGGTACTGTATGCCCAGGACAAGAAGGCAAGTCTTAGGAATGTGTAGCGTAATCCTTTTGTGCTTCCCGCACGGTGTTTATGACTAGTTTCTGAGTATGACAAGGATGCTAGGTTCGTTTAAAATACACAATGTTGTCATATAACACATCGATAGCTAGAAATTTGCACTCTCATACACTCATTTCCAAGTAAACAGGTCTGCTACCGGAGTAGATACACAGTTCAAGCCCCATCTGCCCTTCATTCCCCTCTAGCCTTCTTGTCGTGGGCATACAGTATGAGAGTGAGGATGAGGATGATATAAAATGCAGGCGAACTGATGATTGGAAAGGCGATGATGGAGCATCTGGTGGAATGAGTGGCGGGGGAAAACGCAGAACCCGGAAAAAACCTGCCCATACGCCGCTTCGTCCACGACAAATAACATATGCGAGTCCCATGGATCAAATACAATGTTGCCTACGTGGTAGCCGAACGATCTAACCGCGCGACTACGGTGCCGCCTATAGAATTTTCAAGCAATTTTAAAACAGATTCTGAGTTCTTACATACACTTAATGAACACTTCAAAATGTCTTCTTTACTCTGTGTGTGTGTGTGTGGGGGGGGATACCGAAACCATTATTATTTAACACGAAGAACAAAAAGGTATCTCTCTCGCAAGCACATTCGGTAATGAAGTGATTAAATGAAGTTTATGGTATTCTAAATTAGATCGGAGTTCGTGTCCGTTGATGTTAAAAACCATAGACTGAGGTTAATCACGTCAATTTGCCAGCTGCAGAGTGAATTGAAATTGAATTTGGGCTGGTGCAAATAGAGAATCCCGTTGCAACACTGCCTGAAATCAATTCGTCTCAGACAGAGAAGGAAGCAGGTAAAATCTCGTTTACTGTCGATTTCCCAGGTGTCCATTAGGCGTTACTCTATACGCAGCTCGAGGGTGGGAATTTTTCTTCCACTAGGATTTTTCCCTGTCCTCCCTAGAGTCTGGAAGTATGAATGGGAGAGTGCGTACGTGTGTGTGTGTGTGTGTGTGTGTGTGTGTGTGTGTGTGTGTGTATTTAATGTAATAGTTAACCCAAGTAATAGAAACACAAAGATCAAAAACCTCCACACTGCTCTTCCAAAGGTAAAAACCCGCCAGGATGACCTTGTGAAGTTACTAACTTTATATGCCTGGGTTAAACAAAGGTTTGGGATTTATCTGACTTTCCGAGTTTAATTTCTCTCTATCTCTGACACTTTTCTAGCTGTGATGGATTTTTAAGACAGCGTACCTCGGCCATTTCGGTGAACTGATTATCAATCTCTAATATGCTGGGAAAGTAATACGCATTATGTCATGTTTTGTGACCTGTTTACTTGCTGAAACAATCTCACACTTAGTTAATATATGTAAATAATCCGAAAAGGTAGGAAGGGTTTGCCTGTTGTATACGCAGAATTTGATAAAGAATTCACTGCTCTCTACCGTTGAACTTGAATCCGCTGACCAACGTTAAAATATTGGAAGTTGTGGCCTCCCCACCCGCAAAGGAGCGGCTGATCACGTGATCCTTGTAGCCTGAACACGCTCTTGGTGTGGGCATGTCACATCTATTTGATAATACCGCCACATCCACTTCAGCATTTTTATCGCTTACCGAGACCGTGCATTCAGCACACGAGTAACAGTTAGGGAAAGCTTTCGCCTTTACATCTCTAGCCAGGGCATTCAACATCACAAGGCACAAAACAGGTTTCCAAGTTCACTCAACAGTTAATTTGAATTAGTGCTGTTTTAATTAAAACACTTGTGGGGTATTTCTCCACCAATTGTCACCTCAGTGGCGAAGTTAGAATACCAGTCCTAAACAAATTGCTTGTGCAGACGCAACACCATTCCTTAAGGCGCCCAAGGTCCGTTTTAATCTCGCTTATGCTTCTCCTATCCAAGCATTCTTTGACAAACCAACATTGTACAGAATTATAGACACATACCTTAATTTGATTTCTTTAAAATGTCACCTTGTTGGATACATATATATCCACGATTAACTTAAAATTTTCTTCTCTGCGTACTGCACTACTATCCACACAGGCTAACAATATTTCGTTTGCAATTTTCAAACGTATTAAACTTATATTCTAAAAATAGCGTGTGAGAAATAGCCTTGACACAGACCAAGGCCTCATTTATGTATGTTATTTCATGTCCTATGACAAGGAATGATACGACGCGGAAGAATTTTAATGGTCTATTTATGCATGCGACGTTCTGCACTGTGTATTATTTGGCATTCACCTTCTCAATAGAAGGGGAAAACCCTCAAAATCCTCATCCAGGTAACTCACCCTAACCGAGATTCGAAATCGGAACTTCTTGAATGAGAGACGATACTCTATCTCCACACCACAGAAGTGGGTTGTGATCTGGGTTTGTCCGGCTTTTAACCCTACTTCCTTGCCTTCCCAAAACGCTTTCTGGAGGATGTGATCCAGTCCCGGATACCGTAATCTGTCGTCGTGGCTAACGTCTACATATCCAAGCTTTTCAATTGCATGGCTTAAAATTCAGGTAACTATTAGCACTGGATTGCACAACGTTGAACTGTGTTGCGAGATGGTATTCCAATTTCCCAATCAAGGAATGCGGGTGGGTTTGAACCTGATCATGTGGGTGCGGTAATGACTTCGGTATCCACTCGGTGATGATTCATTTCAGGATCTGACATTTAGCGGTCTACAACTCTCATGGAGGTACATGTTCTGGCTGGGCAAAGCATGGTGTTGACTACATCTTTCCATATCGGTGGGATGATCGTCCACCTAAAATAAGTAACGGAAGTATTGCTTCAAAACAAACATTCGATATCGAAGTTTCAACAAGAGACTTGTTTCAAAACAAACATTCGATATCGAAGTTTCAACAAGAGACTCCTAAGTAAAGGGGAAAAAAAAAAACACACACACACTTTCTCAACCGCGTGGCTGGTAGGGTAGTAAAAGAATTGTATTCCATCCGCAAATTTGGCACAGAGATTTCATCAGAAATATGTTTTGAGGCCTAAAAAGTATTCAAAAGTTGTATTTTTAAATAAGATCCATGTGTCTGTGTACGAATGTGAACAGCATAGCTTATAATGAAAAGTCGGACAGCTACCGAACTTGGTGTACAGTATGTCCTAAGAATTGACACAAAGATTTTCAGGACAAACCACTAACTCCAAACTACCCTTTACATGGAAAAGTTTTGGAAAACTTCTCAAAATGACTAACGATTTTTATTAAAATACCATATATGAGATATTTAATGGCAAATATGATCTATATCTTGAATTTTCTGGGGATATCCTTTGAAACACTCTTCATTAGGAAGATATTTTTGTATAAATTTCTACAAGTGAGATAGACAAAAACGTTGTTCACCAAAATTGTAGACCTCTTTAACGCACGCAATGTACTTTCAATACTTCTTTTAGTAGCACCAACCATTTCCGAGATATAATTGCTATTTTCAATATTTTGTCATTTCTTTCAGGGCTCTCATTATTTTCGCAATGTGGCCGAAAGAGTATGGACATTTAATGACATCTGAATATCGATTCCGCTTGCACTAAAATATTCCCCTTCTATACACAACGAAATGTACAATGAAGCTACTTCGACCAAGGTTTATTTCGATTGATGTGACGTAGGTAGAAGAAAAAGATTTTATACAGACTATTTCATACATAGAGGCGCTATTTATCATATATGAATTATCACCCGGTCATTCTTTTGTTTTGTACAAATTATCACTAGGGCATTCTATTGTTTAGCCAGAGTCGCCAACTGTATACCATAAATCGCTGTAAACAATTTATTACACATTACAATCGATTGACAATCAAAATAGCATTCCACATCAATTTGCCAACTGTGTTTTTAGTAATTGAGGTTTTTTAATGAACGTATTTTTTTCCAGAAGAAAGGTTATTTATTAATGTTAAAAATGATTTTCTGTTATAACAAGAGAAGATCGAAATATGTGTAATTCTTGGGTTTCGTTTTTCCCAGTTGGCAGTGCTAAGTTGAACTAAACTAATCGAATGAATATATTTTAGGTTATTTTTCTAGAATTTAACATTTTCTGGTCAAATATTTGCGATATAGTATTTAAAGCCATATTTTATCCATGAAATAGTCCAGATAAATATCATTCGACGGTATAACCTTCGGAGATAAATTCTTTCGCTCTGCTTGAGAATTTATCGTTTAGTTCAGACGTCCTATGATATTACTTGTAATGGTTTGCAGAAGTTGAATAAAAATAAACGATAGTGGTTACAGAAAGTTGTGTGAACATAACATCAGTTTTACAAAAGGGTTTTGTGTGTCGTGAACAACGCTTCAAAAACGGAAAGTCGGTTGAATATCAAACTCGGTATCTAAGTTCAGAATCTTTAAAGCATGTCACGTGAAGATTTTCAAGAAAAGCTCGCCACTCAAAACTGCTCTTCAAATGGACAGATTTTAGTTGTTTTTATCTCAAAAAGGCTCTAACGATTTTGATTAAAATACCAACAGATCTCCATGACAAATAAAATGAATGTCCTCAATTTTCTAGGAATCAATTTAACCGTAGGAAATGCTTCTCCTCTTTGGTCATGCAAAGGGCAAGGTATTTCAAAGCTAATCACATAACGACACGCTCTTTAAAAACCTGATTACCTCTTTGTCCACTGTGCCCTACAACAAAGTGTATGTGTGTATTGAGAGTTTATCTGGATTACACAATAAGTAAATAGATCAATAAGCTTTTGTAAGAATAGTTTGTGGCAGCGTTGAGAGACATATGAATGTAACAAGGTTTTCAAACTGTGTTTGAATCTTAAATAGCACATTTTCTTTCCTCAGATTACATTTGAAAAACTACAGTACTTTTGTCAACCATCTACTCAAGTGCACACAAACGTGATGAAATTTCCATCTGAAAATTTGAAGTGAACAACAGCAGTTTTGCAAAGTTTCTTTCCCCAAGGGACGTAGACCTCATTTCCACAGATAGGTAGGTATATCGTATCTCAATGGCGCCAGATTGCTCAACGCAAGGAAGCTAAATCGGGAACGGTCTCAATCTCACAAGGTGTGCGGTATATTTAATCAGCAGTGGTCACGACCGACCATGCCCTAAAACCAGGAGACCTCAGCGCAGTTATTTAAACAATCACATTGACGGCCCTCAAGGTTGACAATTTGACAGCTGCCATCTCCGTTCCTTCATCAACGCACTGTCAGTGTATAAGCAGTTAAGAGCATGGGTAATGTTAACTTTCTCTGCTCTTTAAAGGGACACAGAGCTGAAATTTCATCAACGAACAGAAGTTTCATTTATGAAAATGGAGCAGAGAATTGCAAGTATTGTGACCCGGCCGTTAGAGTCAGAAATACTATAAATTCATTCACGTGAAACTCGGCAGATATGAGCTGCGTCCAATGGCATTACGCTGTACATGACAAAAATATGTACTAATAAAACCCTGTTTCTTATAACATAAGCTGACATGTATTCTTCCGCATTGCGTTTCCTTCTCCTTCCCCATGATTAGCTAATGAACGCCTTAAATTATATGTCAGACAAGTCGTGTGCAATGCAAAAAAAATCGATAAAAGCTGTATAAGCACTCAAACCTTAATTCTAACTCCGGCCGTGAAAGCTTCCGACTACTTATTACCATCATAGATGCACGTGCTTTCGTACTCCTGAGAAGCAGGTTTAAAACGAGGTATCCTCCCATTTATTAATATTAATTGCATACATTCCGGATGAATTAACTCTTACATAATATATTTAATTAATACGGTTGTTGTAATTAAATCTGACCATTATCTTCAAATATATTAAGATAAATAAGGAAGATTTGTGACTGACTGGTTGTCACAGTGATATACGTATAACTACCGGAATATTCGAAGCATGGGAAAACTACATGTGGATAATCCACTACGGTGGAGTATTTTTTAATTTATTGAAGTACTAAGTTCATGCAAACTTTAGGCCTAGGCCTTAAGCCTAACCAGCTGGCCATAACTTAACCCTAGTTTACTATGTTACATATATAAGCTCTACTTTCTAGCTTTTCTACTGACCATCTGCATTTCACCCTTACCTTCCATAGAAACTCCCCTAATTTTGGTTGTTTTTCAATAGTTTCTTTGTCCCTCACAAAACGTTTTATTAATTAGACTTTCCCCCCAACCATTTGTACCTGTTTTGGTAGTGTTTAACGCCTGCTTTTACTACATGCGACACCACAGACGGTGACACTGATACATCGAACGAAATGGAGCACGGGGGAACCGGAGAACCCAGAGGAAACCTGCCCCTGCGCCGCCCTGTCCATCCTTGTCCAAGGATTAACCCGGGCCGCTTTAGTGAGAAGCGAATGGTCTAACCACTCGGCCACGACTTTACTCTGGGAAATGATATGTATTTCATCTTCTTTCTCTGCACAAATTGGGCACATTCTCGCGATAAAACTCCTCTTTCTAAGTCATTTCCGAACACTTAACCTAAACCAAGCTATCCTTCTCTTTCATTTTTCTTACACATTAAATTGTACTTATCTTTTTGGTCACCCTCTTTTATTTCGCTATGTCTCAGTGAGAGCAAATGTAATTTTAGCAAATTACATTGTCTATCCTATCTTCCATTCTTGCTCTCACTTTCTTCCACAGACCTCTACTGAAATATCTGTTAACCCAAAAATCACTTATCCCACTTTCAACTGTTCTCTGATTTTTCCCAACCATGCATTAGTTCTTGAACTCAAGATGTCTTGATATCTCAGGCATACTTTAACAAAATCAGTATCAAGTAACACTTTAATCCGAAATAAATATTTCAAAATTGTCTTCATTACTAACCCTCTCACACTTACCCTTCCTAAAGGTTGACGCACACTGGCCCGTCATGGAATTGAAAATTTGCAATCGCACGTCTTCCACGAAATTTTAAACGCTCAGCGCTAAGAATATACAACAGCAAAAGCTGCAACTCCTCGGAGGGAATATTGTAATATTAGGCGTTTTAGCAATTGAAGGAGAGAGAGACACACAGAGAGAGAATTCACAACATAAACTGGAAAAGAGATGTGAATTTAACAGCAGCCATTTTTAACAGACTTATGGGAAGACCCCAAAAATTTTCACGGCGTAACTGGTTGTTATAATTGTGTCTGTAGCAACATACAACTTTTTATAATTGTGCACAGCCAATATTAACAATTAATCGTCCAATGTCGCAAGTACCTGTTTTGTGCGTATATGAAAATCAGTATGCTGAGGAAGTCGAATGCATAGTAACAGTACCGATAACGAGCATTTATGAAGGCCACCGGCCACAATGGAAGCTTACAAGAGTCGTGTAGCAGGCACCTTCTCGGAACGAGCGGAAGCCTGCCGCTTCTGATCCACCCAGTGTGTGTTTGACCATTAAATAAAAGGAATCTGACCCTCGCGGACACTTTCTGCTTCATTCCCTTCTGGCCGTGATGAACCAGTGTGGGCCAAGCTTAATTCTGCCATCGCTCACTCATTTGCTGCCTTCTATCTTTTCAATAGTGCATAGACTAACACTATCATCCTTCATTCCTGCACACAGGTACGCCTCAGCTACCACTCAAACACCAGTCCTATCTCCAGCATCCCTTCCAAAACATCTCTCACTGCCTGGTTGGACCAGCTCCTCATAATACCAAGTTGAATTTTCTATATTTTCCCAAGCTGTTTACTCTTTTGATAACTTGGGCTTCTGATTTCAGATTTCGCATTTAATTTTAATTTCTTCTTTTTGACTTCTCTCACCACCTTCATTAATTTTATTGCCCAGTCTTTCTTCATAGCCTGCTGCTGTTTGTTCAGGATTTCTTAGTCAGCCTGGTCCCCCTTAGGACCTAGATTAATCTCCACTCCTCCGATACATAATACCACACCAATATTGAGGGCCTTTTCCATACCCCAAACTTCCTTAAACAAATTCTTTTTGTTACAAGCCATTTCCAGTTCTCCATGTTTATTCCTTAGCTCACTTCTAGTAAACCTGTAAATTGCCGTTTTGTCTATTTTGCAAGCTCCGTTCTTCTCCATATCTATTATTTTCCCTTCACCTCACCAGAACGCCTACTTTTCCCGCTACACAATGCCACATTCTTCACAAAGCACTTTGCTCACATCTTCCTCCGTTGTTTCTTCAAGGGTCTGTTAAAAGCTTCCTTTGCCACTTCTGTCCTCTGTTTGACTTCTTGACGGCAGCTCATGTAACTACTTCGGTTCACCCCAAGCATCTGAAGCTATCCACTTACACCCACGCCCTAGTACTTTGATCTCCAATTCTTTTTGTTTTTTATTTGCTACTAGTAGTTTCATTAAATCAGAACATCTTCGGAGACTATTCGGAGAACATTCAAGACACACATTATCTGAATGTCTTGTGAATATCTCGAGGTGCAGTGGGCTAGACCGTAGAGCTCGGATTCCCGGCCACGGAATGCACCCAGGTTCAGTCCCACTCACGGAGGTGCAAATTTTAATCTCGATACGGGACCATTGTCCTTCAGCACTGTGAGGAAATTGAGGAGCTGCGATAGGCGACGATCCCGGCCACGAAAGTCAACATTTCGGCTGGATTATATGCGAACGTCAGTGGGCGTGAGGTCGGCAGTCGGGTTGGTCAGGCAAAGCTCCAGTCAGCTGCAGCGTACTTGTAATATCACAAACATAACACTTTATGCCAATTTTTCAGAGCTCTTTTTAAGCGGAAAAAAACGGATAGCGTACGATAACGAGAATTTGATGAAACTTAAGCCTCCCCGTTTTGCATGTTTTAAAGGCGCTGGATTTAAATGTCCAGTTTAATATGCATCCAACCTCTGTCATACAAAATCACCCACTATAAATTAATGGGGGGGGGGGATCAGGGCAACTCAATGCGTATATTTCCGTTTGTGGTGTTTAACGCCCGCTTTTACTGCATACGGCGCCGCAGGCTAGAGAACATTCTCCACCCCAGCCGGGAATTGAACGCCAGAACTTTTTGTTGAACAGCCAGAACTGAACCACATAGACAAAAATTATCAATGTAATCCTAGTATGTAACACTGCATTTGTGATAACCTAATCGGTAAAGAGGCGAAAGAACTTTGTAACGTGCTCACAAGTGACTCCGTTGAAACAAAATTCTGTCAGCCATACAAGTCTTAACGATGTTTTTCATAGTTTGCTGTCTGTAAATCATTAAAGTAAGGTTATAAAAAACATTGGGTCTGACGAGAAACACTGCACAACTTGTCAAACCTCTCCTACATTTGCTTTAATAGTAAACACTCAAGTGTCCATATCATGCTCAAATGAATTTATGCTGTTAATACCAGGCAAATAATTCTTGATTTGGGCGCACCTTTCAATAAATGATGGTGGGATATAATAACCAAAGGTATCTATATTAAAATTATCTCTGCAAAGATTTATGCTGTTTTTCGCATATTTATGATTAAAAGCATTTTTCCTGTCTTATCCAAACGCACTTTTCGTTTGAAAAACAACGAAACCATTTGTTTTAAGTTTTGCAACCGCACAGTCAGAATTCACTTGTATAAACTTTGATGTTGGAATGCCTTACACATTTTTAATGTTCGTCGTAATACTGATTGCTAGTTTTGAGGATGTGGTTTAATTACATAATCTTTTAGAGAAAATCAATGTTTGGAAGCTTATGTTGAGTTTGTCGATCACACATTTTAGTTTCATTTTCGTTGCAACAACGGTAGGGAAAAAAAGTTTTGTTTACTACTGTAACTCTTATTCATATCCTGACCTCTTGAATGTACACTGCATGTGTACATACCTTCGTCCCAGAATCGGCGCAAATCTTAACCTGCATGGACAAAGCTTGAGGAAAGCTAAATGTTGGAGCTTTGAATACGCAACATATTAAATCGTGAAGAGAAAACGCGCCAAGAAATATCGCCTCCAAAACAATGTAATGCCCCAAAGAAAATCAATAACAACAGCGAATAATGCCAGCTTCCAGTGAAAAGAACGAAGGACACAACCAAAGCTACTGTGAAAGAAATTAAAAGAGCTAATTAACTTTTAAGGAAGTAATTAGGCAGTTGAAATTCAAGTGAAAAATGAAAGAAAGGAGATAAAGCCAAGAACACTCGTAGCAAGAAAGGCATGGGTAGAAATCGCAAAGCGAAACTTTAGGCACTGCATCTTAATAACAAAAAGGAAATCAGCGACAAGCAATAATGAGCTGTTGAAAGAGGCTCGATACGTATGGCCTATTTCTACAAGAATACCAGTTGAATGTGCGAAATGATGGCGTTGTGCTATATCCATTTATTAATAAATTAACGTGCAGGCATTAGCACTGGTTAAGTACTTATATCAGATGAAACTGTGTAAGATAGGAAATAAACAGCCCTTGAAATGCGCATTCTTACGGAATTCTCTACATTTTGGGCCAATAACCATTTAAAATAAAATTTCAATCTGTATCTACCAATTATTTTCTCATTTATTACGTTCTCTACTACGTATGGCAAGTAGGGGAAGCACTGTATCGCACCCAAATATTCGACATTTCATCGAAATAATGTCTTGAAGCCCTCTGAACCACTGCCCCCAAATAATTTTTAGAAAAAGTTCCATCCGTTTGTGTAACAGCATAACGGACAAAATCTATCAGCATTCCTTTAGTCCCACGCTTTAGTTAAAAAAAAAACTACTAACATTATAAAGCAGGGCTGGAGAACTCGTGGGTAGTTTGAACGACCTCCATTTTTTACCTACGACACCTGCACAAGGGCGTGAGCGGGCTGCGCTCAGTGAGCACCAGTTCCCCACGCCTGGTTGACGATTGTCTTGCAGAGCAGCTCTTTTTGAGAGTTTTCAAAAGCTATATCATAATCTGGATAAGTAAGTAACTGTAAGACAAATTAGAGATAAGTTTGGCAAATTTTCGGGAAAGATAGCGAGAAATTAACACTTGTTCATGTTGCACATTTCAAAAAGAACTAGAATTGAGGTGAGAAATCTTCCGGTAAGTGGAAATCGGGTGCCGAAATGATCGACAATTGGCTCCAGAAACCTGCATTTTCCAAAACATTTGTACATCCTTCTTTCACGTCACTGAACTTGAACCCCTTGAAATAACAATAGGTCATACTTTACGGAGGGTGATTTCACTGAAACGGTTTTCTGCACAACAGCGGAACAGATCCCCAGTCACTACATGGTTACACTCCACAGATATATAAATACGCAACAGTTGCTGCTGAAACTGAATTCTTTAAAACGACATTTACAGTAACTACTCACAAATTCAGGGCAATAACCTCTTAAATTTGACCACCTATTCTCATTTAATGTTATGTGCATTCATTGGAGATTAAAAAGTAATGTACTAAACGTCACACAGAGCGCATCTGTTTACAAGCCTAGTTCGTAAACTATCCCATATGGCGCCGGCTTTAAGTTCTGCGAGTTTCCATACTCCTTGCTTACGTTGCTCACTTGCATACCTAGTTTAGGTCTTGTTACTTTCTCTACTACTAAGTAAAGGAAGTATTGAATTCCACCCAAAAATTCGATGCGAGATTTTACCGGAAATATGTGTCTTGAGGCCCCCTGAATTTAAAAAACAATAATAAAAAATCTGATGTGTTGCACTCACATGACTTTCTCTACTCTTGTACTAACCATTCTTACAAACTCTTATTCCTATATCTTCTTCGTGTTAGTTAAAATAAACATTTGTACAAATTATCTTATTGCTTATTTCCTTGTAGGTGCAAGGGGAATATTGGAATACAGTAGGCTTTGTGCGATAGTCAAATCTTTTAAAGCTTTGAGATTCTGTTCTCTTTGTACACGTAACATATAAGAAAATGAACAACGATGACCCATTTCACGAAAGTTCCAAGTTTCCCGAAACTCACACACATATTAAGGTATATCTCCGAAATGGTTCACCCTACAAGAAAATTTATTGAGACATAAATTGTGTATTTTAGCAAGATCTTCATTTTTTGTATAGTATAATTTGGTCTATCTCTAACGGTTTACCAGTTATGCAAAAGTGGTCCAGAGTAAATACGACTACAAGGGCTACAGCCAGAAAATTCAAGGTATACATTTCATTTGTCATAGAAATATCTCAAACATATGACATTTTAATCAAAATCGTTAGAGCCATTTTCAAGAAAATCAAAATTTTCGAAAAATTTTCCATGTAAAGGGTAGTTTAGGGTGGGGCTATTTTCTTCAAAATCTTCGTGTCACATCCTTGAACGACATTAAACAGACTGACAGACTGACAGACACACACACGGACCTTTTTCTAAAAATGCTTTTTTTTTATTCAGGGGGCCTCAAAACATGTATTTCCGGTGAAATCTCGACTTCGAATTTTTGGGTGGAATACAATACTTCCCCTACTTACCAGTAGAGAAAGTAAAAAAGCATTTCAGAAAAAGGTCCGCGTGTGTGTATATCTGTCTGCCAGTATGTGAACAGCATAACTCAAAAACGAGAAGTCGGTTACAAACCAAAGTTCATATTTAAGTTTAATGTCTTTCACGGATGCGACACGAAGATTTCGAAGAAAATTACTCCACCCTAAACTACCCTTTACATGGAAAATTTTGATTTGCTTGAAAATGGCTCTAACGAGTTTGATTAAAATGCCATATGTTTGAGATATTTTGGTGACAAATGAAATGTATATTTTGAATTTTCTGGCTATGCCCTATGTTTTACTCTGGATGGCTTTTGAGTAACTCGTAAACTGTAAGAGATAGGCAAAATCGTACTGTACAAAAAATGTAGATCTCGCTAAAACACACAATTTGTGTCCAAATAATTTTTTTTGTAGAGTGAACCATTTTGGAGATATTCCTTGTTATTTGTATAAGTTTTGGAGAACTTATAGTTCTGTCAACTGGAACATCGCTATTCATTTTATGTTAGGTGTGCAAAGAGAACGGAATTTGAAAGCTTTAAAAGATTTGACTATCGCTCAAAGTCTACTGTATACCCATATTCCCGTTGCAAGTGGGAAAAAAAAAAAAAAAAAAAAAAAAAAAAAAAAAAAAAAGGGGGGGGGCAATAAAGTAATTTCAGCAAATGTTTCTCTCAACTAACACGAAGAAGATATAGGAATAAGAGTTTGAAAGAATGGTTAGTATAAGAGTAGAGAAAGTCATGTGAATGCAACACATCAGATTTTTATCGTTCGGTTTAAGTTTTCCAGACCGTTAGGTGTTCTTTGTGGATCATTACTACTAACAGCAATGAACTCCTGTTTTTATTTTGGGCAACATGCCTATGATTTAGATTTTTATACGTTGAAAATATTTTTCTTAATAAATATTTATTTATCTATTGGCAAAGTAATTGAACATAAACATCATTTACAAATATGATACATCATTTCTCTACTTTCCAGTACCTGATACTTCAGAAGACCGAAATATAGCTGGACATTGTGATCTCTATCCATTACTAAGTAGAAGTCCAAAAACGGTTGAGGTTTGAGGTGTTTGTATATATTAACACACAATTTCTATATCTCTTATTTTCGTAAAATGTATTTATAAGCTTATTTCACAAAAGTACTACTTGGCAAAACCACTAGGCGTACTGGCCTTGGTTGTCGAGCGCTGCGATCGCTTCTTATCTTGTTTACTACAAAAGCGAAATACTAAAGCGCGTTCCACCCTTAGAAGACAGTACACGTTAAATGGAGAGCAGTGTTGCAACATGTACTAGTTGCGAATCCTTCTCCGCGCGCGATCCCGAGGTGACCTGAGTCCTGTACTTAGTCCTTCAATTGCTGCTTGACGGACACTTAACTTTGGTATTCCTCCATGCCTTTGTTACTGTACGACCTAAATTTACAAATGACTCGTCTGTATAAACAATTGATTTCCCCTAGATATTTATGTCGCCATCTGATGACATCGATATCGTCTCTTTCTATTAATATGCACTTGTTACCCCTTCTTTCATATTCAAACTCAAAATCATGTAAGAACCGACTAAGAGTGGCCCTTGAGAAATTTGGTAGGGCCTCATCACTGTTGAACCGTGACAAAATTATATTCAGCGTGAATATTTGCAAACAGTAAATAATGAACAATTCGCCGCACTCCACATTGCACTATTCACTATGTACTTCTTTTTTTTTTTTCCCGCCCTTTTTGCTTTCTTTTTCGATGGCGTTCTTAGAGATCCTTTCATTACTTCCTTTTTAATCCTATACACTACTGCTTCTGAACACCCGATAGCCTTAGCTGTTTCTTTTACTACCTTACACGCATTTTACTTGAAAAATAATCTAACACCTTCATAATTATTTGGCGTTCCTTGCTTCTTAATTTACCAATATATCGTCTCTTCCTAGCTTCCCCTTCCATAACTACAAATATTTACGAAACTATTAAACGAATAACGCAATAACAGCTTATAGATTCCACACAGTTACAAACCGACTTCTTTCGAACTAATGCTAGTGCTGCTCCTTATACTATCTTCTGAGTCAGGCCTGGCGCGAGAATACGCTGAATAGATGAATACCTTTTGTTTGCCCTACTCGATGAAAGAAAGAAGGTACAACCTTTTGGTTTATTTTAAAAACTTTCTCGAACCCTCGTCAACATTTGTTCTCGCTGGTTCCCTGATGTAAACTCAATAACAAAAAAGTTTCACACTGCGTAACTTTTGCAGTGCACAGATATAAAAATTTCCGAAAACATTTAATTTAAAAAAATTGTAACACTTAACTGAGTAAACATAGAGAATTCAAAGTGGGCAGGTAGTAGCACTATAGTTTACTCTACCTAAGAACAAAATATAGATGCATTCTAGCAGTTAGTTTGTTAGTGCGTGATGAGTATAGAAACAGCATATATAGGACTTCTATTGAAAAAAAAAATGTTTTTTTTTTTTTTTGAAGAAATATGGGCCTATAGAAGTGTATAATGACTCTAAAAAGGATATAAACTAATAGAGAAAAAAATTCTGCGTAGAATAATGTGTTCAAACCTGATATTTATAACTGAATATTTATACCATGCTATTAGGAACCTGGCAACAGCGCGATGGTAGAAAAGGACGAGGCTAATGGCAACTTGTATGCGCTAGATAGAGACAGATATATCCCATTTAACTCCATACTGTCATCTAAGAGAGGTACAAGGTATACTTGGCAAAGGCATTAGGCGTATCGGAAAGAACGTGAAGCTGCTGAGTTGTTTACGTGAGCTTATTGCACGTATAGTAACTCTTGGTGTACTATCAGTAATGCAATGCAAATAATATCTCACGTCTGCCGATATGAGACGTTACTGTCCTGAAGAAATGGTTGCACCTGAAGAGTGTACATACACCGTCTCGTCGTGTACGTGTGATACGCTCGCGTAAACAACTCGACAGTTTCACATTTTTTCTGATACGCCTCATGGCTTCGCCAGGTATTACACTTTATCAATAACCATCATAAACATACACTTATTATACTTGTATCTTTTGTCTCCATTTGTAAACAATTTCCTATTATCGCTTTATTACACTGTTCTTGCTTCTGGCGGAGGACGTTGCAGTGAACAACTACATATATGCCCAAATTATCTGGCATGAATGATTATTATCACGTAACACATTCTTGATAAGAACACGTCACTGTAGCAAAGATCCTAATGCTGCAGGTTCTAGGGCAGTACTAAATAAGTTTAGTGAGCTTTATGTCTTCAAAGCCAGGGTTGCGTTTAATAATTATTTTCTACAGCTTCAAAGAATATGAAGCACCCGCTGGTCCAGGCGCTTATTTTCTGAAAACATATTCAATATCCAAAGCCTCCAAGTTTGAAGGGGTTGCTCTTTCCAAGAAGATAATACCATCTGATCTATACTTATTTATAACATGTCTTAATATGCAGGTATATGCGAGGGGAGCAACAATAGAGGAAGCCTCGGGTAAATAAGTATTTACCATCTGAAGAACTAAAAATAGCGATTTGGGGCAAGTTTTCGATCACAATCTGTTATTTGGGGATTTTTAGATCCTATGAAGTTCATATTTTTAGCCCCATGGTTAGTTAAATGGCAAGGAAAAAAGGCTAAAATCTAAGAATCTGGGAACTTTTTATGAATATTTTTCTCAAAATATATTAGAGAATACAGCAGAGCAAATAGAAATATTTCAAATCCTTTAGTGCAGTAAATCATTATGTCAGAATTAATTCTATTACTGAGAATAAATTGTTATTTATTTATGCCAACAAACTTACTGTTGGTGTTTTTAAACACACAAGCCGTGTGTGGGCAAAGTTTAAGAGGTAGAACTGGAACTTAAAAATTCAATGCCACAACTGGGATTTGAACCACAGACCTTCCTTACCAGGAGAAATACGAACTGGCTTGAGAATTTAATGTCATTCTGGCAGTTTGTCACAATAGCTCAGTGGTAGAGCGTCCGTCCGGCAAGCGGAAGGTCTGTGGTTCAAATCCCAGTTGTGGCATTGAATTTTTAAGTTCCAGTTCTACCTCTTAAACTTTGCCCATAAATTGTTATATTACATTTAAAAATTTAAAACATTTTTTTCTCTAACACGACTAGAGGAGTGAATAAAATTATTCACTGTATAAACATGTTTGAGTTTTGTATATTAATATTTAAATATGGTAGTGCTTTAGTTTCTTTTTTCAAAATTACGATTTCAGCATTGGAACACCTGATTAATTAGTGTAATAAAAGTTTCTCAAAAAGTATTAGGTAAATATATTTGAATGACACTTAAAACATGCTTATAATTGTGGTACAGTTGTATGCGACAAAAGTTTGAAAATATTTCGATAAAACTGCGAGATTAGGAAATGTTCCTATGTGAACCCTTAACCCTGAAAAAAAAATAAATGAAAACCCACCTCGGAAGATGTTGCTGAAACAACAAATGTACGTAAATTGAAATACTTTTATTTAAATGTTGATTGAATATTTAATATGACAGTGCTGCAATGTTATTCAAATCATAAATTATGGCGTGAAGGGGGCGTTGAAATAAGCAAGCAAATTATTTTCCTCATACAATAACTTGCTTGTAAAACAATTTGAAGTGTAATACACAGAAAGAACTCTTCTTACTCTAAGCTGTTGTGTGTATTATATTCTCTTTGTCAATAAGCGATAAGGTAAACAAAAGGCAACAGTGAATTTTTCCTGTTAGTATCAGGAAAAATATCGGTGCAGAAGCTTTAACGTCAAGGCAAACAGGAATTCTTGATTTAGACGCATCTTTCAATAAACAATGGTGGTATATAAAAACCAAAGCAAAAAAACATTAAGAGACAATGAATCTATATTGTGTATTCCAAAAAAATGAACTTCTATGCAACCAGATTTAACATGTACATATTTCTAATCTAATGTAAAACGTTTATATCTTGACAACGTCAGAAAATGTTCATAAAAATTATTGCTGGTAATAAAGTTTATTATAACTGATTTTTATTTATCGTACTATCCTTTTCTTTGTTTTCTCTGAGTAAATTATCTATGCATCTTGGTTTGGAAACCATTGATTTAGATGTACTACAACCACAAGGGTTCAGAGAGCTGACAGGAAAACTTTTGGAGATAAGACAAATTTTCCACAACACTTGAAACTAGGTAGTGTTTGAATTAGGCATCATGAACTCTGACCTAGAGCGGAATTAATGTTTTCCTAATGTCGCGCCAGTCTTCAAGTTCATCAGAAAAGTGTAATTCACTGCAATAATAATCCTCTTTGCGGTAGAACACCTGTGCAATTGCAAGTTATGAATGCGTATTAATGTAGGACACAGGCCTGGGCGAAGCAATTTGCGCTCAGTCCTGATGTAGCGCAAGGTTTTAAGTTTTCAGAGGATATTGTAGGACAGAACACAACGACTATCCTCAGTATCCTCTCATCCCTCAATCTGCTGCCCATATACCAAGGACTAAAGTGTGTTAACAGACGCCATTTTTTCTTGCTCTCAACTACTCATAACAGTTTTCTCGAATTTTCTCGCATTGTTAGTTAATGTCGCGCATGTGAATTTCATTATAGCTTAAAGTAGCATAGTTATTGTGGCAAAATTGCTTGTTCGGTTATCTTTCAATTATTCGTTATTCATTAATCTCCACTAATTACACCAGGTATGGCCTCAATCACACAAATTCACATAAATACACTTCGTTTTCGTTGTTTTTACACACAAAAACATTTTAAAACCTGGCTGGAAGTTACTGCCTCCTAGCCGTGGCTAACGAGAAAGATAGGCTACGGCGCGAACTGTAGTGATTTAATTCTCCTAGTCCAATCATGACCCAATGAAGTAAAATCACAATCGCTTAGTACATCCATATTCTAAACAACCAAAAAATTGCTCGTTGAATTCATACAAAAGATACAGGTATATCATGATGGTAGACCATGTTAGACTACCATTACTACGTAACATTGGCGCCGTAGCCTATCTTTCTCGTTAACCAAGCTCCTAGTACAAGAATGCTTACCGCACGGAAGCTCGGCGTTTACGTTGTATACACGTTCCATGCCAACGCCACAATATAATCACATGATTATGATGATGATGATGATGATGATGATGATGAGCAATACACAAGCCCCTAACAATTACAAGTTCAACTTCTTAAACTATAAAAGTCTCATCTTTCCCTGTTCATTGACTACTTACATTTATTTCTTACATTCCATAAATTTTTCCCCACACTTCTCACATCCTAGTGGTCTTTAAAGCGTTTTGTCACTTGTCAATTCTTTATTTCTATCTAGCCATTTCCTACAAATCAATTATTGTTTCCTCCAATAGTCTGCAACTGAACATTCTAATAATAAACGTATCTCATCTTCCCTCCCATTACATTTTGGACACTTTTCTTCAACAGATTCTTCCTTACATTCCTAAACTTCCATATTCCCAAACGAAATCAGGCAATCCCTTTCCTTTCGTTCTTGTCATAAACCTTAATACAACAACTCTCTCTCCCCAATTCGGATTTCCATTCATTATAGCAGCTAAGTGACCTTATATCGTTGATTCGGAAATATAACGTTTGCGCACTGTATCTTCTAACCTTTGTCTTATTATTTTCCCTGCCCATTAATAGGTATCTGGTGCCCACATTTCTCTAATGCATTTATCATTGACAGCTCTTTAATTTTTCCAAACCATATTCTACCAGTTTTCTTCTTTTATTTTCAGTTTTTTAATTTAAACACATGTTTAGTAACTCACTGACAATATTCAATGGTTGAATCCTAAAGAAGTATTTTAAAATTCCTTAAATTACTTGTCCTTTAAATCTCCCTTTCCGTAACTCCAACATAATATACTTCCTACATTTGTAGTGTTATGGATGACCCCTAAAATGTCTGCAAAACATCCTGATTATTCGATCTCCACTTATCTAGCTAATACTCGTACTAACTCAGATTTCATATGCCCATCTTGGTTCCACAAGGGAAACAATTTCTTTCAATCCATTTAGCAGGCACAGTGAATACTGAGGACAGACTTTCTCTCATTGTTACCAACGCTAATTTCCCTTTAGTATCTACCCGCTATTTCACTATTTTTCTACCAGTTTTCATTATAACTTAACTCCAAGAAAATTAAATTCTCTAATCAGCTCAATTTCTTGGTTATTTACAAACCGTACCTATTCATCAATATTATTATTATTATTATTATTATTATTATTATTATTATTATTATTATTATTATTATTATTATTATTATTATTATTATTATTATTATTATTATTATTATTATTATTATTATTATTATTATTATTATTATTATTATTATTATTATTATTATTATTATATTATTATTATTATTATTATTATTATTATTATTATTATTATTATTATTATTATTATTATTATTATTATTATTATTATTATTATTATTATTATTATTATTATTATTACAGCTTTTTCACGCAAAAAACTGAACCATTTACTGTGACATTTGACGTACAACATTCATGTTGTTCACGGTTTTGAAACGTCTATTTCATTAACAGTCTGCTTCTTCCGTATTTTGCTTTTTTAAGGTTATGTTTATGTTGGGGTATGACACATGACGGAATTTATGGTTGAAATTTTCTTAACAGCAGTGATTCCAAGCCCCATCTCTATTAACTGGTTCACGTTTCTATTGTGTAACATGCCACCATGTTCAATCAGTCCGGAAAAAAGTTCTTGACATTCCGTACTATGTATAGGTATTAACGATTTAAGGCAATTTTGACTCCGTGCCGTTAACTACTTAGTTTTCCTTGATCCGAAACTTTTGCAATGGAGGACCAAAAATTTGATCCTTTTTTATATCATGCTGAAATGTTTCTCCGCTAAACCACGGCGAAATATAAGACATGTTCACTCCCGTCAGCATATTTGCTCATAAGAGCACTGGTAAGTGCGAAAATGCTGTATAGTTATTGGATCTGACAACCTGCTTGTTGAAGTCGAGCTATTTTGGCACTCTGAGGAGTTCTATTTGGTATCGTACTGCATGTTTCGAAAATATAATTTTCATAGCTCAGCCTATGTTAACGCTGGTTTAGTATATTACTGTATAGCGTCCACTTTAACACTCTATACTGGCAACGATGATGCTCTTGACGCAAGCTGTTCAATAAAGTACGCGACAGTGGCGCTTACTCTTCAAGGCGCAAAACAAATGCATCGCAAATAATGCTCACTACGTTGCTCTAAACCGGTTGCTGACAAGTAACTGTCGCCACGCGCAGTACCGTATTTAATCATTTTCAATGGAACTTGGCACGATTCTATCATGAGCCTTTAAAGCAAAGTAAACATCCTCTTCGTGTCCAAGGTGGAGAACACAAATCGATTTTGGATCGAAACGGAAAATCAAATAATCACCCTATGCTCACGTTAGGTAGCAAAACAAATCGAACACGTACAAATCTCTGTCCAATGTAGCAAACCGAATTTAAAGGCAGTCTGTATCATCATCATCATCATCATCATCATCATCATCTATTTTCTCTCAAAATTACTTCAAAGCTTCTGGTCATTGTATTAAAAGATTTAATAAACAATGAATCCATTTTTATGAACGTTAATTTCATGCGAAACGTTTGGTGAATTTTACGAATACTGAAAGACTTCAAAATTGTAAGGGTTAACTTACAATATACATCAAAACGATAGATATGCGTTTAAACTAAATACGTAGGCACATGTTTGAATATTTACCTTCACCTTACTACTATACGCAATTTTTAAGTTAACTGATTTGAGATCTTAATAAATTCTAGCAAATAAGAGTCGGTTCATCTCTATACCAGAACTTTCGATAAGACGCAAATCAGAAACATTTTCACTTCTCAAACTATCAGCTTTAATGTCAGGGTATATTGATTTTCTTGAAAGAAACACGATTTCACTGTAAAAAATAAATTTACTTGTTCTAAACGAGGGTAATATACTTTCTGCAATGTGTTACTAAAACACCATGCAAAAGAATAAAGTATATAGGAGCACAAGTATATGTATATTCTATAAATTATAACCAGTATATAGTCTGTAATATTTAAATTATCAGGTGCAAAAAATAGAGACAGAAACACTTCCCATTTGTTATCTCTCTCTTTACAGTGATTGGTACTTGCAAAGTGCATGTATGCAGCCATTAAACAGATAACTGAGGACTGGAATTGAGTATTTGCTTTCCAGGTTAGGCAGAGCACCGACAAGCTAAATCTCACAGGCTCTAACATCACCAATCCCCAATCTCCCCTTACAAGAAAATGAAACATTTTATACCAGTTAAACCAGTAACCTCATCTCAGGTTACGCCGTGTCCCTGACAGCATGCAGAAGCCAGAAACTATGCTTTGTACACGCCGGTCATCACGTATAAAACAATAGGCTTGTTTACATACCTATCCACTTGTCTGCACAAGAACTGCTAATGATAACCATGCCTCTTGTCGCTATAGTTGCCAGACATTCACTGACTGCACGCCATACCCTTTGCATGCCTTTTTATTTACCGCACCATGACCCCCACCCCGCGTCACAGCCCAAGAGTAACACGGGACGAGAAGTCTTGGCTGGGCAACTTTTATGTACACAATGAGCTGTTTTCTGGTTTATCACGACTCTCCAGTATTTGCAAACATGGATGTCAATATGCACGTTGCAAGTTAACGAGAAACAATTTTTTCTATGAATGGGATTTTGATACACACTTTACTTTAAGTTTGTACTTTTAATTTCGTTCCTGTCACGTGCATTCGATCTTGAAACTTTGCGAAGGCACAAGGAAGCTCTTTTAGAAACAGTTCCACATCAGTGCGAAAGAGATACAGATATAGACAGACAGATTGGATGGATAGGATAGGATGGGATAGGATGGATGGATAGATGATAGATATACTGATAGAGAGGGGTGTGACAACCTAGTTATAAAAAGCTCTATGAACTCCAAATTATTTATTTACGTCAAGAATCTTTTGAGAATCCAGGGTGGATATTTTGAGACTTCTTCCACAACTGAATGTTACCTTGAAATTAGTTCCTTGTATTACATTTTCTCAACCAATACTATTACGGCAAAGCACCCGCAAAAAAATCTAAAAAATTAGAATTTTCATTCGAGCAACTGAGATTTTTATCACAGTATAGTAATGTGATACAAATACCACAGACAAAATTTCAGTCACCTACCTGCATTTTTATGCATTTTTGTTCTGGATTTAATTAATTTACGTTAATAATGCCGTATGCATCAAACGGTTTTTTACATCCTACTTAGGATTTTATTTTGTCATTAACTTACCATTATAAACAAACCCACATTGGTTTTTTTTTAAATTCAAATGCAGCTATGTTAGTAAAAAGATAACCCTTTGCATTCATGTATTCCTTCGGTTTTACGAATATCAAGCTATGGAAATAGCCAATAAAAATGATATAAAATTAAAACAAATGGGTATGTGATTCTCTTAGTCGTTCATGAAGTTTCGCTCAATATTAGAAGTTAATCGGTCAAAGATGTTGACACACGGAACATTTTAAGCAATGAAAAATACTGAGAAAAAAGTATTGAAGACATTTTAATTTGTATTGTGCATTTCAGAGTTGTAGTCAGAGTATTTAAAAGGCTATACAGAACATTAAATGTTGCGGATATTAATATGTCAAAGGTACCGAAGGCAAGTATGGAGTATTATAAAAAAAATATAAAATTGACAGTTTTGCATTTTTTTCCAATTTCCCCCGTAAATCACCCATAAGTTTCCATCCAAGAGCTAGTACTTTACAAACTATTCTCCTCCATTCTTCCTTCTGTTTTCTCTTCTGACTCCCAATATGAACCATTTATCTTAATACTGTCACCTTCTGCCCTGAATCTATGTGATTTTTATCATTCTTTCCTGTGCATCTCTTGCCAATTAGTTTTCATCCAGTGTTCAAGCCAGTGTTCTGGTCATTTCAGTATAATCTTTCCTTCGCGCACTACTTTTAACGCCTTGTAACTCCTTTCCCTATTTTACACAAGTTCTTTTCTCACTTCGCTGCAACATCGAACTTTCCGCACTATACAAAGTCGTATTCCACACCAAAGGTAATCTCTCCTACATTTAAAACCAAAAACTATGTGTAGGTGAGACGACACAGAGAGAGGGGAGGGAGAGAATGAGAGAGGGGAGAGAGTGAGAAGAGAGTGAGAAAGGGGAGAGAGTGAGAGGGGAGAGAGTGAGAGATGGGAGAGAGTGAGAGAGGGGAGAGACTGAGAGATGGGAGAGAGTGAGAGATGGGAGAGAGTGAGAGAGGGGAGAGAGTGAGAGAGGGGAGAGAGTGAGAGTGAGTGTGTTCATTTCCAAAACAAAAGCTATTTTCAAATGTTATATCTATCCAGAAAAAACAAGGTGTGACGTTCATCTCAGCGAGCAGCTTACCAAGATATTTCTTAAAGATTTTCTCAAAAACTGTCCCAGTAATTGTAATGATTATACAATAGCTAAATGGCAAATAAATTAGGTTTCCTGAATTATCCTTAGAAAAAAATAGAAAAAAAGACCTATCGCGTCGCCTTTTAATATAAGAGCAATTTAATATGCTAACTGCGAAACCCTAAAAGGGGGACAAAAATGTAATACAAGAAGAAAGTGAGCCAATTTACGTCTAATATTTACTCATTGTCATTAACCATATAAGAAATATTTGCCCTTGTGTGTCTACTCCCTTCCAGATTGAAACAGTGTACTTGAGAAACTTTGTGTCCATTCTTTTGTCTCTCTAGTCTTAGGTAAAGTACATCGGTCGTTAAACATTTGGCTGTTGTTTCATATATCTAAGAATGAGTAAAGAGCCACGAAATGTGTGCCAAATGTGTCGTTATGCACAAGGGTGAACGAATTATCATTCCATTCTTCAGCAACAGGCTTCAACAGGCTTCCAGTTTCCCACGGTCAATCTGAAAGTGAACATTACACCATGAGGATACCACTTGCGTAAGCTTCCCAAAGATTGATCTTCCTAGAAGAGACGCTGAGTAAGGGATAGCGGGCCCTTCTGTGTCTCTGCAATGGCTTATTCAATGTCCATACATTATGCATCACACTTGGCTAATGGCAAGTGCAGAAGTATGTTATTCTTCTAAACCTCGTTAAATCATTTGCACCCTTTAGTCTGGTTCTTGTTTTGTTTGCTATTTCTGGCACTCTTCTCTATAATGCGAGTAACACTCTCTCTGGTTACACTAATTTTAATTCGTGTAATACTCTTTTATATCTTACAATTACCGTTTTAAACAATGGACCTAGTAAGTCGAGAAGGTAACTCCACCCAAAAATTCGATGTCGGAATTTTCCCGGAAATGCACGTTTTGAGGACCCTGAACTAAAAGAAAACCAATTTTAGAAAAAAGTGTGTGTGTGCGTGAGTGCGTGCCTGCCTGCGTGCGTGTGTGTGTGTGTGTGTGTGTGTGTGTGTGTGTGTGTGTGTGTAAGTAAGCAGCATAGCTTGGAAACGAAAATTACGGTTAGTTCTATTTGGTATTTAGAATCTCTTCGCTACAAATTACGCTTTACATGGAACTTGTTTTGAAAGTTTCGATTTTCTCAAAATGGTTTAACAATTTTGATTAAAATGCTACAAATTTAAGATACTATTTACATATCAAAATGTATATTTTGAATTTTCAGGGAATGGACTGTGAAGTCTTTTTCATTCGGAAGGAATGTCTACTGTCATTATCTCAGGAGAATATCTTTGTCCTCGAATGCGCAATCGCGCTGTGAAGTACGGAACTTCTTGGTACGATGTAAACAGAATTCAAAATTACTGTCCACAATACAGTTGGACTGTAAGCAGTGCCAGCGTTGCTACAATATGCCGTGTGGTTCTTGAGTGTCTAATAAGCATAATTCATTAGTGTTATTACTGAAAATATGATCATAATTGCTTTGTTTTATGCGGTAATAGGATGTATTAGTGATGCTCTTTTGCGTAGTATTTGTTGCACCGGAAAAGAAAGGATAAGTTGCTTTTGAAGCAAGATGTAAAATGTCAGCGCATGAAGAAAAAGCAACACGCGATATCTCAGGTTCGCTTGTGTCAATCACAAGGTCATAACTAAACTCCTGAGACAAATATAGTACCTAATTTTGTTCACTGGTAGAGCATAAGAGACAAAAACGTAATTCACAAAAATGTAGATATCTTTAAAACGCAGAATGTATTTCAAATAACTGTATTTTGTGATATCACCCGAAATGCTCGTTATTACTGGTTTGAATGTTTCAATGGTGTCAATGTTTTGAAGTATTGCTGTGCAGTTGTTTCTCACGGTGTCATGGAATTTCAAGACCAACATATAGGAGCTGCTTTAAAACATTTGACCAACAGCCTGTATAGGTCATTTAGGGCGATGAACAAACGGGCGAGATTATGTTTAAATGAGCCCAGGGTGCACCGAGCTTAAAGTTGCCCATTTGTCTTTTTCCCATCTGGGAAAACCCTGATAACCCACCCTAGCCCAGATTCGAACTCGGGACCTCTTGAATGTGAGGCGGACAAGAAGCTTTTGTAACAAGTTTGTAGAAGTTATATAAAAATAAACGATAGAGCGTAGAGAAAGTATATAAATGTGACAAGAAATTTTTATTACGGTTCTCTTTCATGCTATTGATTTAACAATTTAATATGCTTTAAGCAATTCTTTGTTTTAAAAAATCCTATCCTAATTTCGTAATATTAGTATGTGTTTATCATCTACAAAAATCATAATAGTCCTAACAAGGTTAGGAATAGTTAACAGAAGTTTTTGTGGTGGGGTCAAATTAGTTTAGCTTCTGTGTTACAAATAGGATTTTAGAAGTTATATACCAAAACGTTGCTTGGGATAAATAAAAAAGCAGTACTAAACTGTTAAGAGATGTTACTAACACGCACGCTCGCACACATACAAATACATAAAAATAAACGAGAAAAACAGGACATTGGTGAGTGAATGAACAGTTTTCGGAACAAGACCTTTTGCAGCTGCGACACCAAGCGATATCAACTGCACCGTGCTGTTATCCACATTATTGATTTGTTTGTTTTTGCCTGTGGTTCTTCCTATTCCCCCTCACAGCTGCAGTTGAGATACTACCCGCCGTACAGGGAGGTGAAGGTGCTTGCCACAACACTAGGCGCTTCTTAACGTTCTACTCCCTTAGCTGTTAAGCCCAGTTAACATGTATTCTTCTGCGCTCCCTTGCTCCCTTTCCTTCCCCTTTCCTAATTGGCTGAAGTACACGTTTAAATAGCGAAGTATAACAGACAAGCCCCGTGCAAGGCAAGGTCGGGCGATAAAAGTGATAAAATCACAGTTATCATAGATGTACTTATCATCCGGGGTTTAAACCAAGGACCCTCCTACTGGCTGATTACAATTTACCTGGATTCCAGATGCATTAAATGTTGCCCAATAGGTTTGATTCATACGGTTATATGTAACTGGCAATTTTCTTCAAAGATCATGTTATTTTTCTTCTCTCAGGTTATATCCTTTTAGAGTCATTATACATTTCTATACGACCACATTTTTCTATACTCATCACTAAAGGCCGGAGACGTGTACGTTTTTCCATAAGTACACTGCATATAGACTTTGGTGTTATCGCTCGCGCATGTAAACAACTGCAGGCAGGTACAGCCTGACCATGAAAACCGCCTCACTGCAGCACAACCTACAAGCACCATAAACTATGCACTCTGGAATTGCACTTAAACGCTTATAAATACTGTTATTTATTAACTATATCGTCACAGAGTGCATTACAATGTCAATCCGTAAATTATTAAATGCGAAATTTCGACGCCTATCACTGAAGCAGTTTTTAGACAGTGAAAAACTTCTTTCAACATCACACGATGGTGCAAATGTAAAGAATTCCACTCTGTCGTTTGGCGTGTTTTCCTTCTTACTCATTTTCAAAATTTCACACATAGCTTGATAACCAATATTATTGTTTACGACTTTCTGGAATTTAGCTTTCACCATTTCGATACCTGGCACGAAAGGTATCCTATTAATTGAATTAGCTAAGTCTTCTGTTATGTTTATGCTCTTGGACATTTCCAAACCCGATTTTTCTAATATATTACAACTACTGTCAATAAAGGACTCTTTCGCCGGAAAAAATAATTTGTGTAAAATATTTGGAGGCATCTAGCTTCTTGATGAATGGATATAAATACTTTATTATTTCACAAACTGTCGCACAAACATTGTGTGAACAATGCTGTAATGTCTTTTTACTTTACTTCGAATGAATTAGTCACAATTTAATATTAACCTGGCGTTGCCAAATCTCTCAGTACCTTCCACCCGATATTCTTATCTGGGAAGTCGCGTTTCTTTTTTGTTATTATTCTTTTCTTTCTTTTCGTTTTTCTCTTCTCCTTCTCGTGCTCATGCTCATGTAAAAAAAGCAAGGAATTTCGAAGGCACAGTATAGCGACGCTCTTTAAAAAGTCGACTTTCATTTTACCTACTGTATTCTACAACGAAATGTGTAAATAATGATGGACATTGACAAAAATACATAGAGCAATAAGCGGTTGTAAGAATAGTCTGTATAGGAGCGAGTAGAAAAGACAAGTGAATGCAACACATGAGATTGTTTTTCCTTTGCTTGTTTTGTTTTAATGATGCTGCCTGTGGACTTGCTAACAATTACCTAGCCAGATCTAAGAGTTCAGAGACTCCTGTGGAATCGAGGAAACCACATTCTTAGAGAGATTCCGATGAAAGGTGGCTAAAAGCAGAGGGCTAGAGATATTTTTATAGATGACATAACATTTCCAACTGCTCCCTGGTGCAACTGACCTACAAATTCCACGAGCATTGCGAGTCTGACAGACTTCAAGGTGAGGGGCAAGGGAAAGGATCTGACGAAACACGTGGTTTACTCACGTCGGCGGGACAACGTCCGCTACGTCACGTACAGCTCCAGGGAGCCATGTGCGTTGTCACGTGTGCTTTTCATGACGTAATCTCCCTGATCCTCTGTGTCGGGGATATGTAAATGAATCCTTCGGACAAAAAATGGGGATTAACCCTTCGTCATATTTCAGCTTCTAGTTAACTAAAGAAGGGCTTAAACGTAAATGTTCCACTGGAACTTTCCATACTTAAGAACGCCTGCTCTGAGGAGCGCAATATAGTAACAAAAGCGACAAAATCCACAAATACACAAGGTTTTTTCTCTACAACTCACAACTTTTACTTCTCGTCACCTTGCTCAGTCCTTTTAGTGTCTTTCTTCACTTTCTCCGTCTCTTATACACTAACTACGACATTACAATTACTCGACGCTGGTTGAATTTCTTAAGTCGACCGACGTATCTTTCACGAGGACACACACGCACACCTGTCTCGCACTCACTGACACATTGACCGACTCATGTTTGTAATCGTAAAAACTCCGTTTATGCTGCTGCCTCGCCTTATATAGAGGGGATGACATCACACGAGCCTGTCGCGATCTATGACGTAACCAGATCTTTCTCGAAGGCACTAGAAAATGCCCCTTTTGTGTAGCAGCATCAATTGTGATTAGTCACGTACACACAGCTGTCACGTAAGACAGCCTGACCTTGAACGCCTTTGCCCGCTCACCGGTTCGGCATGTGGTGTGATGTAGCTTGACCACGCCCGTCCTTTGTTGTGCCCCGAGCCCGGCGTCACAGTGTAAATATTTTCGACGTCAATCACCAGGATCATACCAGTGCCACCGGTATGTCGGAATTGTATCCTACAAGAGTTCTTTTAGTGAACCTACTGGCACGGGTCTGTCGCTTTTAAGCACACTTAAAAACTATCGGTCTGGGCCGGGTTTGAACCCCCGAGCTTGAGATCAGTAGGCCAGCACCTAACCAACAGTTCTGACGAAGTGAGATACTCTTTGGGGCGAACTTGCTGATCCATTTTGTGGTACAGAATCCATTACTCAAAAATACGAGCTAGTCGATATCTGGAATAAGTTGGGTACAGAGATGATGAGGCTTATAAATAAATGCCTATGCTAAACAATTGGAAATTGCAATCGAGGTTATACACGTAAACATTGTTCGGGCAATCTGATTCACACTAATGCACTTCATTCTGCTTCCGTTGATATGTAGTTCTTCCTGGTAGGGACTAAGAATCACTGTCCAAATATTGTAACACTGTTTAGCATACCTGGTTGGCAATTTTTTCCGCTTCAGTCTCAGGATTTCCCAAGTATATGACCACGTGATTGCAGTAAGAGTGTTTGGTTAAGGGAATTTATTAACGCACCCTTTTATTTTCCTTGTTATTTTAACGTGTGGCGTGGTTTTCTAGTACAAGGGGAAAATTTGACTGTAAGCACTCATATGACTTTCCATGAATAGGCCTTGAATATGAAACATTACCCCTTCTCTTGCAATGAGAATTTCCTAATTAGGTTTAATTGTGATTTACTTGAAAAACTGCGCTTGAATGCGGCAAGTTTAAAATAAATATGGTAACAAGGCACTTTAAACAGAACGAAAAACAAATGTTAAATAATAAAAAAACTAAATGTACAATATAGAAAAAAAATTGATCCTAAAATGCAAAGAGGCGGCTTGAAAAGCTTTACTGTCGACTGTAGAAACAAATTTACAGAACCTTTGTATGTTGTTCCGTTAAAATAGGTATTTATTGCCTTTGCTTCTGATGTTTGCTGAGGTCGCATCATAATTAGGTGACAGAAGCGTAAAATAACAGCATAAAATAACGGAATGGTTAAAACAACGTGAATGTCCAAATTTCGCTGTCACTTCACTGTGCTGATCTAGTTCAGCTTTCGTTGTGATTTGACTTAGTTCACATTGTCACTTCACTAAAGTGGACCAGTTCAATTTTCCCCGTCACTTCACTTTCTTCGCGACGTAGCAATGAAATTCGCGCGATGTAGCTTCTTCGCGTCACCGGGAGTCGAACACAAGGCGTCTCTAATCTCTTGCGGAAGCAGCACTCACTCAACACAAACTTGCTTGTAGAACCATACTTGATTCCGTATCAGAACTCACTCACCAACGATTCCTGGCTCGCAAGTATGCTCATTTAAAGAGTCGCTGTAAAATTTTCACAGAACATTCTAGAATATTCTGGAGGCCGGGAAAAGGGAAACTTCCACAGCATTTTAGTGTTCTGTTGATAGCGGTTCCAGAGTTTACGTTGGGCGAGAGCCTACCGTGCGCAATTTATCTTTAGGCGCCGACCTCTCTTGGGACATCGCCGTTGTAATACAGAAATAGGAATGGCGGAGAGATAGAAGCAGTTCTCATTCCACAGTTCATGACAGACCAGACGTCCGTATCTTGAGTAGGAGCAAACAAATTGTGTAATGCAAAACCACCACCGTGATGCTGAGACATAGAGGCAATGAGTATTTGGTTTCCGACTTGAGCACACGAGTGGGCACCGACCGCGCGAAAGGGTCAAATTTTTCCTATCTGCGCGCGAGGTACAGAATTGTAAACAGGCCTACCGCGCAAGCTTGTCAAGGGTAAACAGGTCAACAGCGCGCGAGCGGGTACGTCAAATGCTTGCGAGTCTTTCTCGTCTAAGTAACAGAAGAGTGGTACCACTAGTAAATAAAGTTAGTCATTTGTTTCGAGAATAGTTGTGGCTATAGGTTATAGGGTTGGTAATACTGTTAACGACTGCCGAATGTTTCGAGTGTATAAGATGGCGTACTGTTTATAAAATGGTGTAATCATCGTGTGTGTTTCTATAGAGCAATGGATTCAGAACTTCTCTGTAAGTTATGAAAACTCAAAGGGGACACAGTTTGATATAGATGGATATAAATTTCTCAAAGAAAAACACAGCTAGGAGTATCGTGGAGGAGTACTGTTAAAACATGTAAGTCTCATACTTGTTTAAATGACACTGCTAGTCACATTTTATTCAGTAATCAAGTAAGTCATAATCACGAAACCGTTCATAGTTTGGATAGGAAAGTAATCTCTAATAGCGTAAAGCGCAAAGGTAAAGCCATGAGGCGTATCGGAAAAAAATGTGAAACTGCCCAACTGTTTACGCGAGCTTATCGCACAAACAAGCCGAGACATTGTATGCACACTCTGTTCAGATGCAATAATAACTTCCGGACAGCAACGTCTCATATATCGGCAGGCGCGAGAGATCATCTATTTGTGTTTTATCACTGAACATACACCAAGTTTCTATTATTTCGCTGTTCTAATAAACAAGATAAGAAGCGATCGTAGCGCTTGACAGCCAAGGACAATACGCCTCGTCGCCTTGCCAAGTAGTACAATCGACGCACGAACTTTGTAGATAGCGTTGTTGCATAACTTACATTCAATGCTGTCACAAACTGGAGTAAAATATTCACTCCCAAGCTCATGCACAAGTTCAGCTATACGTGAATATTTCCATTTTCGCGCTGCAGGCATTTTACTGTGTGGAACTAGTGAACACATTCGAGACATTATGCACTGTTAACAGTGAGTCGAGTTGGTTTTGTGTTGTCTCTGTACGTGCGCAATGACGTCACGCTCTGCCCGTGTGACAGGTAACTTACGATCGCCTCATTTCGTGACAGCTGCATAAAGGTTCGAACTCTAGAAACGACTGTGGTGGCGTGCAGTCAGTGCTACTACTGCAAAAGATTACACACACTTGTATTCGAATCCGCAGCCAGTTAACCCTCCGGAATAATAGGCTACGTCGTGAGGAAAACGAACTGCAACTATGAAAAAGTTCACATCACATTAATGAGCTAAGCCAAGCCTCAGCGAAAGTTGAATTAGGTTAAATAACAGTGAAAACTGAGTGAAATGTCTACTTAAAACTTCAGAAGTCGCAATATAAATGTTATGTAAATATCTTAAATTTATCATAAGTACATAAGTTAAAATATAATTCAAAAGTAACGAAAACTTGTCCCTTTAGAGGGTAGTTTGGGGTGGGGAAGCTTTCTTGAAAATCTTCGTGTCGCATCTTTTGAAGATAATGAACTTAAATATTGGTCGTGAGGCATTACAAGAGCAATTCCCTTAGCTGCGCAGTGCCAAGTTTTTACCTGAAAGGCTGAAGGTGGGGGAAATTGCGCAATCATGTATGCGCAGAAGTCATGACGTTTGTGTCCACGAACAAGTGAAGTTCGCTAGCATAGCTTTAGTGCATATTACTAATGACAATATTATAGTATAACAATTAACTTTATAACGAACAAAGCGATTTCGCTATAACTGTGGCCATGTGTCAACCATTACTTTTCTGTGAACTGTAATAATTGTTTCAGCACGTTGTTCTGGTAGTGTTTATTCATTCGCGGCAAACTGATGCGTCTATCCCCACCTCTCAACCGTTACAGAGATGGAGGGGAGGAAAGCAGCTTCCCCTATGCGCAATAATTGTTCGGGTCTCTCCTCACGACCTATACTAAGGTAGGTATTTATCTTACATTTCGCTCCTCTCTCTCTCTCTCTCTCTCTCTCTCTCTCGTGAGCCTTCTAAAATGCTGGTTTTATTAAGGAATCTCAAAAAATATATTTCCAGGAAAAATCTCAGTATAAAATTTGTGGGTGGAATGCAGTATTTCCTCTATGGGCAGAGAAAGAAAAAGCGATAAACGAGATGTTTTATTTTCTCCTTGGTCGCGAGAAAAAGGGCGGCTTGGCAACTAAATACGGTGTGAAACTTCGTATGTCGGCCATGAAATAAAAGCATTTGTACCGGATAATTAATGTGGTTGCAACTGCTGACGCAAATTGATTGACAAACTGGTTTCAAGATGCACCAGGTGTTGAAACTTTCTTTTAATTTACTCCGCAAGTGCTACTATCGCCATAGCCACAGATTTGCCTACAGCTTAAACCCGTTGTATTCCCCTTATACCTGCAATGAAATGTCTAATGAAACAATTCCTGCAAATGTTTGTTAATTAACATGAAGCAGATAGAACAACAAGATTTTGTAAGAATAGTTTGTTGAAGTGAGATACACAAAGTTATGACAAAGTAACACATCACCTTTTTACTTTCTCTACCATACACACCTGGCAAAGAGCGTATTGCATTCCTCCCAAAACTTTGATACCGAGAAATACCCGACTAGAGTTCCTGAATCCAAAAAAGAAAAAATCTTATGCGTTGCACTTACATGACTTTCTCTACTCTTGCACTAACCATTCTTACAAACTCTTACACCTATATCTTCTTCGTGTTAGTTGAGATAAGCATTTGTACAAACTATCTTATTGCTTATTTTCTTGTAGGTGGAAGGGGAATATTAGAATACAATAGGCTTTGAGCCATAGTCAAATCTTTTAAAGCTTTGAGATCCGTTCTCTTTGCACGTTTCACATATAAAAAATGAACAACGATGATCCATTTCACGAAAGTTCTAAGCTTTCCAAAACTCACACACATAACAAGGAATATCTCCGAAATGGTTCACCCTACAAGAAAATTTATTTAGACATAAATTGTGTATTTTAGCAAGATCTACATTTTTTTGTACAGTATGATTTGGTCTATCTCTAACGGTTTACCAGTTATGTAAAAGTCGCCCAGAGTAAATACGACTATAGAGGCTATAGTCGGAAAATTCAAGATATACATTTCATTTATCATAAAGAAAAATCTCAAACATATGGCATTTTGATCAAAATCGTTAGAGCCACTTTCAAGAAAATCAAAATTTTCGAAAAATGTTCCATGTAAAGGGTAGTTTAAGGTGGGGCTATTTTCTTCAAAATCTTCGTGTCGCATCCTTGAAAGACATTTAACTTAAATACCAACTTTGGTTTTTAACCGACTTTCCGTTTTTGAGTTATGCTGCCTACTACAGACTGACAGATACACACGGACATTTTTCTAAAAATGCTTTTTCTTTTTTGGATTTAGACTTCCTTCTTACCAGTAGAGAAAGTAAAAAAAAAAAAAAAAAAGTTATTAGAAAAAGGGCCGTCTGTGTGTCTGATAGCAGCATAACTCAAAACCGAATACGTTGTCGATTAAATATCAAATTTGGTCTTGAAGTTCGTCTTCCAAGGAAGCCCTTTTCCAAATTACCTTTTACATGGAAAATTTTTGGAAATATTTGATTTTCTCAAAAACGCTCTAATGATTTTGATTAAAATACCTTAGCTTAAGATATTTTAATCACAAATGAAATATATATCTTGAATTTACTGGGAATAGTTTCTGAAGTCCTCTTCATTCTGGATGACTTTTGCATTACTGGTAAACCGTAAGAGATAGGCAAAACCTTACTACACAATTTATGTCAAATGCGTTCTTTTTTGTAGAGGTAACCATTTTTAGATATTCCTTGTTATTAGTTTGAATTTTGAATGAAATGTCAAGCCATCGTATGGCTACCAGTTCTTAAAACACCTAACTATCGCTTAAGCTTAATGTACTCCCCTATTCCTATCGTATCTATAAAGAAGTCACAGTAAAAGAACTTGGACAAACGTTTATCTCTATTTAAATAGATAGAAAAATATGGGCTTTTAGGAATAGCTTTTACAAGAATGACTGGTCATGAGAGTGCACACATCAGATTTTTTCAATACATGTCATTTTACGGTGCTGTCACATTCAGTTGTTTCTGGCGATAACGCGGAAAGAGTGTGGAATTTTGAGGTCAGAATATAGTGGTTCATTTTTAAACACTTGACTATCGGTCCGGTTTCCCGCGTCCCTCTTGCACATACAAGTAAATATGTAATACGCGTAATGAAACTATATCTCCAAATGTTTATTTCGATTAAAATAGAAAAAAAAAAACAACAAGTTTTTATAAACATGGTTTGTAGAAACCATATAAAAACGACAGTGGGTAAAGAAAATCAAGTGAATGTAACACATCCTATAGTTGACAAAAATGTCAGTCACGAAAAGTTTAGCGCTCCTTATTAAATAATTGTTTAACTTTTTAAGGTTTTTATATTCCCTATCACAACTGCCAATGTATTCTCTGTCATCATATGTCGTTAAAATAACATTTTTACACCTATACTGACCATTAGACAGACATTTTAAGAACAAAATGTAGTGTAAATGTCAGTCACACGCGGAATTGCATATAATTCTCGCGAAGTTCCAGGAGCTTAACGCCGCAATTTTGTGCCAAGCAGTATTGTTTTGCCTATAGGAATTGAACATAAAGATTAAGTATAGTTTGTAAAATTGCAGGGTACTAAATAATTGAAAATAACGGCTGGGTAGTTTTTGGAAGTGTTATGGTAACCTATAGTTCTTCTAGATAGGCCAAAAGTGTTGTTGATTTTCATGTCAGGGATTGTAAATATTTATTACATTAAGGGTAGCGGAAGTTTGTTTTAAAAATTTTTAGCGTGGGTGATCATTTCTGTCACAAGGTAAAATCATGTTACCCAGCGTCGTCAAACTCTTATTAAAATACTTTTTGTTAGCAAAGTTCACCGAAATCAGAGTGAAATTTCGTAATATGAATGAGATATGCAGCTTAACAGTCCCTTAGTGACTCAATCTTAGGCAATTTTCAGCCTTCTCATTCACCCTTTGGGGCTGAAAATTACTAAAATGTTACCACGTGCACAATAAACTGCCAAATGTATCCTCTGATATTTATACTTAATGAAGCAGAATTTAAATTGGGGGGACATGAAGGACATGAATATCAAAACACCCTAAACCACCCCGACAGTTTTAGAAATGTTTGGAAATATTTCTTCCAGAAGAACAATGCTTTTCAATTGCGTGGTTCACATTACTAACATTTTCCCAAATATCATTAAATATATTGAAGTCAAAAGTTGACTTTTTTTTTAAGTTTAAGAGAAATAACTAATCAAAATTACGCAATGAGTTTCAAAATTATTTTCAATCGGCCTCCATGATCCCCATAGGCATCCAATGCTTCCCTTGTTATTTTATTTACCTGCTCGAAGTTTAATGTCCTTTTAACCTGTTAGGTCATATCGCACTATAAATGAAATGATACTAAAACGAGTCCGGGATCCATAAAGCTTCAAGTTATCCGACATTGATCTTCTTGGTAGAAGGGAAAACCTCGAAAAAGCCTTATCCGTGTAACTTACCCGGGCCTCTTGGATGTTATGCACACTACGTATCTACCTCAATAGGAATAGGAGAGATACGGAGAGGTTTCGGCACTGAAGTCAGGCTTATTGTACAAACAGCGCCAAAGATAATCTCACTGCATCTCAAGTCAATGTCACAGTATTTATGGTTGTACGAAGCCATGGCCATTTCATTGGTTGCTTTAGAGTCCAAAGTTTAGACCATGGTGCAAGGGTACATTGCCTAGCCTCCGTACAACGATAAATAATGTGACAGACCAGAGATGCAGTGAAATTATCTTTGGCGGTTTTAGTACCTATTCCCTCAAGGGGACACCTCCAGGAGGAAGGATGAGTTGTTTGTAGTGTTTAACGCCCGCTTTTACTACTATGGCACCGCAGGCGGTGACACTGATGATACATGGAATGAAGATGGAGCACCGGTGGAATGAGATGGCGGGGGAAACCGGAGTACCCGGAGAAAACCCGCCCTGACGCCGCTTCGTCCACCACGAATACCACATGCGGGTCCCTGGGATCGAACCCGGGCCGCCTAGGTGGTAGGCGAGAGGAAGGATGAGGTTAGAGGAGACACCGAGCGGCCAGATCCAGACCAACAGCACAGATACTGACACAGGTCCTTATGGTTTCCCAAGTGTGACGACACCTCGAAGTCTTAGGATTTCCAGGGCCAACTCAGGCTGACGTCGGCGCGAGTCCAATACCCCCAGATGCCTCCACCCACCCGGATTCTACGGACGAGGGATGGAAAGAGTTCCTGTGCGCATATCCCTGCCAAGCTGCACCTAACGAACGAGTGAGTGAGTGAGTGTGTTTTGTTTAAGGGCCCGTCGACAACTTGGTCATTAGGGCCCCGAGTCCAGAAGTAAAATTACATACCGTCAAGTGTTAAAACATCACCCATTAAAAACTAAAAATCTACGGTTAAAATAGATAAAAAAACCTCTAAACAACTATTAAAACGTTTCATTTAAAATGCTAAAAACAGAAACTTAAAATTGCTACAAAGTAAAAAACACTAAAACGTTAAAAAACCCAAAAATACGGCCATCTAAAAGGCTAAAATCTCTGAAATAAAATATCCTTACACTTGCTTCATAAAATCAATTCTGGAACAAAACCGCAGCACTGTATTTACAGATACTGGGTCGTTGCCTAAAACTGACGACAGTGTAAGGCCCAGGCCAACGGACTGGCGCTCACGAGCGTATCGCGGACAATCAAGAAGGACATGTGCGACGGAGATTGGAATATTACACGTCGTACAGACAGGCTCCGGATCACCACGCAAAAGGTGTCCATGCGTGGCTCGGGTATGGCCTATCCTCAGGCGGGTTAAAACCACTTCTTCCCGCCTGGAATTCCTGCAGCTGGTATGCCAGGGTTGTACCGTGTCCTTGATTGTCCGTAATTGAGTGCCAGATAACGCTTCCCAAGATTCCCTAACGAACGAAGGCCAGGCTGTTCCAAATCCACGAGTTTATGAGTACACACGAGTACGCAGCAGCGTTGCGCGGAGCACGGCTGTAGAGGGAGGGCAGCGAAGGATGATAGCCAATACCTCACTGGGCAAAGGGCATAGCAATCCCAATCATTCCCCTTTGCGAGCCTCCGCGAGTACCCATCACGTCGTGACGGCAGCTTATCTCACAGGAGAGCTGAGCTGCATATTGCAGGCTCACTGGTGAGCAGCTCGGCTGGAACACGTTGCATTAGGCTGACACTTCCGACATAATAAACATGCAAGAAATGATTAATGAAGTGAAATGGAAGGACAGGAAATTTGAGAGATGTAATTATCCTTCCCAGCATTCGCCTAGCGACCCGGGGAAACACCCGAGAAAACCCATGGATCAGGAAGCTCGGCCACGGGAATCGAACCCACGAACTCCCGAATGCGAGCCTCACGTTACCGCGAAGTCATTTCGCTCGGTATTTACCCCAAACTTCAGAGACGATATATTTGCCATGACATCACATATCAACATTACACATTAAGAATACAGTATTTACATTGTTCTGGCTATACGAAACGTAAGTAAATTCAAAATATAAACAAATGAGTAAAACTAATTCAATTTCAACACTTCAAATGAATCTGCATCTTTGTCCATCACAATAAGAAAATCCATGTGAAAAATCTCTCGATATTTTTTTTGAAAAGTAGCTATTTCCTCGGCAATTTGAACATATTTAAAACAATTTCCCTGCATTTTTTTACTTTCCAGTTAAATGTGAAGCATGAATTCTGAGAATTAAATCGATCGATTGGTTATGGCATTAAAAAACAAGCCAGTGCGCACACAATTTTCCATCTAATTATAATACGAGCATAGACTGGTTTTGAATTACGCTTTGATGATAGCGTTGTAGTTATATACCGCTGGCAGAAACCGCAACTCTGCTTGTTCACGTGATGTTAGCTGAATCGATAAAAACTGTTCGGTAAAAATTGAAATCTTGTCAATTTACTGAACCTACAATAAACTGAACTAAATATAACCAAAAAGGCTGCCTCTGCGGTCAAGTAGTAGCGTTCTGGCTTTTCATCCCATAGATCTCTGGTTCAATTCCCGGCTAGGACGGGTGGACGTTTCTTTGATTACAATCATTCATCAGCCACTGCTGAGTCGAATGTGTAAAAATGAATAGTTTGCTTCAAAAAGCAAAATGAAACACACACTATGTAAAAAAATTATCTGTAAGTAAGCCTCAAACCAACAGTTTCAGTTTGAAAGAAAGAAAGAAGAAGAAGAAAAAAAAAAAAAAAAAAAAAAAAAAAAAAAGAAAGAAACAAAGAAAGAAAGAAAGAAAGGTCTACCGGGAAAGTACGAATCAATTGGGGAATTTAATGTCATACTTGCAAGTTGGCCAGGTAGCTTAGTGGTTAGAGCAGCCGCTCGATATAGCGGAAGATCCGTGGTTCAAATCCCGGCTATGGCATTGAATTTTTCAATCCTGATTCCACCTCTCATTTACTTGTTTATGTAGACATGCTCCACAATTAGAAACAACGGTTTAAGGGGCGAAACCTACTCTGGGGTGAGGTTAATTTCAAAAGCATAGCTCCTTCCTGGAAATAAATGAGTTTTCTAATAATTATAATCATAAACATTTTATTCTATAGGACTTTTTTGCTGCCTTTCTGCCTAAACCTCAAAGAGTGAAACTAGAGGTGTAAACAGTGTTTATTAAATAACAGTTCCGATTGTTCGAGTTTCAAAATAATATCTTCTTCTACATGGTTTATGCTATGCAGCCCGTTCCGGCGAAATCATTATATATATCATAATGTCAAAATAATATTAGGTTACAAATAACTGTTTCAAAATACGTGTTTACGCATAATGGTAACGTAACAGCAGTACATTCTTGGTCCAACCTTTGTTCCAGTAACGAAAGACAATGTACTCCTCTCTTCCACCAAGCACGGGCGAAATCTTATTATTGTGTTAACAATATCATGTACGCTTAGTCACATTAAAGAAATTCACGTCCATAAGCACGGTAACAATCATGTCAGATTTTTAATGATGATAATGATTATATGATCCAGAAAGGCATCTGGATAACTGCTTTTCCCATGTGTATTACAGGAGTTTGACAGTTGATTAAATCGATTGAACGGAAGATTTCCAGTGGACGTTGCCCCATATTGGAAGCAGGGACAATTCCAAGGTCTGGTGTATGCAAATTTGCATACTGTAGCTGTATTGTACGCAACTTTCAGTGATCAGAACATTACTTTTGCAATTAGATTATTAGCGTTTGTGTAATATGTACTCAATTTGGTATTGAATAATTGGATTTTTTAACGATTCCATTTTCGTAATCCTTCTAAATTACCGGTTACTATTTTCCTTCCTCTAAAGCAGGCGTGGCAATAAGAAAAGAGTGAGAGGGTAGCAACTGCTCCCACACTACATTACGGAACGACACAGGATGTTCAAGTCCAAACTGTACATTCAACCTGATTACACCGTTGTTTGCCCGTACAAAACACACGTCACATTGTATTAGTAAAATTGAGCCCCATTTGTACAGATAGTTCAAATCAGTTAGTCCTAGATCGACGGCCATGTTTTCTCATTACCAATTTATTTCAATCAAGTTTCAAAGGCGAACAACTTAGCCGTAGAACATAAACTAAAATGCATATCTGTTAATGTAGCTCTAGATCTGCTTTTCACACCATTAAATTTTGAAATACGGCAAACAGATTGTTGAATGGGTTGTTGGAAGTTTGTGACGGCTTATTTTTATCGAGTCTGTTGGAGATCTGGGATTTCAATTCCTCAACCCTCTATTGTCGAGTGTGTCCTACATGACAACATTAATTATAAAGTTGAAAAATGTATAGCACGAGTAATATGATTTTTCCATTCTGCAAATATTAATTTGTATGCACAACTGTACTGTAATTATACACTAAAGTTATCTTATATCAAAGTAAACAGTAAGTAATAATTATGCAGAGGATTTCTTAAGCATTAATGCCAAAACGAACGGAAATTAGGTTGCGCTACAACTGGACTATGGCAGTGCCGTCGGAACTTCCAGCCCAGCTTCCTGCTGTATTCAAGTGCCGATTCCGTGTCGCTTTCTCTGGCCACAGTAACTGGTACGTCTTTATATGCACAAATATAATATGTATAAATCACGCAAAGAGAAAATACAGGAATATATTAAAGAATTCGATTCACAGTATTTTATTATTAATGGTGATATAATAGAATGCAAACTCTGTCATTCAGAAATAGGAGAGAACAAACGCTTTAACAATGTACAACATTGTCGTAGTAAATGATATTGTCAATAGGTGCATTTGGTGGGTTCAAATGAACTAGATGAAATTATGCCCTCTACCTCATATGCAACTACACAAGCTGACCTTTCTGCAGATTTATGTCACATGGTGATAAGGACTAATGTCTTATTTAACAAAGTACCGACTGCAGCATCAGTACGGAAGGGGTACTTGATAATCCAATTTGCGACGTAAAGCGTAATTTTTCACCATATTAGGAATGTCTTGCTGCAAATCGTAACAGACTCACCTTCAGTAATTTCAGGACGTGCATGGTGATTCACTCCAATAGTTGCATGCACAGGAGCAACTGACAACAAAAATGTACAACTTATGGAATACTGTATCACTAAAGATACGAGCTATAATGTTGAAATGCATACCATGAATATTAAAATGTATAAACTCATTCTATATTAAAGCGATAATCGTGTTCATATTGCACCAAAACTGTATTCTAAATATAGTAAAAATACAATAAATACTGCATACGGTAATAGGAAATATGTAAACATTGGCAGTACAGTCGACAGCAGTCATGTTGTAGTTGTTTATTTACCCGACAGTACGCTTGTAGCGGTCACGTGATCGCGTCCCCTTCAATCTGTGACTCACGACTGTTTACATTTTGTGCGACGGACCTAATGTTGTGTGTGTAGATAACCTGAAGCAAACTGCTTGCAAAATCCGCAGCCTAGTAATAATAATTATGTTTAAAGAACATATATAAACATACTGATATAATGATTTTGCCATATTCATTCATGTTTTTTGGTAATATTAAAATGAGATACATGGCGTAACAAATTATCACAAATAAAACAAAATAGCTTTTCATTATCTATATAAAATACAAAAATAATCTTCCCATTCTTGATGAAACGCACCCATAGCCATTCCGAATGTTCTTACTATAATAGTTTGAACTGCACCGTGTAGCCTGCTTGTATGGAGGGAGGTACACAGCTGAGTAGAGGAGGTGGCTCCTAGGAGGCACTTGTCTTAATGACACGCCTGCTCTAATAACGGACACAGGAATACAAAACTGAACTCAATTCTTTCATTCACAATGCTCCGAGAACAAGAACATATCGATAGCAAAGCGAAAAGTCTGCTTTTGCCGTTCTTTGTAGTTTTTGCTATTGTTTTCGAGCCAACAGCTAGTTTTGAGTTACGTATAAACCAACTACAGATGTTGCTTTCGCTAGAAGAACCAATGCTCAATCGATATGAGGGAGTGAAAACCTGCTGTGACTACGCACATCTTGGAATTTCTTCATTTTCCCAGGCTGCGACTAGAGGGAGCTCTAGCAACTGTTTCATCTCACGGCCTCCTTGAATAAGTTCTGGTGAAGAGTCTAATATGCATAACATGGGTGTAATGTGCCCTGCCAGGAACGAGAAAGTTAACCTGAAGTCTTCTTTCCCATTCCCGGATCCTAGCAAAGCTTCAGTTTATAATTGCGAACGCTCGCATTATAATCTAGATTATTGTAGATGCCTATCACATACATCCAGTACCAAATCAGCCGAAAACAAAATGGCCCATCTAAACAACTAATTAGCTACAATTAACAGACCAGCCCATGCCTAAAACGAATGTATACAATATAAATTAAACGATATGAAATTATTACTTGAATTCTAACAATAATCCTCATGTATATGACACGAGAGCAATATATACCCCATTACCCCCGGTAATGGTAACCACACTGGAAACGAGAACCGAAAGCAAGGCGGTACCCAACACTTTGGTTCACAATAGCCCGGTAACGTGAATGGGCATTAACCATCACCATAACGGTAACAAAGTCGATATTGTTCAATGGAAATTCTTTTGTTTCTGACTGACCAATGATATTTTTTCCAGCTTGCGAATACAGAAACCGGCTATTTCATGGCATACCCATCTTGAATAATATGTACAGTGAAAAGTGTAATTTGCACAATATGAATGTAATAAGCCATGCCCGGTAACGGGAAAGAAAAACTTAAAACTTGGCCAAGTCTTGTTTCCAGTTACCGAGGCCGGGAAAGCGTTCGGTTGTTAATACTTCAATGTGAATGCATGTAGGTATTTCAACTTGCTCGTTCTTGTTACGTAACCGGTAAATTGTGAACCAGCCCTTATAGCTTGTCATTGGAGTCATAAAGTTAAAACGTCTAATGCAGGCAAAAAGCCAGGAAGTGGAAACTTCAGTTCGCTTAACATTAACCTAGATATGAGAAGAGCTCATTTAAATGCCTTGGGTATCAGGGCAAAGCAGAGTGGCTTAATTACTATTGAGTTTCTGCGCAGGTCTTACACATTATAGCTTATTTTTTGCTTTCTCTACTTCGTGTAGTCTTGTATTCCGCACAAAAATTCTATGTCGAGATTTAACCGGAAATATATGTTTTGAGATCTCCTGAATAAAAAAAAGCATTTTTAGAAAAAGGTCCGTGTGTGTGTGTCCGTCTGTCTGTGGGCAGCATGACTCAAAACGAAAAGTCGGTTAAAAACCAAAGTTGGTACTTATGTTTAACATCTTTCAAGGATGCGACACGAAGATTTTGAAGAAAACTGCTCCACCCTAATCTGCCCTTACATGGAAAATTTTTCGAACATTTTCATTTTCTTGAAAGGGATTCTAACGAGTTTGATTAATATGCCACATGCTTAACCAAAATCGTTAGTCATTTTTGCGCAAAAAAAAAAAAAAATAAAATAAATAAATAAATAAATAAATAAAAATAAAAAAATAAATAAATAAATAAATTAACAACTTCGCAAAAGTTTCATGTCAAGGGTAGTTTAGGGTGAAGCAATTTTCTTCAAAATCTTCGTGTCACATACGTAAATAGCAACTTTGGTTTTAACCGACTTTTAATTTTGAGTTATGCTGTTTTCACAGACAGACAGACAGAAAGACACAGACACACACACACACACACACACACACACACACACACACACACACACACACACACAGACACACGGGTCTTTTTCTAAAAAATTTTTTTGTGTGGAATACAAGACTACTTTACTTGCGTCAACTGTCCACATCATAAAATAGCGATTCCCCTTTCAGATAGCGAGGCAGCACGTGTAGTGGAGGTCATTCACTACGAAGTATGTTTACGAATTAAGTTCATTCAAATTTTGTTCTCATAATACAATACTGCACGCAATTTTTCGTTAAATTTAAAAATTATAACAAAGAAAACTGACAAATTATGTGTTTTTAGCAAAATAACTTAAAATATTTATTTACATAAAAATCCGCTCCCTAGTGATGAGTATTATTTCGGTTAAACTATGATAAAGGACTAAAATATAATTACATAAAAGATCTCACTAAGTCTAGAGCATGCGTTTTAATAAATATTCTTTCGAGTATTCCGCACTTCACACAAGATTTCTATACCTTGTTCTACGCCAGGCTGCTGATTTTTAAACTTCTCGCACCATATCTGCATTATGGTGCAGACTTCTTACACAGTTGGGGAGAAGGATTATGCAATCAAGTCGGTATTAATAATAGTTATTTATGACACTCTACAAGTGTTAATAAGTAGTACGAATATTTTATTATGAGAGTAGGTAGTAATGTTGGCGAAACGAGGCCATATAGGTCGATTGTAGAATCCTGAGTAAAATAAAACCATTTAAATGTTTGACATATGCTGCTTTTAGGCAGTCCTAAAATTTGTAAAATAACTACGCATTCAAGGCCGATATGCAACTAAGAGAAATGGCGCTTAAGGTGGTTCACAAGTACCCGGTAACGGTAACCAGAACGGCAACAGCAACGAGAAACATAGCAGCACAATATTTTGGTTAACAACTGCCCGGCAACGAGAACCGCAGGACATACTATCGGTCAACTTATCGATAGAAAGTGGAGGTCGGTATTGCGCATTGGGAATTCATTTGTTTGCAATTGACCACTGGTATTTTTTTCTAGCTCGAGACCTGAGAGCCTCTTGAGCAGGGCCGGGAACTGGTGCTCACTGAGCGCCACCTGCTCACGACCTTGCACTGATAACTATATGTTTAGCAAGTAAGAAAATGAAGGTCGTTCAAGGTATTACTTGAGTTCCCAGGCCTGCTTAATGGCACCGTCGCCTTAAATAATTTCTACAATTTCTAATACACACAATATGAATCTAACATGCCCCGATAACGGGAACAAAAAGTTAAAATTTGGCCGTCTTCTTTCCCATACCCAAAGCCCGGGAAAGCTTCCCGTTGGCCATGAACACTCCCATTTTAAAACATGTACAGCTTTGTCGTTCTCGTTACCGTTAACGGCGGTTGTGAGCTAACCTTTAGAGCGAGTAAAGATTACGCGGCGAGAATGCAGATGTTCTGATGTTTTGTTGATTCGCAGCAGAGCTTACCTTAACACAACCCAATAGAGCGATTATGTCACACTGTTTCTGGAGTTTTTGTTTTTGTAGCAATCCCAAAGTTAACTTTCGGCAGCTTCCAGAATTGCGTCCGTCTCTTGGAATTCAATTTCATCCATAATACACATATCACCATTGTATCGATTATTCAGGTCACTGATAAAAGAATAAAGATTCCGATCAAAGAAAGCACAGATTAGCTGGGCAATGTATTGTGTAAAATTAAGTATGGTATGAACTGTGAACAAATAACGCAAACCTCATGGGAAGCTTATGTAAAAGCAAAACAAAGCAAGTCAACATACCAAACAAGCGTAAATACGAAGGTAAAAGCTAACCCCTGATACCGAAATTTAGATTTCCGATCGAATGGGCTTTTGAAAAAGACACGTTTTAATTTAATTGCCGGATATGAGATTTGCGATAAGTGTTAAGTAATAACATAAATAGATAATATAGCAGGAAGTGTTGTAAGGTGAGCAAGATATGAGTAAATAATAGTCGTTAAATTCGTAGGATAAACACATTATTGGTTTCAAATTAACGAGTCATGACGTCATACCACATAGTTTAAATACACGTTCGAAAGTCAGTTCTACAAACCTTAAAAGTCGCGCGATATATCTAATAAAATATAAAGTAAACATCGTTTAATCCTAAAAAGGTAATTATATATTCGAAATTCATAAAAGAACATGTTATAATAGAAAGGGACATTTCTAAATTGCGGGAAAAGGAAATAGCATTTTGGATACGAGGCTTTCTTGGATGACGTCATGACATTCAAATGGAGCGAACGGTTTCTTAGCGTGGGTAAGAGAGAAAGCGTCGGGGCATTACTCAACCAGAGACCAGTACGGGAGGTCGTGCTGCGTGGATGTGAGGGCGATTCCTCTACATACACATATAGAATCGGCATATCTCCCGAAAATATTTGAAATAAATGATATGCAAAGTTGTTCTTGGGTTGTCCATTACACTTACGCAAACCCGAGATAAAGAGATTTCTTGCAGAACTAGCCGGAGCGAGCTACATCAAAGGGCAACGTTACATCACCAACGACTTCAGCTTCAAATGGCGATCCAATAACTAGGACACAACGATTATACAGCTTCAAATTGGCTTCCCAACGTGTGGCGCCGAAAGAATGGACCAACCCCCAAGACGACCAGATCAGCATCGAGCCAGCAGACAAGAAGGTGCCCAGCGTGTCAACATCTGTGAAACGTGTAGTGAACAAGTTTAAGTGCAGTTAAAGTGAAATAGTGAAAATATTGAAAATTTTGGTGAGTAGAAAAACACATGTAAATAGCTTAGAAATGGAAGACAGTGACACCGACTTTTTAGGTTTTGACAGTCCGGAAATTGAGAAAAGTGTAAGTAGGATGGAAGAATTTAATCAGAATGTAATTGGTAGCAGAATATGCCAAGAATTAGAAGATCAGAACGTTAGAGAAACACCTAGAGGTAGTTCAGAAATGTTTAGTAGTAATTCAGAAAGGCCAGCATTTATGTCAGAAATAGAGAATATGTTTCAAACGATAATGGAAAAGATGAATACAGAGTTAAGTAAAAAGATAGATGAAAATAGTAAAGAATTAAGAACAGAGTTAAGTCAAAAGATGAGTAAGATAGACGAAACTAGTATAGAGTTAGGACAGAAATTAGAAAAGGGACAACAGGAATTGGGAATGCAATTGGAGAATCAGAGGAGAGTTTTCGAAACCTTTAGGGAAGAAGTTAGGGAGGAAATTAATAAAGTCAGTAGTGAAGTAAAAGAAAATAGAGAACAGGTTAAGGGAGAATTAGAGACAATAAGGCAAGAAGTAAAGAATTCTGAAAAGAAATTAGGTCAACAAGTGAGTGAAAAATTAGATAAAGAAAGGGAAAAAGTAACATATAGATTAGACAAACAAAGGGAAGAAATTAGAGAAGAGTTACAGGGGTGTAAAGTTAGAATAGAGAGATCTGATGTAGAAAGTGAAAGGCAGGCTAGAAATTTGGAGGATGTTACAGACCAAATAAAAGGAGTAGTAACAGAAATTACTCAGGTAAAAGAGGCCTTAGAAAATTTGAAATTAAGTGAAAATGCATGTAATCACAACAATCTTAGTAAAGAAGTTGCAAGAAACGAGGCAATACCAGGTGTATCAGCTGACATTTCGATGCAAAATAGGGGTAACAGTAATTCCCATTCTGATCTCGGAAATAGCTCAGGGATAGGTGACAATTCAAATTTACATTGGCCTAACCATGTCTTAAATGAAATGACACCTCCAGTTTTTGAAAATGAAGATTCAGATGATCCTAAAGCCTTTTTAGAAGGGTTACAAGAGTACTTCACGGTGAAACGTATACCAGAGGAGTACAAGATGGTGATAGTAAGAAAATGTCTAAAGGGTAATGCTGCTAATTGGCTAGGCCTTTCTATGGGTAACAATAATGACTACAGGACCTTTAGGAACATCTTTTTAACCAGATATTGGGGAGCTAGTAGGCAGGCTAATATTAGAGTTGAATTAAGCAATGGAAAATTTAATCCTAGATCGGAGGAATCGATGGTCAACTATTTTATGAGAATAGCGAGAAAATCGAAGATGTTGGATCCTCCCTTGGATGAAAAAGATCTAATAAATATAGTTACTCCACATTTTCCGGAAACGCTTCAACACTACCTAATCATAGCCCGACCCGATAGCATTGCAGCTATGATCGAATTATTATCAGCCTTAGAAGTCAATAAGCCAAAACACGCATTTGGAAATAAATATGAAGAAAAAGAAACTGTAAATTCTTTCGGGCAAGGGGCACAGTATTATCAGAATAGAAGTGAGATTAGGGAAAGATATAAAGGACCAGTACCAAGGATGGAATCATTCCGGTGGGAAAATCAAGGTAGATATAACCAGGAAGGGCGTCACCAAAATAGAAATGGAAATCAAAGGGGAAGAAATATAAGGGTGAATTATATGAATACAAATAGATTTGATCGAGGTAGACGGGGACGTTATTTTGGACATAGTAGAAATTCAAATGATGGGTATTGGACAAACGGAGATAATGAGTTTAGACCGAGGTCACCAAGACAGGGAGAAAGGTATTCAAATGGACGAAATTCCCCCGAAAATGCGGAAATGGTCGAGGCCATTAACACGGTCAAAAACATGGTAGGAAGTAACCCCGATTTAATGCAGGAAAACAGAAGTAACAATTTGGGAAATAGTACAGGAGCAATACCTAAAAATCAGGGAAACGCCAGACCCGGTCAAACGCGCCTTCAGTGAGAACTGGGTATCCTAGTAATGATTGTGATAAGTACTCGGAAATAAATAGTCCTAGAAGGCAAATGATGATACAAAAGAAAAGAGAATGGAAAAATAGAATTGACGAAAACGAAAAAGTAGGAGATCCACCTAAAATCAAAATTGGAGTAAATGGAAAACAATACAATGCAATTATAGATACGGGATCAAATAGCACAGTATGCTCACAAAATTTTTATGATAATTTACAAAGTAGTGGTTTTAAAGTAATGTCTTTACCAGTTAATGGGATATATTGCTCGCTAGCTGTGGGAAAACGAAAAGAGAGAGTAAAATTTCAAGCAATGATAAATATTGAAATAAATGGGAGAATACTAGGAATTTTATTTCTGATTGTAGGAAGACTTGTTACAGATATTATAATAGGTTGTGATTGTCTTTATGCCTGGGAAGCTGTGGTGAATTTTAAAAACATGATTCTAGAAATGAAAGTTGAAGATGAGATCATTATAGTGTCTTTTGTGGAAGATAGTAGTTCAGAAACTATTGTAAGAGAAAAAGAGGAAGAAGAAATCCAAGGGGATACATTCTTTGTAGAATATGTTAAAGTAGGAGCTATGGAATTAACTGAAGTAAATGTCAAAGAGTACAGTGTCGATAATAAAGAAAATGTAGAATGGGATAAAAATGATTTCATAGACAATTTGAGGGTTTCTGATGCAACTAGGTACTATGATAGGGAGAGTAGTGAAGACTTAGAAGAATTGTTGAGGGAAAAGGTAACTCAGGCTGATCAACTAAATGAACAACAGAGGGATAAATTGTTTGAAATATTAATCCGAAATAAAGAAGTATTCTCTGAGAAACCTGGTAAATGTAATATTTATACTCATTCGTTTGAGATGATACCCATCAAACCTTTTACACATAAAGCGAGAGCTATCCCTAGTACAATAAGAGAAGAGGTAGATGCAGTTATAAAGTCAATGTTAGAAGATGAGGTTATTGAGATTTCGAATTCAGAGTTTGTGAATCCCCTATGTATTGTAAATAAGGCCAATGGAAAGATTAGGGTGACATTAGACGCGAGAAAACTAAATCAACATTGTAAACCTGATAGATTTAGACCAGAAAGTGTAGAGGTAATATTGAACAAATTGCAGAAGGGCAAAATTTTTTCTACTTTAGATCTTACAGCATCTTTTTGGCAGATCCCACTTAGAGAAGATTTAAGAAAATATACAGCGTTTTTACATTCAGGAATATTATATCAGTTTCGAGTTTGCGCCTTTGGTATGAATACCAGTGGTAGTGCACTATTAAGAGCTTTGTATGAAATTTTTGGAGAAACCATAAAGAAATTTGTAGCTCAGTATGTGGATGATTTTGTGATTTTTTCAGAAAATATAGAGGATCATTTAAATCATATCAATTATGTGCTTAGTCAGTTAAAGAAAGCAAACATGACAATAAAGCCAAGTAAAACTGCATTCTTTGTGAAACAGACAGAATTTTTAGGTTATGTTATTTCAAATGAGGGAATCAGGCCTAATCCCGACAGAATTGAAAGCATAAATAAAATACCAGCTCCTAAAAATATAAAACAATTGAGAAGATTTCTTGGTATTCTAAATTATCAGTCAAGATTTATCCTGGAATATGCAACCGTAGTAGCCCCATTAAGACAACTTTTGAGAAAAGATGTAAAATGGCAATGGTCATCAGTAGAACAAGAATCTTTCGAAAAGGTAAAAACATTGTTTGCAGCGTCAATTTTATTGGAAAAACCTAGGGAAGATTTCCCCTACATAATTTATACAGATGCTTCAGGACTTGGTTATGGTAGTGTCATATTACAAAAAGATGAGGAAGGAAAAGATCACCTCATTGCTGTAGCTTCAAGGGGGCTTTCAAGGACTGAATCACAGGCTTGCACTACAGAAAAAGAAATAGCAGCTATTTACTTTGCACTTGTAAAATTTAAGCAATATGTATATAACAACCCAGTAATAGTTTACACAGATCATGTTAGTTTGGCATTTATGAACTCTTGCAAACTCACAAGCACACGTATTTCTAGATATATACATGAGATCACATCCCATAACATAGAAATCAGACACATAGCAGGAAGTCAAAATATTTTTAGTGATTTGTTATCAAGGATGAAAACCAATTATACAATACCAGATACAATTAGTGACAACAAACATGATGTAACCATACTATATTTGAAAACCTTAGAAGGGACTCAATTAGCTAAAGAATTTCGAAATTTGGAACAATTACAGACAGAGGACGATGAACTTAAGAAATTGAGAGAAAAGGCACAACCAATCACAGAAAATCTAAAAGATAATATAGGTATTTATAAGGGAAAAATCTATAAATTTCATGGAAGAATTGAACCTAAATGGAAAGTAATGGTACCAAAAGCTTTACAAGAGAAACTTATACTTGCTTATCACAAAACACTAGCTCATACAGGTAGTGAAAAGCTAATCATGGTAATTAGTGACCATTTTTATATAAAACATTTGGCAAAGAAAGTGAGAAAAATATGTTCAAGCTGTGATTTATGTCAAAGGGCCAAACCATTTAATATCAAATTTGATATAGAACCTCAGACAATCATAAGAGAAGGGAAAAATGTACTAGTTACTGCTGATGCACATGGGGAGCTACCAGTAGGACAATTTGGATGTAGATATATGTTTGTTCTTCATGATGTTTTTAGTAAATTTATTAAAATTTATCCTGTTAGGAATATCAGCAGCAAAACATGTGTAGGAAAGATAATAAAAGATTATGTGCCTAAATATGGCAAGATTCAGGCAATCTTAACAGATAATGCTACAGTTCATCGGAGCAAAATCTTTAAAGAAACCCTAGAAAATCATGAGATAAAGTTATATCATTGTTCCTCATACTTTCCATCAGGGAATCCAACAGAACGTGTCCTCCGAGATATAGGAATTTATTTACGTGTACTTACACATCATAATCACAAGGATTGGGTGAAATATTGTCCATTGATAGAAAAGATTATCAATCACACCATTAATGTAACTACTGGGTTTGCACCAATAAAATTAATGTTAGGAATTGAACCAGAACCAATATTGATCGGGGAACCAAAAACACTGAAAATTAATGACATTCAGTTAAGTGAAGAAGAAAGAGCGAAAATTGCTTTTGAACGAATCAAGAAAAAGGCAGAGAAGCGAAAATTAAAGAAAAAGAGTAGAAAACATAGATGGGAACCTAAGATAGGCGATTGGGTACTAGTTAAAGACCATAAGTTATCAAGTGCATTGCGAGGTAGGAACAAAAGGATGGAATTGTTATATAAAGGTCCTGCAGAAATTATATCAAAATTTGGTTATCATACCTATGAATTAAAAGATGTTAAAAATGAAAAATGTCTGGGAAGATGGCATAAACAACTCCTTCGACCATACAAGAAACCGTGTGGTGCCTTGGAACCTTGATTTAATGTAAAAGAAAAATTGGAAATGTCATTTGTCTATTGGCGCCCAATCAGCTTTGAGATAAAATGTAAATGTTAGCTTACTTGAAAATCATATATTGGTCAGGTACTTACATATTCATGAAAAATGCAGAATGTGAATTGCTATCTACTACAAAGAGCTTAAGAATATATTGTATAGAGCTCACAATAACAGCTTCAGAAAGATTGTTAAATTGTTCATTTCCGCATAGAGAGAAAACAGAATATTTACTTTGTAAACATTTGTTAAAATATTTAGATGTATAGATAGTTATCACAGCAAGACAAAGAAAGAATTTGTCTGAAGAATGTAATGGATTTATATAAATATATGTACATTTTAGTGCTTAAAGGATATAGTACAGATATGTGTTACAATAACAAAAGTGAAAAATCACAGTGCAAGTGATAGTGAGAGCGAAGTGAGCAAACATGAACTAAAAGAAGGAAGTATAAAGAAAGACTCTTGAAATTTAACCTTTATATAAAAGCTTCACAGAAGAAACCATAACATATTGTAATTAGTATTTAAGGATTAATGTTTAGTCAAGTGTACAATTGTTTGTCATGTTAAAAAGATTAATGAGAAAATGTGTTAATAACCAATTTAAAAAAAAAAAAAAAAAATGTAATTGAAAATTGTATATAATGGGAGTGTTGCCGATTATTCAAAAATACAGGAGTAATTTTTAATTTTTCTTTCGGGCAAGACATTTACATTATTTTATTATGAAATAATAAAATAATATAAATGGGGGCATTTGATACCGAAATTTAGATTTCCGATCGAATGGGCTTTTGAAAAAGACACGTTTTAATTTAATTGCCGGATATGAGATTTGCGATAAGTGTTAAGTAATAACATAAATAGATAATATAGCAGGAAGTGTTGTAAGGTGAGCAAGATATGAGTAAATAATAGTCGTTAAATTCGTAGGATAAACACATTATTGGTTTCAAATTAACGAGTCATGACGTCATACCACATAGTTTAAATACACGTTCGAAAGTCAGTTCTACAAACCTTAAAAGTCGCGCGATATATCTAATAAAATATAAAGTAAACATCGTTTAATCCTAAAAAGGTAATTATATATTCGAAATTCATAAAAGAACATGTTATAATAGAAAGGGACATTTCTAAATTGCGGGAAAAGGAAATAGCATTTTGGATACGAGGCTTTCTTGGATGACGTCATGACATTCAAATGGAGCGAACGGTTTCTTAGCGTGGGTAAGAGAGAAAGCGTCGGGGCATTACTCAACCAGAGACCAGTACGGGAGGTCGTGCTGCGTGGATGTGAGGGCGATTCCTCTACATACACATATAGAATCGGCATATCTCCCGAAAATATTTGAAATAAATGATATGCAAAGTTGTTCTTGGGTTGTCCATTACACTTACGCAAACCCGAGATAAAGAGATTTCTTGCAGAACTAGCCGGAGCGAGCTACATCAAAGGGCAACGTTACATCACCAACGACTTCAGCTTCAAATGGCGATCCAATAACTAGGACACAACGATTATACAGCTTCACCCCACGGCGCAACAGCCCTTTCCGGGCCAAGGTCTACCGCCCGGCCGCTGCGTCCTCTGCCCATCACAGGCGCCATGAGTGGGCTGTAGTAATGGAGGGTACGACATGGTCTCCTCGCTGGTTTCGGTAATCAAACCCGCGTGTCCCAACGGTCATATTATTGGACTTAAAGTCAAAGTTGGTAACAATGGAGAGGCGTAACTATTTCATCGCACTGGTGCGATAATGTACATTTTTAATTTGTGCACATTGTGTTAAAAGTTTAGTTTTAGTGCAGCTGTATAAAAATGTTTAGTGCAATTATTAAATAAAATGCATTCAATTATAGTGTTATAGTACAGATGTTTTCAATTGCCTGAAAAGTAAATAAATAGTTCAATAATTTAAAGCTTGAAGAGAAATAATGCTACGTCTGTTAACTATTTTCCAATCCAATGCCGGTTACGACGTAGTTTGTGAGCGTAAGGTCTGCGGACTAAGGTTTTCCTCAGTCTTCGTAACTGACAAATACTGTGGAGGTTCCTAATTTTAGATCTGAAAGGTTTCTTTTCTAATTATCATTTCATTTCAGTTATCATCAGTGTCCACCGCCTGTAGTGCTGTGTGCAGTAGAGCGTTCAACACTACACTAGCCCCCCCCCCCCAGCCCCCGGCTGCACCCAGGACTTGCTCATGGCTGCAGCCTGGGGCCTCATCCTTTGACGTGCTCGCATGCGTGACTAACCGGGATGCTTATGCGGGACCCGGCTAACCCTCGCATTAATACAACACTCCCTGCATGTTGGATCACCAACTGCATGAGGGAGGCGATATAGAAGCATGGCTTTGCATGTCGGAGGACCGCTACCAGGATATGGGGCGGGTATGGAGCCTTAAACTTATAATTTTTTATATATATAAAACACTACAAAGTTCTTTCCTATTGATACATTTTGATACATTTCTTTTCATTGAACGAGGATAGAAGCTATCACACTTAGGTGTGAGGATAGCCACTCGAAAAATGAATGCAATACGATTCCTATACGTACGTTGCTTGCTATATATGTACATCACAACTTACTTCGAAAACCGATCGCAGACATCAAAGCTGCAAAATATTTCTCTATGGGTAATAGAGGATGGAACTACAGCTATGTTAGCACAAGAACACTTCTGTATCTGTGTGCTATTCTGATTCAATGTTAACCGAAACTTATACAAGCTAGGCTGTGTCATCATTGCTTCTGTTTAAACAGTCTCTTACTCACAGAAACGTACAGACTCTTAAGAAAGATGGGGAATAATCCTCGTTAAAGAAAACTTTCCATTCTCCAGCAGGGAATCGAGCCCGGGAACTCTTGATTTGGAAGTTAGTATGCCAACCATCACATCACTATTTTAATAGTTGAACTCTGTATTTGAAATAAGGCCAATTCTTTGCAACCAGGTTTGGTCTAGTTTTAGAGCATTTGATTATGTTTGCATCTTGGATTTTCTTGTTTCTTTTCTTTTGTGGAATAGACCCCTAAGGATATGTATGATTGAAAATTTGAAATTCTCAACTAATAGTGCTAGCTTTTTTAAACTTATACATAGATGTGATGTAATGCAAACACGTTACAGCTAAACTTCATCCGTTTTGCTCTAATAGTTTAGGAATTATGATCAAACTTGCTAAATTTTTGTTACGTCGCTAAAAAAGAGGTTCTAATATTTTAACTCTTAAGCTCAAAATACATCTCTTTTTTTTAAATTCTCTAAGTTTTTCTGTGTCTCGTTCTGTTCAGACTCCAACAAACTTAAAAGTTTTTTTTTTTCTTTTTGTCTGAAAATTTTAATTTTTGTAGTTGAAAATTAAACATCTGATGTGTTGCACTCACATGACTTTCTCTACTCTTGTACTAGCCATTCTTACAAACTCTTATACCTATATCTTCTTCGTGTTAATTGAGATAAACATTTGTACAAATTATCTTATTGCTTATTTCCTTGTAGGTGCAAGGGGAATGTTAGACTACAGTAGCTTTGTGCGATAGTCAAATCTCTTAAAGCTTGGAGATCCTGTTCTCTGTGCACGCCTAACATATAAAAAAATGAACGATATTCCATTTCACGAAAGTTTCAAGTTTTCCGAAACTGACACAAATAACAAGGACTATCTCCGAAATGGTTCACTCTACAAGAAAATTTATTTGGACATAAATTGTGTGTTTTAGTGAGATCTACATTTTTGTACTGTAAAATATTGTCTATCTCGTACGGTTTACGAGTTATTCAAAAATCATCCAGAGTAAACAGGACTACATAGACTATAGCCAGAAAATTAGAAGTACACATTTCATTTGTCATAAAAATAACTTAAACATAGGGCATTTTAATCAAAATCGCTAGAGCCATTTTCAAGAAAATCAAAATTTTCGAAAAATTTTCCATGTAAAGAGTAGTTCAGGGTAGGGCTATTTTCTTTAAAATCTTCGTGTCGCATCCTTGAAAGACATTAAAGTTAAATACCAAACTTTGGTTTTTAACCTACTTTTCGTTTTTGAGTTATGCTGTCCACACACACACACGCACGCACGCACGCACGCACACACACACACGGACCTTTTTCTAAAAATGCCTTCTTTGGATTCAGGGTGTCTCAAAACATATTTCTGGTGAAATCTAGGCATCGAATTTTTGGGTGGACTACAATACTTCCTTCTACTTATCAGTAGAGAAAGTAAAAATGGGATAATTAAAATCGTAGGCAGTGCAGTAGATTTCCTGCAGTAGTGTCTGTGGTCTGAGAGTTCTAGCTTCTCAACATAGAGGTCCTGAGTTCTACAAGCGAATTTCGTTGGGAAAATACACGGAAATCAGTCCTTGAAACCTAGACGAGTTGGTGATCGCAGCACTTAAAGGGTTTCCTGAACTCTCAGTCACTCCACAATAACGCTTGTAGAAAGCGGCACTGACAGGTGTAGGAAGAGTTTCCCTTTAGGCCACGTTTAAATTCACCCTGACCTTCTCTGATGCAAAAATCAATGTGATGCGAGAGCCGAAAACGCAACAGCCGCGTGAACTGCGACACTCCCAGAAAGTGCATCTCACCGCTGGGGCAGAGAGGGTCATAGGGACACGCCATTTCTACTGGTGTAGGGCAGTAACCGAAAATCAAAATCATTTCAGAGGCAGTAGATACTGCATGATGACAAGAATGTTAGTACTTAAGCGGTCCTTTCTTGATTTCTCATTGTCATACATCATTATCAGGATCAGGGTTTAAAAGGATCTCGGACAGATTTCTTTCGGTCAAAGTGACTAATATTTTTGAATCTTGGATTTCTGCAGAAATGAACTCTTTATAATGTTGGTAAACATTTAAACGCGTTTCCTGGTGTTCCAGACCATTTTAAGGGATGGAAAATGTTAACCCTTTACAACAGATACATTTTTCGATATGACAAATAACCCATGCAGTATAGTTTTGTTTAATTTTTCATGAAACTGGCACAATTGCTCTGCAGTAGGTACTATCTAAAGAAATTGTAGAATCTATTTTTGGATACAGTAGTTCTATTATCCCAAAAATGTTTACTCTTTAGGCTGAATATCTTCAGTAATATTTAAAATTCATATTTTGTTATTCAAAGCACAAAATTTAAAAAATCTAAATTACTTTTTGGGAGTTCAAATATTAATGACAAAGGGGTACTGATAGAAAAACAAATTGTGCTACGTGGAGTAGTCTATATTTTTCAAATATCGCGATATAAAACAGAAAATAGCTCATACCTGAAAAACTACTTCAATGTTATTGAAATTTTCAGAGTATGGTATTGAGAATGAGGGAAACCCACCTACAAATTTTTGAAAAAAAATTACAAAATCATATTTGTCCTAGGTCCCCTTAAGTTACCTTCGCTTTTGGACAAACTTTAAAGCAGCATTCGCAAAAATGTGACAGCAATCTGCCACCGAAACAAACGATAGAGGCTATAAATACAACCTTTCAACAAATCATAACAATATGTGCTAGAAACAAACTATACATATGTAGCTTTCACTCTCAGCTAGTTGAGCTCATTTCTGATCTGGTCTGCTTGGTTCAAATGTATGCTGTGTGCATGTATATTTTTTAAACTGGTGGACAATTTTTTCAATAAAGTAGTGTAAATATATGGAATGTGTGGATCTATATGTGTAAAAGGTAATTTTAAAAAATTATAACATTTTATTTAGCACATTACTGTTGGATTCAATTCAATAAGCAAATGCTTCAGTTTTATAACTCTCATTAATGTTATAATTTATAAAATGTTCTAGTAGTAGAATTTTGCACAAATGCTAACTTTGATTTGTGCATTTTTGCGACATTATTTTCTAGTCTAAAAAGTTTCAAAAAATAACTTAAAATATATTTTCTACATGTCGTTGCTCGAAAAAATCTTCAGAGAAAATTAAAAATATTGTTTATGAAGCACGTCTTAAAAACTACATTATGTATCAACTGGCGCGGATCCCACTCCCGCTGCTGGTTGGAGACGTTGCTACTAAGATCTGGAAGATCTGGTCGCCAGAAGATCTACCCACTGTTTGGTGTCTCAGCACCTCCAGCATGAGGTCTTAATCTGCAAGGTGTGCTTGGGTGTTGGCAAGAACGGAAACAAACGAGGAATTTGCTCACATGTGACTTTATTTGCAAATTTAGAGCTTTTCGTAGAGAACTACGACAATATCTGATTAGAAATATTAATTTCTAACATCGACTGCAATGTTATAACACTATAACTTAGTCACCCTTTGGTGCAAGCTTGCGTGCAAAGTGTACAGCGACACAGGCATAGGACAGATCAGAAAATGCGTGTGGATTGACGGCAAACCTTAATTATCCAGAATTAATATCCAAAATAATGAAGGTCGTCCATCACATGATTGCATGGGCAATGTGAAGGAAATGAGTTTGCTGGTCAATTTTTAGCAAGCCATGGCAAGATAAAAATCAGCCCGCCAAGCTCCGTCTAGATTTGTTCGCATAACAATTGTAATTTTATAATTTACCAAATCTGCCCGGGCTTTCATTCTTGAGCCTACAATATTCAGCTCCACTCCTAATGTTTCTCCCCTTGAATATTAATTCTAATCTCCTTTTGGTTTTCCTATAATTATTTATCTCCGAATTACAATTTCGGCTTTACAACTCATTTCAGTTCTGGTATTAAACAGAAGACATAGCAGATGAAAAGGACTTCCAAGTACGCTCATTAACACAAAAAGGGAAAACTGACCTGCCTTTTCCCTCATTTGGGACATGAATTCATAGCCCTAACGATACCTGCTGCCCTCCCATCCACAAACAACCCTTTCTAGAGTAACCATTAAACAAAGGAATTATTGTTTCCTAGAATGGAGTCAAGGATGTACAAAGTTATTCCCCAGTTGAGTAGTGACATTTCTGATGTTTGATAAGTTTATACATGCAGTAGAAACACAATAAAATTAATAAATGAAGGTGCAAAGGGCAAGAAAATGAGAAAATAATGGTGTAAAATGGAAAAACATTGCCATAAGATAGAAAATTCCATAAAATAATCAAAATGATTAATAAATATGTATTTTCACAATGTGGATTTATGTCTACGATAGCATCTACAATGTAACAATTAGGAGATGGCGTCATCAGAATTGGGTCCTAATTATTACGCAAGTAAACCGAAAGTGCAAATACGCGCATGGCTGGCTTAATTATCGCAGTTATTCTAATCCCTCCACAAGCTAACAACTACTTTTTCAACAGTAGGTGACAACAATTATTTTAATTTTAACAGTAACTAACTGCGTTGTTATGAGGGTAAGTAGGTATTCCATTGAAGAGGGGCAACTTAGAAAGAGGTGGTATTTCTTTCTATTTCTCATATGTAAGTGCCAAGTTACACCTCGTCCAATAGTGAAGTTTTAATTCCTGGAAGGTAACTCGAGATACCCTTGGAAGAAGAACAAGAATCTGTCGCCGAGTGCAAGTATTTCAGATGTGATAAACTTCCAGAAAAGTGTCATGTGATACTCCCTAATGTCTGAAAAGACGCACGAAGTTTTCATTACAATGTACAATGCCGTAATGTCTTTTTATTTCAATTCGAATGAATTTAGCCACAATTTAATGTTAACATGACGTTACCAAATCTCTTAGAAATTGAACTTTGCATGATATTTCAACATTAATTCATTCGAATTAAGGCAGAAACGCATTACAGGATTGTTCACATGATGTTTGCGCGACAGTTAATAAAATAATAAATCATTTACACCCATTTGTCAAGAAACCAGATGGCTCCAAATATTTGACACTAATTATTTTTTCGGCGAAATGGTTCTTTATTGACAATAATTATATTAGATATATTTATTACACTCAGCATATAGAATCCCTGGTTGAAGCATGGCCGGTATAATTTTGTATGCATACATAACTCGTAAACCTCAAGATATATTTACGTATAGTGTGGCACGTTACGAGTTATATAATTCCATAACTGTCAGCACTTTGGGTCGAATGAAGTGCTTCAAGCATTAAGTAAGCAAAGAATTGGAATCCAGAGGAACGGGCGTGGCTAACTGTTGGAGTGACAACAAAGGAGTCTAAGGGCAAGTTCACTACGTGAATTTTACGTATGGTTAGTGTTTGTAGAAAATCTGTCTACGTAAAGAATATGTATCATTAGTGTCAACGGGAGTTAGGAATTATATGCATTGCTTGTTTTTTAACATTGTTTGCACTAACTACAATTGTGAAATGATGTCTCGGTTTAAATATTTACTCTATGAATACGACACATAATATAAGTATTGAGAAAAGAGCGGGCTAAGTGTTACCGCATTTTCAGAATAATGTGGATGGTCCCAACCAATGATGAAGAAAGAATGCTTCAGACTTGCAATGATTAGAGGATTGAAAAATGTACGAATTGGATGAAGACTTGTAGGTCGTAGTCTAGAAGGCATCGAAGATATCAACGTTTTGCCAAGTACTGCGCTTGGCATCTTCAGGATCAACGGATCATCTTAACCTTGACGTCGGTATCTTCGATGCCTTCTAGACCACGGCCTACAAGACCAGAAGAGATAAACTTAGCTAATAATTAGAAAAGAGTGTCTGTTGATTGCCCATAAGTATGCCACGTTTAATTTTATCGTTATATATACAAACTGTGATTTACTTTACTAATCAATTTTATATCTAAATGACAATTTTCACAATATGCTCCTCATTTTCACATAAGAATGTAAACATTGTTGTGCATTGTTTGAAAACTGCTTTTGTACAATACACGTTCTTGTATTAAAGGCTTAAGACCAATAATGAACTTGTAATTGTAATATGTAACAAATATGATCAATTTAAAGACCTACAAGTAATATTAAGATATTAAGATTAAAAGGAGAAGCATTATATATAGTGATGTCCTGATCATTGTGAAGGTTTTTTGTTGCTTTTATATATTCAGGTAGACAATCACTTACTTGTAGTTGTAGTTCACACCTACAAGTAAATTTACGTATTTAGTATACGTAAAAAGGCGTTAGTGTTTTTGTGCTACGCATCCTGTATCTTCTTTGAATCTGTAACGAAATGTGTAATACACGCTTTCTCCAAATAAAAGAGTATATTTTGTACTATTTTGTATTATTCTGGATATTTTGAAATGATGCCGATTTGATGGCGCTGAATAGTGTTTAATTTGAAGTAACCTGTATTCGTTATACACTAATGGGAGTAGTTACCACGTTGGCCGCAGGTAAACAAATTGTGTCCTGATTGGTAGATTTATTTTGTACAGAGAGTGGATAAAGAAAGTCACGGCCTGAACATATGTAAGTCCGCTGAGGAGCATAGATTGCTCCTCCTTACCACCTGCAACCCAAACTTCACCCGTCACCCTGCAAAACCCCACATCCCGTCATAAAGTGGTTAAGCCCTATAAGGGCAGGTACACGAATGACACACCTCGGGCTGTTCTCAGCCTGCCAGCAGCTCGACCGACCGTTATGTAAGTTACGCATCAGCACTGATCATATTAGCAGTCATAAACATATATTAACATCAAAAGTGGTCAAACCAACAATAAAAGGTTTTTAAATATATCCGAAATTAAACATGGCTAATTAAGACTGGGTTTTGGAAAGTATCGTTTGCAAAGATAATCGTAGAATACATATTTACTAATGCATAAAGAACGTTAAAACCCGGCCCAGACCGATGGTTTTTAAAGTGTGCTTAAAAACGACAGCTCCATGTCAGTAAATTTTTTGGCATGTAAAAGAACTGCGGGACGAAATACCGGCACACCGGCGACGCTGATGTGGTCCTAGCAATTGACAGCGTCGTTAAACAAAACAATAATTTAATTTGAATAAATTGTAGGACACAAGCCAGCATTTAGCAATGGTGAATTATAACAAACCTTTCTCATGTTATTGATTAGCTGGATAATATTATTTCTGCGTATTATTGCAAGCTGCAACAAATCGACTGCTGTTATTTCCTGACAATTGAAGCAACTTTGGAATGACAATAACATTGTCAACGAGAATCAAGATAAAGGCAGGTAGGTTGTTTATATTCATAAGTACCAATTTTGAAGGTAAACTAAACATACTTTGTTAACGACACTACCAATTGACGGTAAACGTATGAATAGCAGATTAACATTGCAAATTCTGTTTATGCGCACAGTAATACCTTTAGTTGCACAAACAATTTTTAAAATAACTAAGGACTGGATGTTGCAGTTAGGAGATGCAGCTATCTGAGCGCTTTTGCGTCTAAATTTATAAGACATAAATTACAAATATGGCCTTTAAAGAGCATTCAACTTTAGATGAAACCGGTGTCACTCCAGAATTGCAAATATCGTTGACAGTAGTAGAATTTGGTGCAAAGATCATAATTCATTTACTTCCACCAGTTCACGTAAAAGCAAATAAGTTATAACAATATCGAACACAATGACTGTACCGATGATCAGAACACAATGCAGAACCTTAATTTACGCTTTTGTGTTGACCGCTTCAGCTGTTCATGTGCAAATTCAAATCCACAAATACCTTATCCCTATATACAGAGGACAGTGCAAAGTTCGGATTATTACGCTAAGTTTAGAATTTAGACATTTAAAGTGATAACAATAAACGCACACATCATACATTACACTGTTTATAAGGATCTGAATTATAACCGGTTCATTGCGCGACTTGACGGCACAACAGAAAGACAGCCTAGCCGGCTATCGTTATATTATGCGAACATGAATGAAATTAATAAACAATTGCCACAATCTTTTAATTAAAGATTCTATAACTTATGCAACATGACAGGTATACGTTGGATATGCGTTCTGCTTTTCCGACCTTATAGACAATTCGTATTCATTCAGAATGTTTTTCTTATTCTTCACTTGACAACTCTGTCACGTCAGTTTTAGGTTAGAATGTTCCTAGCCTGGGTATATTGACTTTCGCTTAGCCTAGGTCCATCTGCTTGCACATTCTAAAATTACTTTTTTCCTTACCTCTGACTGGGAATGGCTTTGTCTGGATGGTTTCTGTGGGTGGCGGAATGCTCTTCTTTGTTTCTGGAGACATGGAAGAATTATTCTCTGCGTCTTTCACGCCTGATTCACTATTATCGCTCACACGGACGGAACGCAAAACCATATCCATTACAACCTCATGTTTTGTTTGACGCAAATCGCACCATTCTACAGCAGCCAATAGCTACGAAACGGGGCGGGTTAAACTTATAATTGACCAACCAGGTAAGACCAGTTCGATACCCATTATTCTGCACAAATAAAACAAAAACTTGCAATTCACAAAGCAGCCAACATTATTAGAATTTCCCTTTTAACTTGGTACCGAATGTGGTCCTTATAGTCTTAAAATTTCCCTTACCTTGGGAAGTTTCTTTGAATGAAGAGTTGAGTGGTTTGCGTTTTCCATAGCAAAAACGACAAACGATTACAAACACTGTTTGAATATAATTGATTGCAGATTAAATAACTGTTTTAATGTCATAGATCCAAGATATGAATAAAAAGAAAAAAAAAGCGTTTATATAATTTAAGAGGCCTGCTTCTGTTTACAATTCTGTAAGCATTAACCTCACTTTACCATTCTCAATTACTTGTGTATTGCAGTTTTGTGGAAGAATACAAAACCTTTTGCGAAGTGGTGCATTATAGCAAAGCGCTTGCTTGAGCCTCATTTGTATTAGTTTAATTCTCGAAATGTTAACGGCAGTACGCAATTCTCAAAAGAACAAAACGGGTTCCAGCAACTTCTAGCTTGGAAGTGAAATGGAAACATTAAACATATGGAAATGACCACTTTGTATGTGGGTTCGTGTTTTCCAAAAAGCAATAAACATATAGGCGATTGCATATGAGGATATCTTATTCCCTAGTTGTCAGGGCCACATATCCTTTCTTAGCCCTCCATACTTCAAAAGTAACCGAGCGTGAACCTGGTTAACACTCAAGGCAGGTTGACTCCCTTATCCCCTGTATTTCAAATTTGTGCTAGTTGTCTGATAGTACATAATTCAATACAGTAGAATCCCGATAGCATGACATCCCACATAACTTGACTCATTAGTTATTTTTATTTTATATCTTTAAGCTTGATTGCAATCATTTATATGCTGTATAAACAGTACAGGTACATTTCAATTAGTGTATGTATAGACACTGGGTTCTCTCTCACAGTAACAGAAGGGCTGATCACAATATCTAGTCAGAACACAAGCAGCTGACAGATCAGTCACAAAATCAAAAGCTTGGCATTAATTGAAATTTCAGTTACATATTTCTGGTTACAATACAGTTTCTCAGATCTCAGGTTTACTGTTAGTGTTGTATTGAGTTGTGTTTGTATAGTAAAAATGTTGAACAGGAAGAAAAGACGACAAATTAACATGACAATGGAAATTAAATTGGATACGCTAAAGAGACTGGACAAAGGCGAATGTAATACAATGTAAATTTCAGAATATGTCACACCCTTGTTTTCTGTATTGTGCTAGAATATGCATTTGTGGAATTGGCAATATTACAAGTTCTCAATAACACCACTTATTCCGTTAAATGAACATTATGGTAACTTGACTTCCTCACAATCCATATTAGGATGAGTTATCGGGGTTCTACTGTATAATTATAGAGCAATGTTTTTCATTAATACCTCTCTCCAAACTGCAAGATTTGGAATGAGTGAGATAGTTGTACAGAAGTGAGAAGACTAATGGCAATTGTACCAAAAGTCTGAGCATTAGATTAAATAAATGTTTTTCATACCTTGGCTGATTAAACCTATGCCTTCATTTATCAAACTGTGCATTATCTCTTTAATTCCCATGTAAGCCCTCATTTATAAATAAATAAATTGCCAGTAATGCTCTAGCATCAAAGTATTGTTAAGCAATTTCAGCTACCAGTTGCATTTCATGCAATTAATAGTTGGAGATGCTGCATAATAAAACTAGCATAGACGTTATATCAACTTAAATTTTTATATATAGTGTATGAGTAGATCTCTTCATCTAGTCAAACGCAAGTAATTTTCTTAACCATGTAGCTGAACAAGACACACATGACTGCATTTATTTGTACAAGAATTACATTCTTGTTTTCCTATTGCAAATAGTGAAGAAATATATGTGGAAAAGTTTTTACACAACCACTGACAGCTTGCTATGTAACTTTTTATAAACTTTCTTGACCAATAATTCTATGGTTAAAGGGCTGAAAAACATATTCAGGAATGTGCTGACCTTGGTTTTGAAAATTTTTCCAGAATAAAAGCACTGAGGAGAAATAATATTCTGCAGATATTTACTTAGTTATAACTTGCATTAGTGAAAAGAGCCACATGTAGAGGAAAGACGCAAACTACAGACTTTTTTTGGAATGCTAAACATTTAAAGGAGCAGTAAATTGACACACATGAAAGTATTTTTTTCAATGTTGTAAGCCAAAATCTACAGCAGAACAATCAATACAGAGCTATTTTTTAGAAATGGCACGTGACCTTGCTCGGATGTACATGAGTGACATCACGCAAAGCGATGGTGGGGGTAAGTTTCTACCAGCAACCTGCTGGCTAGTGGGTTAAAAGTCGAAGAGACACTAACCAGACACTCCTTTTATCTTGCAATAGGCAAGTGGACTCGACCATGAACTACTGCCCAACATTACGTCACACACCACCTCTAAAAAATACCTCTGTAGATCTCTCCAACCAAAACTGAAATACAGTTTGCATTATTTATACTCGCATGATAAACCATTATAAAATAACAGCAAATAAAATATTGACAAAGTTACAAGGCTCTGCACTATAGATGCAGAATTGCACTTCAATGCACCATGACGGATCCATTCAATCTGCTTTTAAAAAATACTCTTTTTTTTGCAGTGAATGCACAGCCCCTCATTTTTTTTTAATGTGAAAAGCAAGCAGCACTCCTGTGTTTACAATGTCTTGGTATAGTTTACCTATCTGTTCTAGAAACATTACTTGAATCCACAATTGAATAAATAAAAGGATATTACAGGTGAATTTGAAAGTCATGTGTGTATAGATTAGAGCATCTTACCAAAGATGAGAGAAAGCACCCTGAATGTTGTGAATTAGTTTATAGTTTTTTTTCCCCCAACTCTGTATTGCAAAGAAATACACAAAGGTTAACCAAAATGTTTGTTTTATAGCATATTCATGGTATACCCTGTTTGTGAATGTGCAGTCTTCATCATTCAGGATAGATTTAGTCTTAAAAAAAATACTGGAGATTTTTGAATGGAAAATAGAAATTCAGAATGCTAAGCTTATTATTGCTACTCCTATTACACATTTATTTACATTGTGCAATATTTTTATTGATTTTCAAAGTGCATATGATTCTATATGCAGAACAAAACTACTAAAGAAAGTAAAAAAAATAGGGATACAAGTTCCAATGTTTTCATGGCTATGTCATTTCCTAACACAACGCTTTATTGCAACCAGATATGGAAGAAATATATCTAAATATAAACAAGTACATCGTGGCTTACCACAAGGTGCAGTGCTCAGCACTACACTTTTAATATATTAATGATCTACCACAACAAATACAATAATCAGGCGTGAAGTGTGCACTATTTGCTGATGATTTAGTAATGTGGACTTCAAAACCAAAAAGCAAAAGTACAGAACTAGAAAAAACCATGCAACAATCCTTAACCAGCTTACAGAGGTGGACCAAAGAAAATTTAATGACTGTTAATACAACAAAATCAAACTACCAAATCTTTTCACTAAGAAAAAAACCACTAAAAATAAAACTAAATTTTGAGGGTCAACAATTACCAGAAACAAAGGAAGCAAAGTATTTAGGAGTTACATTTGATACCAAACTTACATGGACCAAACAAATAGAAAATGTAATACAAAGAGCAGAGAGGCGCCTTTCACTGTTAAAACGTCTAACAGGAATGAAGTGGGGATGTTCCAGAACAACGCTTAACACAACATACAATATATATATAAAACCATTATTTACTTACTGCAGCAAAGTTCTTGTAACAGCAAACACAAAAAAAATTAAAAGCTTTCAAAACCAAAGTCTGAGATTAATTACAGGTGCTATCAAAACCACACCAATAGCAGCTATGGAAATACTAACCAACCAATACCCCATTGAATATGAAATAGAAAAAGCTGCTCTTATTCAACACGAAAAGTTGATCAGACACCCATTCAATACATGGCACAAGAGAAATTTTACACATACACTAAAGACTCAGGAGAGCTTTCTTTCCAAAATTCAAGACATCAAGAAAAATGTACACCTTCCTAATTCAAAGGAAAACTTCATATCTAAAGTCAATCCCACACATACATTAGACATCACATATTATTTACACCTGACAGAAGAAGTTAAAAAAAGTGATACTCCAACTAGTGTTCTAAAATTATTATTGGCATTAGAGACAATCCATACTAGATTCCCAGAACATGAGTGGCTCCATATTTATACTGATGGATCATTGATATCAAACCTAGATGGAGCAGGTGCTGGAGTCACATGTCACCTCTTTTCCTATTACAAATCTTTAAGTTATGGAACTACTAACTTTGATGGAGAAATTGAAGCAATTCGAATGGCCCTACAATATCTTTTGTACAGAATTTCACATTTTCAGCAAGCAGTTATTCTCTCAGATTCCAGGGCAGCAATTATAGCAATTACTTCCAAGTTGTCACCAAAAAACCAAACTATTATAGAATGTTGGAAGATGCTTAGCCATCTAACAGCACTTCAAAAACGCCTAGTCTTCCAATGGATACTGGCTCACTGTGGACTGAGTGGTAATGAGAAAGCTGATTTTCTTGCAAAAAAGGGTACCAGCGGTGTACAAAAATCTATAGTTAATCTACCATTTTATGCAGCTAAAAGATTAGTCAACTCTGAATTCAAAAAAATTATTGCAAAATATTACTATGAAAAATCAAAGAATAAAAGATGAAAACTACCAAACATTCAAACAGTGATTCCTGAGTATCCTCGGAAAACAGCAGTTGCAACCTTCAGGTTGATTACAGGACATGATTGTCTGGCAAAACATTTAAACAGAATTGGGATATATTTTTCACCACTCTGTCCTCTATGTGATCTGCAAGAGGAAATGGATCGAGACCACCTTCAAATATGCCCGGCCACTTCTAGTGCCCCATCCATCAGTGAAAAATATTGGAGAGCAAGAGGATTAATGACTTCATTGTCAGAAACCCAGCATTAGCTAACAACATTGTGCAATATCACATTATTCCTTGGTCTGTATTGAAAATGATTTAGCTGTACTTCATCTAAAACTAATGAATTACTGGGCCAATTCAAAGTTTCTGTTGTTTTCATACTATAATTACAAAAATGCTGATGGTATTTTAACAGTTTAAATATGTTATTATTTTATTTATGCCAACAAACTTACTCTTGGTGTTTTTAAACACACAAGCCGTGTGTGGGCAATGTTTGAGAGGTAGAACTGGAACTTAAAAATTTAATGCCACAGCTGGGATTTGAACCACAGACCCTCCGCTTACTAGGCAGGTGTTCTAACCATTAAGCTACTGTGACAACCTGCCAGATTGACATTGAATTCTCAAACCAGTTCGCATGAATTTTTAAGTTCCAGTTCTACCTCTCAAATGTTGTTAGCTAATGCTGGATTTCTGACAATGAAGTCATTAATCCTCTTGCTCCCCAATATTTTTCACTGATGGATAGTGCACTAGAAGTGGCTAGACATATTTGAAGGTGACAGTTTAATGTCTTTCAAGCTTTTATTTTCCCCTCAGGGGTCCTCGACTAGAGGATATGTGGATGGTGACCACAAGGTACCCAAGCTGAGCAGAACATTACTTTCGCTTACTGGTGGTTTGCTCCTCACTGTAGCTTTTCTATGACCTTATGACCTTACATTGGTCATCTGTTGTTCTCTTTGGACCCCGATGCTATTAGGTTCCCAAGGGCTTGGGAGTCTTTATTTTTCCAACCTTTGCATTTCTCTATAAGGGACACTGCGAGTGAAATTTTGGTCAAAATTGTTGTTGTTGTTTTCTAGTGCCTTGCATCTGGCAATGAAGCCATTAGCATTCGTGCTTTCCAATACTTTTGAACTGTACTTTCTTCTGATCTTAATGTGTGGCTTTCATGTAACTGTTTTCTTAACGGGCACCATTGGTCAAAATTGTCAAAAAGTCGAAAATTGTTTTTTTACCTTAAAATGTTCCTGGAACACCTGTGCATTTGGATCAGCTCCATGTGGTCATTACGGCCCTTTCAAATAGTGATCTTCCCTTAACGTACACAGTATGCTCCTAAATAAAAGCCTGTTTTTTCTCAAAACTACATTTCTGCACATTCCAAAAGAAGGTCGCATCTGAATTTTGAATTCCAAAAGTATTCATAAATAGCAGTTAAACAAAACTATGCTTCAATACTGATGTTATCATTAACATGAATTCCAAAAACATTTTTGTTGTATGAAAAAAAAATCAATAATTTTTAAGATTAAATTTTCTTTGTTATTAAAAAAATATGTACAGCATAATCAGCAAACATATTTGAAATATCTCTTCATACAATTGTTAGCCATGTTTTAGAGCACCAGTTCTGCCAATATAAATGAATTTTGAAAAGTCAATAGATGCGAGCTCTATTTTGAAAATGTGCCTATTAAATTCATAAAATAATTTATATATCCTAAACGAATTATCCAATTTTAATGAAATTTGGTGTACCGCCTATTTTCATATAAATACAAACACAGTAAAAAATTTCAGAAAAATCTATCAAGAAATGTGGAACTTTCAAATTTCACTCCCAGTGTCCCTATAACCTCTTAACCTCTAACATGCTGACCTGTCATGGCATGTAATACATCCTCTAATTACCGGTGAATTTATTTTGATAATTCTCCTGGTCAGGTCGGTGAGACCCGTAAACCAATGACAGGTGTGGTCTTCCAGACATTCTGGGGGTTGTGAGAGGGCGATGTGGCCACCAAAACGTAAAAATATGATGCTCTCTAAAAAGCAGTTACATTTACTGCTAATTATCTCCAATACAATTTGTGAAATATGACTCGAGGGGTAAAATATTCCGGAGTTAAAATAGTCCGCCGTTCAGATCTCCGGGCACGGACTACTTCTAGAGAAGCAAAATATATCAATGGAAGATCTAACATCAGAATTCTTCAATGGAACGTAGGTGGGTGAGAACCCAATCAAAAAGAATAGAGTTCGATAGAATTGTCTTTCAAGCTTTATTTTCAAACCCAATTTGCTCAAGTTGGATGACCAAGAAAAGTCATGCATTTTTCAAACTAAAAATCACACACTGGAAATCTTGTTTTCCTATTGGAAATTGATTACTTACTGTATGTAGTATTTATCGTATTTGTAACTTTTTACTGCACACCCGAGCAGTACTCCCACACCCTCAATTCTTGGTTTGTCACAAACATGGCAAAATGTTATTAAGCCACACACATTAGTGCTAGCAGTTAATCTAGTCTGTAAAGTCACAAGGTTTCTTTTAATTTTATTTTTTATGTATTGTCTATATTCAAAGCTTTGATGTAACTGACTCATGATATGAAATTATATTCAGTGAAAGAAAGGGGAAAAGCTCAAATTACATCAATCTGATGAAATTTAAATGTGCAACACTGAAGTCTCTTGTAATAGATAAAATATAATTTTAAAAAGATCTACATTTTCTACAGTGTATTTCTGCATGTGTGTTTGGTTTTCTAGACAGTCATAATTCAGCAACGGAGTAGAGTTAACAGATGTTGAAAATGCCTCCCTCCTCCAACACATAAGGTCATATCTTACTTTTGATTTTGGAAGAATCACCTTTTTGCAAATGTGACTTACAGCATGATATGGCTTGCATTTTTCTGTTACTTTTTAATTTTCTTCTAAACCTTAAAATCAAATTAACATATTCACATTCCAGACTCTAGGGAGGATGTACAACAGGGGAAGACAGGTAACGCTGCTGTGACGTCAGCCCACTCAGCACACATGCTCCCAGAGAAAGCCAGTTGAACGTGTGACGTCACAGCGGGCGAGAGGAAATGGGATACGGGACATCGTAATCTTAATGCTGACTGTTTCAATTACGGAATAGTCACAGATTATAAATAATTATATTTCGGCTTTATGCCATATATATAAATTCTAGTTTATGTGAACAGTCATGTTATAACGCAAATAGAACAGAAATTATAACTATTTTGCCTGAGCTAGAGGAGAGCTATACAGAACAATTAGGTGGACATTTTCTGACATTTGCTGTTTCGCTTTTCTTTAACTAGCTTGTCAATCTTAGGGCGTAATATATGACACATTTGTAACCAAAGACTGCTTGTTAGATTGTGATCTGACAATATGCTTCAGGATTTTGACTTAGAAAGGTTCATAACCGAAAAGAATTGTTCACACACATACGTGGAACCAAACATACATAATACCCGTGCAACAAGGGCATACAACCTCAGAAATCTGGTTTGAGGAACATTCTTATAACAATTAGCCAAGTCTTCTTTGTGTTTATATTTGTCCTTCAGCAAATTGTCGCACTGTAAATTTATCAACTCAATTTGCTACCTGCTAGAAACATTGTTAACATCCAATGAATATGGGGTCGCAAAGACCTGAAACGTAGTTGACAATGTTTCTACATCTTGAAGCCTGGTCTCAAACTAGTGTGAAACACGGTGAACTGAACACATGTGCCGCTGAACTAGGTAACATAGCAATACACTGCTCTCACCTGACGTAACACGAAAGTACATGCTGGCTCTTCATTTAAATACGTCACACGGCCCGAAGCTGTCTTCCCCTGATATACAATAATCCTAGCAGAAGAAAAATACCTACAACCAGAAATTGAAAACTGTTGTTGTTGTTTTCTAGTGCCTTGCATCTGGCAATGAAGCCATTAGCATTCGTGCTTTCCAATACTTTTGAACTGTAGTTTCTTCTGATCTTAATGCTTCACAGGTCTTCAAGTGTTCTTCATTCATTTCTGCTGGATCGTTAGGCTGGGACATGCCTCCTGCATTCCATTGTAGAATTCTTAAAGTATTGGAACTGTTGTGATGAAATTTGCCTAAAGATGTCCCCACCCGGAGATCCGATTGGGGGACAGTTTTAACTCCGGAATGTTTATCTTTAGGACTCATATTCATGTATGTGGCTTTCATGTAACTGTTTTCTTAACGGGCACCAGTTTTACAATGTGGCAGTTACATCACCCGACTTAAACCCCCATTTTGCAAGGGGGACCACACCTATCGTTGGTCAACGGGTCCATCGGACCTAGCCGGGAGGACTAAATAGATGATATTTAGATCCACCGACCTTCCCCTCATGTGCCTCTGAGGGACGCTGTTGTGCTGTGATAGGCCAGCACATATGTAAATGACATTTCCTCCATTTTAGATGAAACAGTTATACCGCTGTGATTCGGTCCCCAGAGCCTCATCTGTTAAAAGCAGGGTGTACCACGGGCAGGATAAGGATGGGAATTGGGTAGGAGAGGCTATAGGAGGCGCATCACTACCCCTTACTACCCTGAAAAACTAGCCCCACTAGATTTGGAGGCTTGTATGAGGGGGTGTCAAAAAATAACCGGAATTGTTTTTTTGTTTTTTTAGTGGAAAATACTGCTCACTTTTATTCATTACAAACCTTCAGAGTAATCTCCCTTGGACACAATACGATTCCAGCGTTCAGTTCAATGTTCAAAACACTCCTTGAGCCCCATTTTGATACTGTTGAGTACACCCGAAATTTTGTTTAGCTCTCAATCACTCTAGAAATAGTGACCCCAAAGCTCTTTTTTCACTGCAGGAAATAGGTCTGGTGGATAAGCTGGATGTGGCATCACCCCAATGCCTAATTCAATGATTGTTTTTCAAGTCTTGATGGCGCAATGTGCGTTCCTCACTGATCACATGAGGTACCACTTTGCTGCAATTTTTCTATACCCTAGAACATTTCGTACAATGTCTTCAATATCTGTAGGAGATATTCATAATCTCTGCAATCTTTGTTAACGATAAACGATCTTCCCGCAACATGACATCAGGTTTGTTAACTTAGTATCAGTCTTCGAAGTTGAGGATCTTGCGGGGCGTGGAGCATCCTCAAGGTCATTTTTACCCTCCCAAAATTGTTTATCACTGAAAAACTTATGATTTCCCCATGACTTGCTATTTTCAGGCTTGTTACAACATTTCCAATGTTTATGATAGAGTTTTATCAAGAAGAACACAACATGTAATTGATGAGCGCTGCTGCAACTTGTGATCCATGTTGGGTACAGTAAACACACCCGTACACTTTTCCTGCTGTATTAATAGATACACCCTATATAAAATCATGGCAGAAGATAGCTGGTGGAATGACAAATACCTTTAAAATAGATATAGAGCTGAAACAAGGTTACTGTTTGGTACCAGTTCTCTTCAATTTAGTTTTACAATGGGTGGTACAACAAAGGTAGATCTGAAAAACACTTATATGAAAGTACCCAGATTGTTGGATATGCGAATGATCTTGACATAATGGGTAGATGCAGTAAAGCAATAGAGGAGGTATTCAAAGATTTGGGAGGGGGAACGGAAAAAGTCGGACTTCAGATTAACATAGAGAAAATAAAATTTATGACACAAACTAGAAAACATGGAACCAGCTTACCTCCGCCTGACTCAGAGTTAAGTAAGTTTGGGAAAGTAGAAAATTTTAAATATCTAGGCAGCATAATAAGTGACAATGATGAGTTAACAGAGATACAAAACTGGATCAAACTGCAAACAGGCATATTTTGCACCGGGGGAAATAATGAAACCTAACAATGTACACCAGAAAACTAAAATTAAACTATAATCAGGAGCAATGTGAGATATGGATGTGAAACATGGACCGGAAAGTAGAAAATTTTCAATACCTAGGTAGCATACTAACAAGTGACAATGAGTTAATAAGAGATACAAACCAGATCAGTACTGCAAACAAGGCATATTTTGCACGAAACATGGACCCTATCAAAGAGAACTGAAACAATGCCTAGTGTATTTGAATGGAAGGTACTCAGAAGGATCTTTGGAGCAGTACTAGATAATGCAGTGTGAGAAGCAGATATAACTATAAGCTGTACGAGAAATATAAAAGTGCTGACCTGATAACTTATATTAAATTAAAAGCATTAGAATGGGCTGGACATGTTTGGAGGAACATTAAATACCAAAGAGGGTTATGGAAGGGAAGCTATATGGCAAGACCTGTTGGAAGACCTAGGAAGATGGAAAGATGCAGTGAACTCTGTTTCTAGAGTTTTTTCAGTACTGCAGTATGTAAACAACTAGCTTTGGACAGAGAAGAATGGAAGAAAAGGGTAAAGGAGACTAAGGCCTGACATTGGACTGTAAAGCCATTGTAGAAGATAGAAGAATAAGTGTTTTTAAGAACAATTTGTAGAAGAGTAGAGAACGTCAACATCAGATATTTAGAAAAAGATCCTTGTGTCTGTGTACAATTTAATCAAAAACAAAAATTCAGGATACATTTAACTCAGTATTTAAGCTTAGTACTGCTATTGCTCTCTTCAATATCAGTGAAAAATATTGGAGAGCAAGAGGATTGATGACTTCATTGTCAGAAATCCAGCATTAGCTAACAAGTTTAGTATCCTCCAAAGATGCAACACAAAGGAAATCCCCACCTCAAACTACTTTTTACATGGAACATTTTTCGAAATATCTGATTTTGTCAAAATTGGCTTAACAATTTTGATTAAAATGCCACATGATATTTGCATGATGACAAATAAAAGATACATCTTGAATTTTCTGGGAGTAGCCTACGAAGTTCTCTTAATTCTGAGGAATTTTGTATGACTGGTAAGCATTAAGAAATGCACAAAACTTATTACATCACAGATTTAAATATGTTTTCTTAAAAGAAAACAAAAATAATTTCAAATAATGTTTTACACAGCAGATCTTCTCCTTCTTCCTCTTATTATTATCATCACCATTATTATTATTATTATTATTATTATATTTTGTTGCTTAATGATGCTGTCAATTGCCAGAATCACATCAGTGTTGCCAAGGTGCTGGAATTTCATCCAGCAGGAGTTTTTACATGCCAGTAAATCTACTGACATGGAGCTGTAGTTTTTAAGCACACTTAAAAACCATTGGGGATCAGTAGGCCAGCATCTAACCAACTTGGGCCACCCAGACTGACAACAAAGCAGAGGCAGCTGAGCAATCCATCTTTATTAGTTTGAATTTTTCAAAACCTTGCCATTTTCTAATTGCTATTGCCATTCAAGTGTTTCTGCCAATACCACAAAAAGAGTATGGAATTTCAAGGTGAGTATTTTGCAACCTGCTTTGACTTCCTGTATCTCTTGTACATAATGAAATGAGTAAAGAAAGCAGCTCTGGAAACATCTGTCAATTAAAAGTAGATAGGAAAATCATCTTTGTAATAATATTTTAGAACTATATGAAAATAAATTGTAATGGATAGAGTCCTGCAAAGTAATACATCAGAGTTTTCCTTTTTTTGTTTTGTTTGTTTTTTGTTTTTTTTGGGAGGGGGAGGGGCTTCAACTAAACTATCTGAAAGAAGAACAAAAATACTTTATTCCAATGAACTTTGAAGCAATGGGCTAACTTCTTGTTGCACAGTTTTAATGTTTGAAATGAACACTTCTTTTTTACATGTTCACCCTCCCTTTAGGTAGGACTTACAAGCCAGTACCTAGAGTCAGACGTCTGTTGGGGAGCAGAGGAACCTATGAACCGAACAGAGTGAAGACCTGGAAGTTCCCTGCATATATATATATATATATATATATATATATATATATATATATATATATATGAAAGCATAAAAAGCATTATACTGGACAAAGAGGAGCAAAAAAATAATGTTCATAAGTATGGACTAAGAAATAATAATGAATATTTTAGATCTACATTAAGGGGTACTTTAAATAATCGAGATGTAAGAAGTATGGGGAAACAATTATTTAATAAGCTAAAGAAATACAAATCATTGAAAATAACAAATGTACATTAAAACTGATAAAAAAATATTTAATAAAAAATGCTTTTTATGGTCTAGAAATAAATCAATTAAGGCAAAGAATATCAAGTTGTAAATATAAAGATGTATGTATACTTTCTGACGTGTCCTTTAATTCATGTACTTAAAGGATGAATAAAATGAGTTATGAATTATGGGTGGTCAGCCAAGCACCAGATATGAGAGTGAAGAAGAGGATGATATGAAATGCAGGTGAAATCAATGAATGAAAAGGTGATGGAGAAATTGGTGGAATGAGTGGTAGGGGGAACCGAAGAACCCAGAGAAAACCCACCCAGATGCAGCTTCATCCACCACAAATACCATATGTGGGTCCCTGGGATTGAACCAGGGCCACATAGGTGGTAGGTGAACGGTTAGCTGCTTGGTCATGGTGCCACCTGACATGAACATTACCTTCATTTGCTTTTAGATTTGACATTCAATTAAGATAATCCCAAACTTGCATTTAGTTTGTGAATTACAGTAGAAGCCCAAAATAGTGCAATCCGAAATATAGCAGATTTGAATTTAATGCAGGTGATAGTATGTCCTCCAAAAATATATTGTACTTTTTGTTTACTTATTTTTTAAAGTTGAGTTGAGCCGTACTGGAATGGTACTTTTAGCTACCTCTAGTGTGGACCTTGGAGACTGCAGCTGCTGCATTCCTAGTGTTGGCCTTGGCAGAATTTTCCAAAGGAACGAGACATGAACATGGAAGACCTTTTGTATGTCAGTGAAGTGTTAAGTACCATAAACAAAATGATTCTGTATATGGACAAACAAAATGAATCGAGTATTCATTTCCATCTTGTTACAATCAATCTGTGGAAAAGAGAGGAAAGAGGAAAAAAAAAGCATGCAAATTATGCAGTCAAACAAAGCTTACTGATTTCTTTAAAACAATGCAAAATTAGTATAGTGTAAAATGGATACAATGTAATTGTATGCACTGTATAAATTAAGATCGGTTGCAAAAATGGAATACACCCCTAGCATAGCTGGTGTGTAATTGCATTTAAAAGTGGCGTACTTTAGTGTAGATTACATACTTTACAATGTACTGTCATTTATTTTGCACAAATGTTTCTCACCACCTCCATGGAATCTACAGAGGTATTTTTTAGAGGTGGTGCGTGACCTTGTCACTCGCGCATATCCGAGCATCACGCAAAGCGATGGTGGGGGTAAGTTTCCACAAGCAGCCTGCTGGCTAGTGGACTAGAAGTTGAAGAGACACTAACCAGACACTCCTTTTATCTTGCAATAGACAAGTGGACTCGACCATGAACTACTGCACAACATTATTACACACACCACCTCTAAAAAATACTTCTGTATTTTTGTCATGTCTAAGCTCATTTTCGTATAGTGTGGAATCTGTAATACAGGGCTAAAGCATGTCTCCCAACAACCGCATTATTTTGGGATTCTACTGTACTGTACTGCTGCTTTTTTACTGTAACATCTGATTATGGGATATAGAAAGCACATTGTGCATTCATTTTCTCTACAAAGCTTTCCTAAGATACCTGTATTTTCCTCTTTGAACTAAATGGCTAAGTTGCACAGCTAAAAGTAAGAAGCCCTTTGCCTATATTCCAATTTGAGCCCTCTTTCTTTCCATAGAGTACATAAATGATTAGTGTGTAAGCACCCAATCTTGTGAAGCTAATTTTATCCATACACATTGTCAACTTTTGTCTGTAATTAGAAACTAGAGGCAAATACTTAACTGTCACGCATATCAGCCAATTCCTTTGCGTTGTCATTTGTCTGTACACTCAGTTCTAAATTTTTCACCAGGAATAATTACAAACAAAAGGAAAGATTAAAATAAGAGAAAAAGGTATAAAAATGAAAAATAAGCAATAGGTGGAATCAATATCATAAACCTTTATTTACTATTTCATAAATAAAAAAGGCGCTTGTGCTCGAGTACTTATGGAGTCAATAAAAAACAAAAATATTTTATGTCCAATAAAATCAAGGCCGAATGACCAAGATGTATTACCGGCTTCAACAACTGTCTGTATAGTTAAACATTACCCTTAGGAATGTCATTAAAAATAACGAAACAAAATAAAGCTTAACACCTGCCAGAAACTATCTCCAGCCACCGAGCTACTGGAAAAACTTTACAACAGCAGAATCACCTTTACACTAAACCATGATGCTACTATGTGCTCAAAAGTCTGGACGCTGAAATAAACCAGCTAGAAAAGTGTACACCGTTACCACTTTAATTATGTTGCAAATAACACTGGCAGACTGCAGATGTTAACACCTCTTTCTTGACATTACCAAGAAATGTTGGGTGTTTTATGATAGGATTAAAGAAAAGGAAACCAAGGGAGTTTACGATTGCATTTTCTCACTAGCCATCAAAACTTCAAACAGAATACAAACAGCACAGTTGTAGATATTACTTTCCATAGTACCATTTTCTTTCTGATGAGCCGATTGATATTTTCTTGGCATAACGACATTTTACAAAATAATTTAGGGTCATATTTAAAGGTTGCACAATATATTTTAAAAACTATGCTTATAATTAACAATGGAAATACACAGAGCTTCTAGAGTAAATGGAATAATATCCCATGCATCTAGTTTCTTCCTTTCTCATTTAGCTGTTAGATAAATGCCCTTGTTTTGTACAGTGTTGTTTGAACACATCTGATTAAAAAAAAATGAAAAATATAATATGCAAACCACTTTAAAATATGTACCCACATTGTCTACATGTAAAGTTCATTTATAAAATTCTAAGAGTGGTGTCAAATTGATGAACTTTCAAAGGGGATGAAGTCAAACTGTGCTAGAGAAGGAACACCCAACAATAATTAAAAAAAAGAAATGTCTTCAATTGTTTTTGAGATCGATTATGAATAATTACAAGTTCCACATCTAGTCCACTGCGAGTTGGAAATACTCGTTAGCAATAGCTCTCAAACACTTGCTGCATGGCTACCACATCATCTGGTTCAATTCACTGGAAAGAGAAGAAAAAGCACATATTAATGCTAGTTGTGCAATATGTAAATTTATTAAATACAGAAACATAGACACTATATCTGAATTTTCATGATTTATCAACCAGCTAAGAGCATAATTAATTAGCAATAAATTATCATAATCGTAGAATGAATTGAATCAAATATAGTAAAAACCTGTCTTAAATGAAACTTTTATAAGTAAAATTGGTATGGAAAGGTACAGAAAATGGAAAACTTCACTAGTGAAAATTCATTAGGTATTGCCTGAATAAGATGGAAATACAATTTACTGGCTCGCACATAGGGAGCTCATAATAGACCTAAGCTTTGTTATTTGAATTATACAATAAATACAAGTGTGGGAAACCCCAATACTGGTTATGCAAATGTAGCTTGGAGAAATAACACTATCATATTTCAGAACCTCCTGGCTCAATTTTAATTGCCAATAAGGAAGGCAGTTATGATTCATAATTCACTGCAAAACAGTAAATCCTTCATTCTGAATATGCTTTGGTTCAGTCATTGACCATTAGAGTGTTTAACAAATGGTATTATTGCAAATGGTGTCACAGGTGATGACACAGACATATGAAATAGAAAACAAAAACCAAATCAACCATTTAAAAGATGAAAACCCCCTAAGAAAGTTACCTGCAGAAATATATTCCATTCTAAACAGGTTTTACTGCTTCTAAAGTAAGAACAAATTAGAAAGTTGCTAATTTGTTCTTACTTTAGAATCTTGTTGCTTCACTGTTAATAGCTTCAATTTTCCTTATTCTTATTTAAGGTTTTACTGCATTTGTTTATTGGACCAAATCTTAATATTCACAGAGCTCACTTTATATTACCTTGATATCACATGTGGAAGTTTTCAATACCTCCTTCCCCTAACATGAATGTAAAAAATCTGATGTGTTGCACTCACATGACTTTCTCTACTCTTGTACTAACCATTCTAACAAACTCTTATTCCTATATTTCCATGTTAGTTAAGATAAACATTCGTACAAATTATCTTATTGCTTATGTCCTTGTAGGTGCAAAGGGGATATTAGAATACAGAAGGCCTTGTGCAACAGTCAAATCTTTTTGACCTTTGAGATTCTGTTTTCTTTGCACAATTAACATATAAAAAAATGAACCACGTTGTTGCATTTCGCTTAAGTTCTAAGTTTTCCGAAACTCGCACATATAACAAGGAATATCTCCGAAATGGTTCACCCTACAAGAAAATTTATTCAGGCATAAATTGTGTATTTTACCAAGATCTACATTTTTTGTATAGTATGATTTGGTCTATCTCTAACGGTTTACGAGTTATGCAAAAGTCGTAAATACGACTACAGGGGCTATAGCCAGAAAATTCAAGATATACATTTCATTTGTCATAAAAATATCTCAAACATATGGCATTTTAATCAAAATCGTTAGAGCTATTTTCAAGAAAATCAAAATTTTCTAAAAATTTTCCATGTAAAGGGTAGTTTAGGGTGAGGCTATTTTCTTCAAAATCTTCGTGTCACATCCTTGAACGACATTAAACTTAAATACCAACTTTGGTTTTTAACCAAATTTTCGTTTTTGAGTTATGCTGTCCACAGACTGACAGACTGACACACAGACCTTTTTCTAAAAATGCTTTTTTTGGATTCAAGGGGCCTCAAAACATATATTTCCGGTGAAATCTAGACATCAAATTTTTGGGTGGAATACAATACTTCCCTTACTTACCAGTAGAGAAAGTAAAAATGCTTCTGAATAACAGACAAGGCTAAATAATTTCAACAAGATAGCAGAATAACTATTCTTAAAAAGGACTAGGACTGAAAATGCATGGTTTGCCCCACCATGAAGCATCAAAATTTGCTTAGATTGTTTTTGGTATCCTAATAGTAAACATTTCATTAGTTGGGATGAACCAAGTGCACAGACACCTTTTGTGTGTGTGTGACCAATATCACCACAATCCATGATTCATATCCTAAATGGGCTTCAGGAGCATCATAATTACCAGTTACTGCACCTTGTGCTGTTTTGTGAAGCTATCAATTGTATGGTAGATGAGATATGAGTGGTGTTTGTATGGGGGGGTTGAAACAGGAATGACTGAAACACATGAAGTCATCGCACCTTCATTCCGTGAGATTTATCTCTGCGCAAGGTATATTAAAAAAGAATTTTGATCCGAAGACGGTGACCAGTGCCACCTATAGGGAATTGATGCGTGACATTTTGAAACCTGCAATATGCATCAAGTACCACGGACTCCTCTCAACAGGTGTTACCATCCAGCATGACAATGCACAACCTCATACCACTTGTGCGACCTTGCTAACTATCAAGGACCCATCCTCCTTACTCTACCGAACTCGCATCCTCCAACTTTATCTTTGGCCCACTAAAGGACTCCTTTGGTAGCAACAAGTTTGCGACTGACACGGAGGTGAAACAGGCGGTCCACGAGTAGCTATGTACACAGCCAACAGACTTTCCCCCCAAAAATATCCTGCACTCCTGACTCGGTGGCGCAAATGTACTGAAAAGCATGGGGACTACATTGAAAATAATGTACTTGTTTCAATGTGTATAATGAAGGAGCTATAAAAAATTATTTCCAGTTTTCATTAACTTACCCTCATATAATTGTACTATAGATTATACTAATTTAAACCTAGATTACTTATGCAAAATGCCTAACAAATGAAGTCTCTTTAAAATACCATTAAGATACAAATGCTTACAACACTTAAAATAAAACTAAGTTACTCAAATTTCTTTCTTTTTTTTATTTTTATTTTATTTATTACAGACACTTAAAAGCTTCTTTCACTACGTAATTTAACTGCAGCTGACCAAAGCTGATAGTGCATTTAAATTGGTGAATAATCTTTCAAAGAAATTGTAATCGAGTCAAACATTTTTTGCTGTAAAAATGAGTGTCATGAAAAATGTTTCAGATGGTATAATGCAGTGGTGTCAATCGTGGCCCCGAGTGGCAATGCCACGGAGAGAGCAAGTTGCTGTGCCCTGGGCATAGGGGGCCAGTTCGTTAGAAACCAGTTCAGTGCAGTTTTCCGTGTGATGCAGGCAGAGCAATGGCTGCGTCCGAGAGCACAGACATGAGTCATTTGGATTCCCATGTTTCGAATGGGAAAACAATTCCTTTGCAAATTTGTGGTAGTAGTATTCAGTACCTAATATACAACCAGTATCTTGCATTAAAATACAACATACAAAGCCATTATGAAATAGATAAAGTAAATAATACGGCAGTTCTGCTGGAGCAGATAGAAGTACAATGTGAGTCGCCTTCATGAGAAATTTGACAATTCATGCTCAGACGCACTGATCGAATTCTACCGGTTACTTCACAATATGCGTTTCCCAAATTTGATTCCCAACGCAGCAAAAAGTATGGCAATGTCTGGCATTACCTACCTTTGTGAACAGGGTTTCTCTATAACGCAGCGCCTGAAAACTCGCCACAGAAACAGACTCTCGGATAGCAATTTGGCATCCAGTCTTAGAATGTGTCTTTGTAAGCCAAACTTTGAAAAGAGTATGAGTTGAAAAATACGCCAAGTAACTGATCTTACAAATGTGTAACATGTGGTATTTTACTTAGGTTTTCAGTATGATTGTCTTAAATTCATTATGCAAACGCTTAACTATAAAATACGTATCTTTAAGGACAGTAGTTTTCAAACAACTTTCATGTAGTCCTTTAATTTTGGAGGAAATCGCCAACCCCTGTTACTAATAATGGTTTGTGTTATTTCACATATTTGAAGATAATACAAGTAAATACTCTGTTATTATGTTTAATCAAAATAGCAAAGAATATTCATTTAAGGTATAACAGGATTTGAAAGCTGCTATTTACTTTTTATATAAATATAGATTATATCTAATACAAGTTCGTATTAAAAGCACTATTATTAATACCGTGTAATTATTCTCCTATTTATTTATTCATTCATTCAAATTAGATTGACATTTTTACATCTGGGATTGAAAAGTAATAACATCTATCTTTAACCTCTTGAGCGACAGCCATTTAAATGCTCTGCAGGCCGAGAACGGATACCCAATATCCAGCGCAGGGCATTTAAATTGTTAAATGCGTTAAAAGTGCTTCCTAAATACACAGCTGTATTTTGCGTAAATTTTAAGTTATTTTAATGAAACAAAAACTGGTATAAAACTCATTATATGCAGTATACATGTACATCATCAGCAATGTTGAGTTGCATTTACAAATCGTTGAAATGGCACTATTTGTTTCACTGTGGTAAAAAGTTAACTTTGCTTTGTCGAAGGCGCCTAATATAATTTCTCGGAAAGAAACAGTAGTGGACCCATTGTATGTGTGAGCTATGCGTCAGCAAGTCACAGCACAATGTGAAATAGAACACTACTGTATGTGTGGTTTATGAGTCATCAGAATAAAGCAGGTTTGCAATTTTTCCTTACACGTGTTTCGTAACTTGGATATAGCTTACAGGCTCCGTTTGTTTCTTTCTTGAAATGCATACGTATACTTTCCTGCTTGTAGCTGAAGTGAGAAGCTTTTGAGTGTTACATCTCAGAGCTAAAACATGGCATGAACAAGCAGTGTTGCACAAAGGTTAGCGAGTGGTGGAAGTGTAAGGGCTTCTGAAATTACACACGATAATGTGGAGGACTTCTTGCTGTGTGACAGCGATTTGGATATTGATGGCAAATTTTCCAAATTTGAGGGGGGTGTGGAGGATATAGGTACGAGTAGCAGTGAGGAAGAATGTGACCAACTTCCTTCAGGTGTTCGTGAAGAGTCAGCATTGTGGAGTGCTGAAAACAATTGCAATACAAACAGGCACATCTTCACGAGCACAGGGTCTGGTGTTCAATCCCAGGCTCAGCTGACTTCTGACAGCCAACCAATCGACATTTTTACAAAATTTTTTACTACCGACTTAGTGTCTCTCATTGTTTCGGAAGCAAATGTATATGCGTGTAAGGTGAAGGAAGACCTGCTCTCTAAAGGTAAATTAGGGCCTAAGAGCAGAAATCAAAGGTGGACAGAAGTAACACTCAATGAGATTTACAGGCTAATTGGTCTAATTATACTTATGGGTGTTATTCGTAAACTTGCATTATACATGTATTGGTCCACAGACGACATGCTAGCTACTACTTTTTTTGGAAAATGCATGTCAAATAACAGGTTTACATCAATTTTGCGGTTCCTTCATTTCACCTGCACAGAGAATGTAAATGACAAACTCCACAAAATTAGGCCTGTTTTCGATTATATTATTTCAAAATTTAAAGAAAATTATGTGCCTGGTGAAAAGGTCACTGTTGATGAAAGCCTAATGCTTTGGAAGGGCCGCTTAGGTTGGAAGCAATACATCAAAACAAAAAGGGCTAGATTTGGCATCAAGAGTTTTGATGTTTGTGAAAGTAAAACGGAATATCTTTACAATAGCTGCATTTACACTGGTCAAGGGACTGACAATACTGGAGACAAAGATTTGGGCTTATCTGGCTCCATAGTAATGCACCTAATGGAACCTGTGCTTGATCAGGGTAGGACTGTGTACTTAGATAACTGGTACAGCTCTCCTAAATTATTCATGGCCTTACACAAAAGAAAGACTAATGCAATTGGAACAGTACATTCAAATCGTATTGGTTTGCCAAAAGATGTGAATACAAAGGCTCTAAGGAGAGGGGAAATGGAGGTGCGTCAGCTCCCACCTTTGACCTACCTTGCCTGGCAGGACAGGAGGGTAGTTACGGCATTATCCAATTGCAGCTCTAAGATTTTGATGATTGACACTGGAAAAACAGATGCCCATACCAAAATGTGCATTTTCAAGCCTGACATTATCCAGGAATACAATATGCACATGGGCGGTGTCGATCTAGTAGATCAGGTATTGCAAGCATATCCCTCTTTACGAAAAACAGTGAAATAGTATAAAAAGGTGTTTTTGCACCAGCTGGATATAACCATATACAATTGTTTGGTAATTTGGAGAGCTCTAAACCCACACAAGACAATGACCTACCTGGACTTTCGACTATCAATAGCTCGCAGCCTAATTGAACAATACCAGCTTGAGAGGCCTCTTCATACTGGGGGTAGAAAATCCAAAGCCCCTCAGACTTCAAGGAAAACATTATACTAAAAGGATACTGTCAACAGCAAAGAAGTCCCGCCCATCTCGAAGGTGTTTCGTGTGCCGCAAGAAGGGAATCCGTAAGGAAACTGGGATAATCTGTGGCGAATGTGGAGATGTGCCCTTGTGTGTTTATCCCTGTTTTGAGGCATATCACTGCAGAAGGAACATATAAAGGTAAGCCAGTAAAGCATATAGAATTTAATTAAATGTTTCATAACGGGGGAAAATTAAAATAAGTTGAGTTAGATAGAGGATAAATAAGGGTTAAATGCACAAACGCACAGGACGTGTATACACGTCCATATCGCTCGTCCGTCATTTTAAATGGACGTGATTTCACGTCCATATCCCTGAAGAGGTTAAGAGGTATGTAAGTGCGTAAGTGGTGTACTTTCCAGTTTGAGAATGCTAACCCAAGGGCTAGGGTAGGTTTAATAGTACCTATAATTCAGCCTAATCATCAGAAGGCTGCAACTATTTTAATCAACTTTAATAACTACGTCAAGTAGTTTTCTATTTACGCGCGAGATGTACTGTTCCCTTTTGCAGATCCAACTTGTATCTGTGCTATTTATCCTTGTAGGCAATTCTGAAGGAAAAAAATTCGTAAGGTGTACACACTCCAAGAAAGGTTATATTCGTGGACGCGACCAACTTGCAAGTAAACAGGTGTCAATTGATAAAGCTTCTAGTGTTGATATGTATTACGTCATGTTTTGCCCTCTGCATGTAGCTGTTGCACAGTTTAGCCCCGAAGGGTCTGTGACCTTGACACCACTGGTATAATGGACCGAAATTCTCAATGATCCATACTATCTATACACAGTTTGTTTCTTTGGATATGTAATTCTGCTGAAAGCTTCTGAGCTTAAGTAAACTGTTTACAATAATGCATCATAAATGTGAATGCAATAATTTGTACTTTTATCTCTAATCAAAATTTGTTGTCTACTTTAAGCACAAGAATATTCTGAACTGATTCATAATCAATAATATGTAATAATTTGGTGATGTTACATGAGAAATTGCAAACATGAAACAAATTATCCACTTCTATGAACTGGAAACAGAAACAGTGCATGCATGTACAGTATGCTGATGTGTAATTATTACATGAAGAACCAATCAATCACATAATACATGCTTAATGGCAAACGATTCTTACAAACATAATTTTATAACAGTTTCCATTGAAGGATTTTCTTTATTGCGTTTCATTAATTAATATGGGAATCTGCCACTCATCATTGGCAAAGTGAACTCAAACTGTGGCTATCTAAGTGATGTAACATTTTAGAATTAATGAGGTGTTTTACAAAATTACATTAAACATTTATTACATTGCGTACAAGATATTTATAAATCATTAATCTTTTTAATGTTTTATTACTCTAGAAATTTTTAGCTTAGAGGAAAAAGATGGTACCAAGCTAAAATTAAGTTGGCATCAAAGAACATGGGTAAAGTAGTAATTACAGAAAAACTTCCATTAAATATTTTACATTGTTGATTTTACATCCATAAACTTCTTTACCACCTTTTTGATGTTGCAATTTAATTTTTGAGATATCTTACTTTGGATATGAATATTTTTCATATGCTGCCTAGCCTCCAATTCATGACCCCTTTTATCTCTTGGCTATTATGGACAGAATGGTTCTGGCACAAGTGTCCTTTGCTTGTTATGGATTGAAATAAAACATTGCAGTTAATTTGTGGACAATACAGTTTGTTGTATGTAAGATTTGAAGCTTTCACAGCAAACGTTAGTGATCAATGCTTCACAGGTGATCAGCCGTGTTAAATTTAAGAAGGTCGAGCTTTCAGCCATTGTATACTCCATGGCCATCTTCAGGACTAAAAAGATGAAAAAGTCTCAGTTTTCCAAATATATACTATGGTATGGTAGATCAATACAGTCTGTTATGTACTTAATGTATTAAGTAATGAATTAAATGGTTGGGAAAAATGTATAATATATATTTATTTCTTATTTTTTATTACTAAATGCCCCTAACATAGCGTCATATCAGACTGTGAATGAATGAAATGATGCTCAAATGAGCCAGAGGTCCATAGAGCTTTAAGTTACCTGACATTCATCTTCTAAGGATAAGGGAAAAACCTTATCTGGATAACTCACCCTGTGAGATTCAAACTCGCGATCTCTTGGACATGAGGCAGACACACTACCACCACGCTACATAGGTGGGCAATATAATATGGTGATGGAATCAAAAATGTTATATGGAATAGAAATATGGAGAGTGAATGGTGAGGAGAAAACCATTGATATGGTCCTTGGGATGTTCTGCAGGGAAGCACTGGGCATACCAAGTGTGGTGGCAAAAGAAATAGCACAGATGGAGATGGAAGGATGTAGAGGAAGGGTAGGATAATAGAAAGAGCACTGAAATATTGGTTTAGGGTCTTGAATTTAGATAAAAGCAATTTGTTTAAGTGTACAGCATCAGGAACAGTCTTAGGGAATCCTGCCAACCAGTTGCACATCAATCTTCACCAGTAGCTCCATCCTTATCTTGGACATTTCTGTTTTCATCTTTTCCATTCTATTATTATTTCTTCTTCACTTCTTTCTTTATACCCCTCATTTCTGTTTCCAACTGCTGTGTTTCGGCCAGTACCTTTCCCAGCACTGCCTCCATCATGGTTTTTGAATCTTGCTTCTGACACCAGTGCGACAAATGACAAGTCCAATTACTTTTTCTGTCACTTTCTCTTCTCTAAAACTGAATCACAAAACACATGTCTGTTTTACTGTCAACCAATTTACATTTCTTCGCAACCTTGCTACCCACAGCTGTCCTATCCTACTGTAATCTTGATACACATACAGCTCACAGTTCTTCTACTGCTCATCTCTCTCTGTCTCATGAATAACTGCTTCCAAGGATAGATTCACTCAAATTCGCTTAACTCTGCAATTATAAAACAAACTGCTCCTCTGTTTGCACTCTCCCTTGTTTATACTCCAGGCAAAGTAATAGTGAATTCTCTGGAAAATACACCTTTTCTCAAAACTTCTTGTACATGAGACAGCAGTCAAAAGCTCCTGGAACCATCTAGAATTGGCCTTTGTTTCTACCTACTCCATTGTTACCTTGTTTATTCACTGTGTGGTGAGCTAGTCAAGCTCGGCTCTCTTTGACGCACGACAGTGTCACAATATGTTTAAAAGTTTATAATCACTCATAAACAGAGCAAGGTGATTCTGCGGTAACGTGTGAGGTTTGCATTCATGTTATGGGTTCAATTTCAGTGGCTGACCTTCCTGACCCAGAGGTTTTTTCGGGGGTTTTCCCGGATTGCAAGGCAAATGCTGGGAAGGATAATTACATGCACTAATTTTCCTGTCCTTCCATTTCATTTCATTGGTCATTTCATTTATCCTTCATCTCCTTGGTTCTTTCAGAGTTGCAGGAACTCTTTCCGTCTCTCGTCTGTGGGATCCAGATGGAAAAGGGGCTAGCATCTGGGGGCATTGGACCACGCACCAAGCTTTCCCATAGTTGGTCACAGAAAACTTAAATGCTTTGAGGTGTCATCAAACTTGGGGAACCTCAGGAACCTTTGTCAATGTTGTTGTTGTTTTCTAGTGCCTTGCATCTGGCAATGAAGCCATTAGCATTCATGCTTTCCAATACTTTTGAACTGCAGTTTCTTCTGATCTTAATGCTTCACAGGTCTTCAAGTGGTCTTCACCACAATGTCTGTGCTGCTAATCTGGATCTGGCCACCCAGTCTCTCCTCTCACCTCATCATTCCTCCTGGAGGTGCCCCCTTGGGAGCATAGGTTCAATAAGCCTGGCTTCAGTGCTGGACCCCCTCCATATCTCTCCTATTCCTATCATTTATAATTTAGTGTGTGATTACTTAATACCTCAGCAGGTAAGATGTTATCGAAGGCAGGGAGCTATCCCTTTCTGCACATCTATCAGCTTTTACACATTATACAGCAGTTACCACACTTACAAATGCATGTACTATGAAGGTTAGATATGCTATCATATGGATAACATCACAGCAGAAGAGGAGAAAATATATCCATATTGCATAACATGCAGAGATGAAGTGAAAAACAGTAGAATGGCACTTTGTGCCTCCCTTACTACGGTGAGTTTTATTAAACTGTACATATTATTTTTAAGGGTTAATTTTATCTCTTCTGGACTGGCTGGATCAGGTCATACATCTTAATTAAACTTACGTAATTGTACATTTCCGTTGGGATTTTGATTTCAGAAGCATTTTGCTACTCACAGCTTAATTAGGTTGGTTCCAAAAGTCTGGTAATATCAGCATGTGCATTATACAACTTTGATGGTGGTGCACTCTAATAAATTCTGATCCTGTCAGAATCAGTACACAGCAAATAGCAAGCACTGATTCCAGCAATTAATACCAAACCAACACATGCATGCTATGCAATCATAAATCATATAAGAACTTAAACAAACACAAAATGAAATTGTTCATTGCAGTTGTACTATTACCATAACAGCATTTAGCCACAAGACTTGGCAGATATGTTGGTTAGTAAGTTTACATCATGACAACTAGCTATGGAGACTATAAGTGCAAAAAATGATACTTGATCCTTGTGTAACTCTGATATGGCATTTCATTCTTGCTTTTAATACTAGGGTGGTTTGAAAGTTCTTAGAACAGAATAGAAAAAAAGTACCTACGTCACTGAAACTTTATTTTTCAATGTGCTCTTCTTGTAGATTAACACACTTGGTCCAGTGATGTTCCAATGCTTTGATCTCAAATCAAAAATGAGATTCCTCCACACCTGCAACATAATTGTGAACTATGGCCATCAATTCTTCATTTGAAGTGAATCTTTGTCCACCGAGGACATTTTTCAGCTTCAGTAAGTGATGGAAGTCTGACGGAGTCATATCAGGTGAATAATGCAGGTGTGACAACAATTTACACCTTAGTTTGTGCAATTTTGCCATGTATGTGGATGCATATTGTCTTGATAGATCACTTTCGTCCTTGCTAAACCAATTATTGGTCCAGGAGGTAGCATAGTATTTGCCAATAATTTTTTGCCTAGTGGGGAGGCTATCTACAAACAGAATCCACTTCACATCCCAGAACACTGATGATATGACCTTTCCTGCCAAAAGATTTGTCTTTACTTTCTTTGGTGGTCGAGAATAGCATGTTTCCACTGCTTTGACTGTTGTTTTGTCTCTAGGGTACAGTAGTTGACCCAAGTTTCATCTGTAGTAAAAAAATGGTGCAAAAGATACTGTTCATTTCTCCTAAAACGGGCCCAATGTTGTTCCGATATTTCTATTCTCATGCGTTTTTGATCCAGCATGAAGTCACGGCACCCATCTTGCAAACAATTTTTTCATATCTAATTATTCAGTTAAAATGCGATGTACCATTTAGGATGGTATCTGGCAAGTTTCAGCAATTTCTTACATTTTCAAATAGTGGTCCTCTATGGCCATTTTGTGCGCTTTTGCGATGTTTTCTGGGGTAGCGACACATCTTGGCTGACCACTGTGCAATCATCATCTAAGCTCTCCCAACCAAATTTAAATTCATCTGTCCACATAGTGACACTTGAATATGAAGGAACAGTCTCCCCACAGTATAAATGTTCCTTGCTGTCATACCTTTCTTTGCCAAGCATTTAATCTCTGCTCTAATCTTTATTATTTTCATCTTTGCAAGTCTCTACTTGGGAACAACACCAGAGCCACGTCACTGCTACAACACTCTTCCAAGAGCAATGATGTGACACATATTTATAGGCAACAATCAAATGAATATTACGTGAACAACTCGTTATGCTAGCATTGGCCTGCCGTGGTGATTCAGAGAACTTTTCAAACCACCCTAGTTATGCAGCATTTTGTATCATGGATTCACGTTAGAGCAATGAGATCTTTACTACAGGGTCGTATGTAATGGGCAACAGGTAACAAAAATAGCGAGGGCTAGGATTTTCACCAATTAAAGGCCTGATTTCACCAAAATTAAGTTTATTTTATGTCTTAAGTATAAACCATTCACAAAATGAATTAACTATGTTCATGAAACTACTATCTACAACCATTATGATTACTCCGTGGCAAAGCTTTTCCTTTTAATCACCTCTGAGCCAAAGTATAAATGGTGCCACTTTCACAACAATCTCATTTTTTTTTTTCTGTAACAGGTATTTATATCCTGTACATATATTTAGCTTTATTTCTTCTCCATGCAATCACTGGCAGACTGTTGTTTCTTCTCGTTATGTATTTAGAAGAGTTAATACGTTTTATTTTACTGCAACACACTTCTTCTAATAATACAGCACAATTACACATCTTCACTAAACAATGATTTTATCATATTCTCCTAAAAGAATAACTATTTATTTCCCTTGGTTATGGAGCCTAGCAATTATTGTTTTCCCCACAATTTATACTTACAATCAACATTGACCATGCTCCACATTATTGTACTGAATAGTTTCAGATGCAATAATAAAACTTACAATATAAAATGTTGTTGTTGTTAGCTAATGCTGGATTTCTGACAATGAAGTCATTAATCCTCTTGCTCTCCAATATTTTTCACAGAGAGCAATAGCAGTAATAGTAACCGCTTTTTAGAGAGCACCATATTTTTATGTTTTGGCAGTTACATTGCTCTCTCACAACCCCTAGAATGTCTGGAGGACCACACCTGTCATTGGTTTATGGGTCTCACCAACCTGACCGGGAGAATTATCAAAATAAATTCACGGACCATATCCTCTGATCACCAATAAGAGGACGTATTACATGCCATGACAGGTCAGCATGTTAGGGGTTAAGATTTTATAGAGAAATGGAGAGGTTGGAAAAATAAAGACTCCCTAGCCCTCGGGAACCCTAATAGCATCGGGGTCGGAAGAGAACAAGAGATGACCAAGGTAAGGTCAGACAAAAAAGTTACAGTGTAAAATCTACTTAAGTGTGCTGTCAGATTTAAAGATCATAGTAACAATCGCCTGCATTTGATGCAAAGAAAGATCCAAAAACCCCAAGGAAATAACTGAAATGAAGTTCGCACCTTCTACCTCATGTGAAGTAGAATGCAGATTCTCAACAGTAAATGTAAACAACCCTGTTACGCTAGTATAACAACAGATTTTACAGTAAATGTAAACAACCCTGTTATGCTAGTATAGCAACAGATTTTACAGTAAATGTAAACAACCCTGTTACGCTAGTGTAACGACAGATTTTACAGTAAATCTTACATGAGTGTGTTGTTAATCATGGTGGAAATGTAAGCAAACCTGTTAAATGAGTACTACTCAAGACAGCCCTCCATTTGTTTTTTTTCAGCCAATGGATGAGCTATCATGATCTGCCTAGCCGATGTACAGGCACGTACTCAAACATGACAACAGCAACCCCAATCCATGTGCATTGCTAAATGTCCCAAGTAATATGTTGTTAGATATTGGTGGAAATGTAAACAGGTAAGTTAACAGATTCTGCACAACTTCATTACATGAGTGCATTGACAACTAGTGAGATTGAGATGTAAACAACATGTTTCATGAGTTTGTTGAGAGAATCTGTATAACGTTGTTACATTTAGGAGCAGCGCTGGTTTGGTGGTGCTGTTATTCAGGACGCCTTTACTCACTAAACGCAACAGAGACAGTTGCTACTAACACACAACACAGGATATATGTAGCACATGAGTAAACAAATCTGTTACAAGAGCGGCAGTTGCATTTACGATTTCTGCAGATGTAAACTACTCTGTTAAACGACTATGTTGAGAATCTATGGGAGATGTAAACAACCCATTCATATGAGTGTGTTCCCTTGTACACAAGTTTAATGACAGAATCTATGCAATGTTATTACACGAGCATGTTGAAGATGTTAAACACTCCGTTACATAAGTAGATTGACACACAGAGTCGGAGATGTGAACGACCTGCTGTATATATGTGTTCCGTCTTACATGAGCATTTACATTGTTGTTGTTGTTAGCTAATGCTGGATTTCTGACAATGAAGTCATTAATCCTCTTGCTCTCCAATATTTTTTGGTATTGAAGAGATGAATGTTGTTGTACTATGTAAATGTTAAGAGTGAACACTTACAATATAAAATGTAACATTTACTAAAAAATTGACATATTTACTAAACATAAAACAAACACAATAAATACCCGCATGTATCATCCATTCCTGTTTTTTCTAAATTAAACATTCTGGGGTATCAATTTCCCTCAGTTATCTTCACAAAATATTTTCAGCGCTGATTAAATCCAGGAGTTAGAGGATGCTGAAACACAAACTTGTTGGCCAATCATGTAGTATGGCAAAGTCCACAGCAAAATGCATATACGTATGCATTGAAATACCTGATTTCACATTGCAAATGTAGTTATTATTCTTAACTGTGCATGCCCATACAGAGACTGACTACTTAATGTAACAGGTGATCCAAGACTGTGTTTTATCTGTATGTGTCCTTGGCACTCATTGCTGACTGCTGCTGTCATAGAACAGTACAAATGAAACCATACAATACTTCTAAAGGACTCTGTCTTCTATGTTATCTGCAAGAGGAAATGGATCGATACCACCTTCAAATATGCCTGGCCACTTCTAGTGTTGTTGTTGTTGTTGTTGTTGTAGTGTTTAACGCCCGCTTTTACTACTACGGCACCGCAGGCGGTGACACTGATGATACATGAAGATGGAGCACCGGTGGAATGAGATGGTGGGGGAAACCGGAGTACCCGGAGAAAACCCACCCTAACGCCGCTTCGTCCACCATGAATACCCACTTCTAGTGCCCCATCCATCAGTGAAAAATATTGGAGCGCAAGAGGATTAATGACTTCATTGTCAGAAATCCAGCATTAGCTAACAACAACAACACTTTTAAGGGCTTCACTTACCAATGTTACTAAAGGAGATGCTGAAACTGGCCACAGTCGTCCATTTTTGGCACCTCTTTAGGAAACTATTCATGATTCACTGTAGATCACCTTGAGAAATGCTGACAATTTCCTGGCAGATATTTTGTTTTAATTCCTCCAGGGTGTGTGTAAAACAAATGCTGAGCCATAATACACTTTGTGACTAAGTAAAGGACAAAATAGTAAAGCACACTGGTAATAATTCAGGAATACAATATCAGCATCTGTGGCTGAGCAGTGACAGCATTTGCCTACCACCTAGGCGGCCCAGGTTCATCCCCGGGACTTGTATATGGTACTGGTGGTGGACAAAGTGGCGCCAGGGCTGGTTTTCTCCAGGTTTTCTGGTTCCCCCATTATCACCTTTCCAATCATCGATTTCACCTGCATTTCATATCATCCCCTTTCTCACTATCATACCTGGTGCTTGGCCATCCACTTCCAGGTGTTCATTCTGTATGGTCTACAGGTTCCTGTGCATCTGACCATAGGCAGTGCTTGTAAGTCCTAGGGGGTGTAAGTCTTACATAAGAGGAGGGTAATCAGGTAAAGGGAAAAAAATGAGGAAAAAAAATCAGGTTGAGTTATCACCATCAGCTCAATAGTGTATGATACTGCCACTTTAGAGCAGAGAAAAACAAGACATCCGCATTACCTTGTGCATAAGTTGCCGTCATGTCTCAGTTAGCACAGTGGAAAAACAATGCTTAGCAGTTCTGATGTTTTTGGATCTTTCTGTACTACAAATGCCTGACATCTAAAGAGATGTCAAGAGATGGCAAATGTAAAATGGAGCATCTATTGGAAATTCCAATGAAATGTAATACACAGCTGTTCTTTCAGACTGAAAGAAATACAAATTTGACTGTTTTACAAAGAATGTGAAAATTGCATTATTCACATGAAAACCACACAATTTGCTCTAATATTTACAATTATTATAAATGTGAAAAATAAAGGTCCCTTGTTACTATGAGAGCACCTCTGTAGCACACCTGCCTCTGGCGCAGAGGGCTCGGGTTCAATTCCTGGTATCGGCATAGGCTTTTTCCCCCACTGGAGGGGGGTCTGGTACAGGGTGCACTCAGCCTTGTTAGATCCCTGAGGGGCCAATTGAGTAGCTATCCTGATAGCTAGCATCCCTAAAAGCTGAAGTAGTCACCTTACAGTTGGGGGACTAGGTGTGCTGATCTCTACCACCCCTAACTTGCACTCTTCCATGGCCTTGGCTGAAGCAGGACGATGCAGCAGTCAGGCGATGGGGTAACCTCTGCATAATGCCCTAGGGGTTAGTTACTGAATTGGATAGAGAGTAAACATGCTAAGGATACTTCGGAACAACTGTATTGGCACATATTTCAAAACAGGTTATCGTTCATATTTTGTAATGTAACTATTCTATGATAATTGTTATTGTGGTAATTTTATCAATACCATGGTAAAAAAATAAACTATTTTGACTAACAATAAAGGTTGTTTATAATTTTGATACACAAAAAGGTTTAGAACACAGGAAACAACTTTCATAAGCAGAACAGTGCATCCAAACAATCAATAGTGCTGCATTATAACAATCCACTATTATAGCTGCTGGATGTATTTGTGCCATGCATGGGGCTTAATGATAACAAAAGTGAAAATAGAGTTTGATACAAATTAGTTATTCTAATATGATGACATAGGTTATAAAGACAGCTATTTCACATAATTTCCAACAGACCACAGAGCTAAGATCATAGAACTGGAGAAATGGCAATAATTTGAAACTTGTATCCCCTTTGGGAGTATAGTGAATTAGATGTTCAGCAATCATGTACCCCTGGTGATTAATGTATTTGAGAGAACTGTATTCCAGTTTCCAGTGGTATACCAGTTAGCAAATATTATGAAAAAGAAAAGAAAACAAGGAAATGAAACATGAGTGAAATGATGTTAGTCAATTAAACATTCAGAAACAGCAATTTTCATTCCGAGTAAGCTGCACATTTGTACCCAAACAATGCAAATGTGCATTGGTAAATCTAAACAGTCTCTTTACTTTATTAAATGACAAAAATAAAGACATCTAAACTGTGTTCCATGCACAGAGCAAAATCATAATTTCAATACCATGCAACAGTTAATAGCAAAAGTAAGTGCACAGCTTAAGCAAAAGCCGAAAATACTGTAGAGAAAACATAGCTTAATCACATTAAGGCTGATGCAATATATTAGTTATATGAAACCACTGTAAACAATTTTGGCAGCTATAGGGCTAGCATAAAATATTTCAACATGTTTATGAGCTATTGGTTTATTTATTTGTTCAACAGCTTCTGCAATAATTCATATACATTGCATAACCAATGTCCTTACTGCAAACATATCAGTAAAATGTATTAATTGTTTATCAATCAATTATCTAATCATTTATGCTTGCCCTGGTTATTTTGGGGAAATGCAACAAAAGACAAAAGCTGACAACATGGGAGTAGCTGAAACATCCACCAAACCTGAGCAGATGGTTTAGTGAGCATTATTTTTAGCAACTAGTTGCTTCTTGTGGCTATTTTTTATGCTCTACCACGACTCCCTCCAGTTGCCGTCATGAAACAACGGCACCCGAGAGACGTCAATATCAGGCGACGCCTCTGCAAAATACCGACCAACAACAAACAATAGGGATAGTCTTTATACTAACCCAGTGGAAAATAGAAGTTTCTGTGAACACAACTTATTGTTAACATTATCTGCGCAGGAAGGCCAACTTTATTTTAATGCTATTGAAGTAAATTATTGCAATAATTGAACCACTGCAAAACAATTCAAATAATCTCTAATACCTGGTTATCATCTCTTTTATGTTTTATCTCACTCACCTGGGAATCCTTGAGTTGGCTGCCCTGGTACTGAATACTGCGGCCGGAAACTAGCGAAATTTGTTGCACCAAACCCTGTTGGGAGTTGACCAGTTTGAAAACCTGTTGGGAACTGACTGCTCAGTAAACCTGAAAACAGAAGGTAAGAAACAAACTTCAGTGTCTAGCTTCTGGGAATATGAACCCTGAATGACTTCATTCCTGAGATTTCTGCAACATGGAAATCTTGATTTTTTATAAACTAGCACAATTCATTTAGCTGCAAAATGTTGTTGTTGTTGTTAGCTAATGCTGGATTTCTGACAATGAAGTCATTAATCCTCTTGCTCTCCAATATTTTTCACTGATGGATGGGGTGCTAGAAGTGGCCGGGCATATTTGAAGGTGGTCTCGGTCCATTTCCTCTTGCAGATCACATAGAGGGCAGAGTTGTGAAGAATATATCCCAATATATATAGCTGCAAATATTAAACTGGTCTTTTTCTTCTTCCTCCAACTCTTACAGTATCATACATTCATATTTACCTCTTTGATGAGAAATTAAAAGGTAATTGGAATTTGGGTATCTTCAAAGACCTTTGGATAAATGTGTGTAGATCTCTCATTTTAAGCAGTGAATCTGTTTTGCATAATGATTTTTTTCTGATAATGCTAGGAGAATGTTTTGTGGAAATTATGTGTGGTTCATAACATCTGAGTGGAATGAACTACTTTTATGGGATTTTTTTCTGCATATTTAGTGGTTTTTATCTTATAGGACATTTTTTACAGGTTATAAGTCATTTTTAAGATCAAGTTCTGGTTTTTGTCATTTTTCATGATTTTGATTGCACTTTTCTTATATTAGTAGAAGCAAGTTTCAGAACCTAAAAAATTTTGGAAGTTTCATACAGCTGCTATGTCCAGTTATGTTGGTGTTCCTTTGAATATTCTTCTCCACTTAAGGGATGTTTAACCTATGGGGAAATGTTGGAAAACTGCAACTTAATGTGATATGATGAAGTGAGATTAGGTATACACTTGAGAGATCTAATTCTTTCTTTCTTTCCTTACATCCTTCCACCCTTCCTTCCTTCTATCTCTTTTTCTTTCTTTCGTTCTTTCTTTCTTTCTGTCTCACTTTTAACAGAACTATCCACATACATCAATTTTTTGTAGATTCCAAATGTAAATTTCTCCTGGGCTCAGGAGGTCCAAAGAAGTTAGGTGTTATTTTCTTCAGTTTGCATAATAAATTTTATACAAACATTCTTAGTAATTTCACACCACCTTGGATTTTTCTTTGTGATTGCAAAGATATCATCTATATATCTGAGCCAGAATTTGAAATTGTGGGGAAAGGCTTTTACTAAGTGTGTTTCTATGTGACTTATCAATAATTATGCTAGGATAGGTGACAGAAGGCTTCCCATAGCTAGAGCTACCATTTGTTATTTTTGCAAATATGATCAATATGCCTTGCGAGTCTTGTGGGTGTATTGTTACATAAAGTGAAACCATAGATTGGTAGATGCTTAGAAAATTTCCACCACTGATATTTTTTATATATTTTCAGTAATAGGCAAATACATGGCTCTGACACAGCAAAGGAATAATAAAATGCAAAATATATTATTATTAATATTAATAAAATTATTAATACATAGAATGGAAGTAGGAAGAATACCCAAACTTGTACAAGAATGGGAAATTAAGACGAACAGATAATGAGCATGACCTGCTATTACCTGGATACAAAATGTACATATATCCATGGAGAGATTTGATAAAGCTGGAGAAGACGTGCATGATAGAAATAAATGGCATTGTATTTTACAAAAACAGTGAGGAGTTCTATATGGTGTTATTTAATCTTAGAAATTATTTTTGTTATATGGTTATATAATTGAATTACATTTGTATGTTGTTCTGTTGGAGACAAACCTCTGCATTGAGAAAATTTCTAAGTTAATTATAATTATTATTCTAATATATTGGGAAGCAAGAAGAAGAACGGAGTTCATCCAAATTCCTGGGCATTAGCTAACATTGTCACTGCCGCTGCCACTGCCACCACCACCAGCAATTTATTATTATTATTATTATTATTATTATTATTATTATTATTATTATTATTATTATTATTATTATTATTATTATTATTATTATTGTCATTGTTGTTGTTGTGCTGGTGGTGGTGAGATTCTACATCAAAATGGTTATTTGGTGTAAAATTTTATTTTGTGCAGGGAGATGGGAGAGAAGGTAGAGGGGAGAGAAGGTAGAGGGGAGAGAGAGTGAGTGAGGTTTAAGGGCCTGTTGACAATAAGGCTATGAGGGCTCAAAGTCGAAAAATGAAAAACAGATAAAATCTCAAAAGAGCTTTACGGTTAATACTTAAAGAGTGAAAGCTAGAGGTCAAAAGTTAAAAAATGAAAAGGAAAATCCTCGCAATGTCAAAATAGGACCATGACATTCTAGAAGTCTAAAAGCTCCAAAGAATAAAATATGAGTTACAAGTTAAACTTGTTTTGTGAACCCAACTTCGGCAATAAACCACGGCATCTTAACTATGGGTACTGGGTTGTTGCTCAGAATTGAGCACAGAGTAAAACCAGACCAAGGGACTAGCACACTTGAGCTTATTACAATCAAGCACAACGTGGGACATGGGAGGATAGTATGCTGCACATAGGACAGATAAGTGCTGGGTCACCATGCAAAACATGCCCATGAGTAGCATGTGTGTGACCTACTTGTAAGCGGTTGAGGATAACTTCTAACTGCTGGGAATCCCTGCAAGAAGGCAGCCAGAGTTGTACAGTGTCCTTGATTGTTCATAACTGAGTGCCAGCTGACACCTCCCAAGATCGCACATAGATGGCGATGGAAGTGCCGCTGCACATCTAGTGTAGTGTGTAGTGTAGTGTAGTGTGTGCGTGGAAAACTCCGGCAAATGGCATGCAGACTTAGCAGCTGCATTTGCTTTCTTATTGCTGGGAATAACCACATGGTGTGGGTCCATCTAAAAACTAACCGGTACCCGCAAGAGAACAACTTTGAGACAAGTGAGAGAGACAGAGAAGCAGAAATAGTAGTAGCAAAAGATCACCTCTGATCAATAATCCCATTACTGCTCCAAACTTCTAAGAGCCAAAATATTTAAAGTTAGAAAGGATGGCAAATGCATTTGCAATGCATCCAAGGTGGTTTATTTACATTTTCTGGTTGGGTTTACAATGCATTCATTAGCTTACCTGCTGGTCCTTGCTGAGAAGTGGTTGGAGTTGTTGGGGTGGAGCCAGCAGTAGTAGTGGCTGCTAGCCTAGACAGAATTGAACGTTCTGACATCTGCAGCCTCTGTGCTACTGGTGGAATACGAGCTAAAGTTGCTGGCAGTCTACTCACATCCGACTTCATGTCCGACAGCAGCTCCTCTAACTGGTTTAGCACCTGTGGAGGAAAAGTTTCATGAAGGAATGTCACATGACTTTTGTCTAAATATACTAACTTACAGATGTGTTTTATGTATGTTATTATTTGTATAAAAATTAACATTTCATTCAACTCACATTTATCAAGAGAAATGCTTAGAAATGGTTTCAATTAGGCTCCATAGGATTGTAGTTTGACAAAAAGGCAACCTTCATCAGTAAAAGTTCACTTCTGTTTATACTCATTTGGGGCTTATTCACCATTGAAAATGTTGGATAACTATACCTTGTCTCAACCTCAGATGACAGTATGGAATTAAATGGATATATCTAGCGCATAGAAGTTGCCATTAGCCTCGTCCTTTTCTGCCTTCGTGCTGTTGCCAGGTTCCTAATAGTGTGGTGTAAATATTCAGTTATTATAAATTTCAGGTTAGGACACATCCTACGCAGAGTTTTTTTCTCTATCAGGTTATATACTTTTTACAGTCATTGTACATTTCCATAGCTTCATATTTCTTCAAAAAACATTTTTTTGAATAAAAGTCCGATGTTTGCTGTTTCTATGCTCATCACGTACTAACAAACTAACTGCTAAAATACATTTATATTTTTTTCTTAGCTAAACTATAGTGCTACTACCTGACATCTTTGAATTCTGCATGTTTATTCAGTTAAGTGTTACAATTTTTTAAATTAAATGTTTTTGGAAAATTCTATATCTGTGCACTGCAAAAGTTACGTAGTGTGAAACTTTTTTGTTATTGAGTTTACATTGAGGACCAAGCAAAAGCAAATGTTGAGGAGGGTTGGACAAACTTTTTAAAATAAACCAAAAGGCTGTAGCCTCTTTCTTTCATCGAGTAAGGCAAACAAAAGGTATTCATCTGTTCAGCGTATTCTCGTGCCAGGCCTGACACAGAAGATGGTATAAGGAGCAGCACTAACATTAGGTCGAAAGGAGTCGTGTGTGTGACTGTGTGGAATCTATGAGCTGTTATTGCATTATTTAATATTTTCTGTAAATATTTGTAATTATGGAGGGGGAAGCTAGGAAGAGACGATATGTTGGTAAATTAAGTTGTAAGGAACTCCAAATAATTATGTGTTAGGATTATTTTTCAAGTAAAATGAGTGTTAGTAAGGCAGTAAAAGAAACAGCTAAAGCTATCGGGTGTTCAGAAGCAGTAGTGTATAGAATTAAAAAGGAAGTAATGAAAAGATCTCTAAGAATGCCATCAATAAAGAAGGCAAAGAGGGAAGGAAAAAAAAAAAAAAAAATTGGTTAACGCAATACGATGTAGTGAAAAGTGGAGTGTGGCAAATTGTTCATTCTTTACTGTTTGCAAATATTGCACCCACACTGAATATAATTTTGTCACGGGTCAACAGTGATGAGACCTTACCAAATTTCTCAAGGGCCACTCTTAGTCTGTTCTTACATGAATTGGGGTCTGAATATCAAAGAAGGTGTAACAAGTGCATATTAACAGAAAGAGACGATATCATCAGATGGTGACATAAATATCTAAAGACATAAAAAGTTTAGGGACCAGGGCAAATCAATTGTTTATACAGATGAGTCATTTGTAAATCTAGGCCATACAGTGACAAAGGCATAGGGGGATACCAAAGTTGAAAGTGTCCATCAAGCAGCAAATAAAGGACTAAGTACAGGACTCCGGCCAACTTGGGGTCGTGTGCAGAGAAAGATTCGCAACTACTCGTACATGTTGCAACACTGCGCTCCATTTAACGCGTACTGTCTTGTAAGGGTGAGATGTGCTATAACTATTCACTACCCATGTTATCTGGGATATTTGAGTGTATACCGGGTTAAAAGTTTGCCAGAAAATGATTGTTGAAGAACGAAACCCACTGTAAGCAGCATAAAAACATGGCATGTTGACAAAGGGAAAATACAATTAATAAAAGAAAATTATAACAACAAAGAATATCACTAAAAGCAGACATGAAAGCTTCCTAATGCACTTCATATGATATGAGAATGAATGAATGCATTTTGTTGCATATTTTTGCTTTACTTTTAAACTTACATGTGATGCACTAGCTCCATGGAAATGCAAGGGCTGTCAAGCAGCTCATTAAGATTCAAACCCCTGTAAGCTTTTTTTCTTGTTTATTAATTTATGAAATCCTGAGAGTTAGAATCAGGACTGAACAATTCAATGCCATAGCTGGGATTTGAACCACAGGTCTTCCACTTCACGCAGCTGCTCTAACCACTGAGCTACTCTGGCAACTTGCATTGAATTTTTCAGTCCTGATTCTACCTCTCAAATACCACCTATACATAGCTTGTGTGTTTAAAAACACCAGTAATAGGTTGGTTGGCATAAAAAAGTAACAATTATGAAGTCCAATTTGTCATCTTTCTTCATTTTCCTATTATTAAACTTCTTTGTCTGATAAAACTTTTATTTGAATTTTAGCATTTCATGCTAAACTTATATTTGAAAACAAAGTTTTGAAAGTTAGTTCTTCTTATTCTCGCTCTTCTTACCTAGGATCGGCTCAAGTTAGCTCTAAACTTTAAGGTGCCAGGAGTTCCAAAAGGAGAAACTATACATACTGAGTAAAATGTAATATTGCTGCATTACTATACATTTTCATTACTTTGAACAAATTTTAATAGTTTTCATTCTCTACTTTTTATTAATAATTATAACACAAAGTAAAACTCAAACAATTATATAATAATTATATATATATATATATATATATATATATATATATATATATATATATACACACACACACACACACAAGAAGGTTAATTAATGAACTCTAACCTTGTGAAGGACTGCATTTGCAGGTTTGTTGCCTGCCAGACTCTCCTTTGACAGGTGCTGGTGAGATTCTGCAAGGCACTCCACCTCTGCAAACCTTGCATTCAAGGACATTGCAGGGTGGTTTGGATCCTGGGTGAGGTTCAAGTAAGCTGCCCTCCGCAACTGTTCCTCTATCACTAAAGCCTGTTCGAGCAACTGAAAGGTCAAGCATTCATTAAAGCTGAGTGCAGAAACTAATATTTTGAGAAACCATTACAAAGCATACAGGGTATGAGCTCCAACCATATGTAAGCATATGAAAAGTATGATCAACCACAAGATGCCATCACTTTGTTTTCATGCTCTGTGAACAAAATATGAAACTTTGGTTATATCTTCGCCAGCCTAACTTTAAACTGCAATGTAAACAACAGCATGTGTTTGAGTAACACTTCATTGATTGATCAAACTGCACAACTTCCATGTCAGCAGGGCAAATGAAAATATACAGGGCTTTCGAATTGGTTCTTCACCGCCACACGGCCTTTTGCCTGTGCGAGTTTGAAGCAGCCGCGGCTGCATGTATAAAAATCTTACCTTATAGAAAATGCTGGAAATGTTGTGCACGATGGTTTAATTGATCCACAGCTTCTGTTCTTTTCAGATGAGGCAAGGTTTCATCTAAATGGTTGCGTGAACACTCATAACAGTCGGTATTGGGCATCTCAAAATTCACATCCCGTTCAAGAAATCCCTCATTATGATCGGAGATTTGGAGTTTGGTGTGCTGTTAGCGCGACGAATAATTGGTCCAATATTTTACGACCAGACCGTAAATAAAGAGGTACCGAAATGACATTTTGACCCCATTTTTTTCGTGAACTGACAGAAGAAGAGAAATCGTATGGGTGGTTTCAACAAGATTCTGCTACTGCAAGTACAGATCGTGACTGAAAAAAAGGGGTCAAAATGTAATTTCGGTACCTCTCTTTATTTACAGTCTGGTCGTAAAATATTGGACCAATTATGCGTCACACTAACAGCACACCAAACTCCAAATCTCCGATCATAATGAGGGATTTCTTGAATGCCATGTGAATTTTGAGATGCCCAATACCGACTGTTATGAGTGTTCACGCGACCATTTTGATGAAACCACGCCTCATCTGAAAAGAACAGAAGCTGTGGATCGATTAAACCATCGTTCACGACATTTCCAGCATTTTCTATAAGGTAAGATTTTTATACATGTTTTATGTGCGGCTTGTTAGTAGCGGCAAACCCGTCCGCGGCAGCTTCAAACTTGCACAGGCAAAAGGCCGTGCAGCGGTGAAGAACCAATTCGAAAGCCCTGTAGTCCATTAACTAACATATAGAAGAGCGTTAAATTTAAAATAACTACAATATTTATTTCCAAAACACTTTGAAAATCTTACAGTAAGAATAAGTGGAATATGTACAAATTCATTATTATTATTATTTGCAATATGAAATGCATGTGCATTCAGCCATAGAAGTAAATAAAGGAGCAGAACATAGTTTGTTCAAAATGGCATCTGCTGTGGAGTATGTAAAGCATCAGCAGTATGAAGTGGTGAAAAGCGAGTTGTTTTAAATGTATTTGCAAAGTGCTGTGAGTAATACCCAACAACGACTCTTCAAGAAATAACAGCTTTTACTGCAGAGCTTACTGGTGTGTCAACCCAGAATAGCAAATGTCCTTGAAGTGAAATACTTATGTACACCAGGTAATATGTGTAAGAGACAAAACTTCAGTGTGTAGCTTTACAAAAGGTCACATTGCCATACATAACATGACATTTAAACTAAGTGAAGTCAAGTGCTTACTTCAGGATATGTTAGAGCTTGCAGCAACAGAACGGTGGAAATCATTTATACGGCACGTGGTGGTAATCAGACGGCCTATGTGATGCCATTGTGGACCTCCCCAAGACCAGTACCAGCAGTAGCGATGAGGAAGAGGATTCGATTGTGGAATCCACATCCTTTCGATATTGATTAGGTATCATAATTAGCCTTTTTTTTTTTACATTATCAAGTAACGCAAAAGTGTCATATTTGCATAGTGATTACTTCTACACTTCCTGAAACGTAAGCAAAGCAATTCAACAGTTTATTTTGCTTATTTAACATTGCTTAAACAATTCCCAAATCATAGCTGCTAACTGAGTTTTACTTGAGGAGGGTATAGTCATTTAAATGTGCTCTGCAGTTTTTTGGGAGCGGGCTTGAAAAATTGGGTGCATGTCTTTCTTATCTGTGTGCACATGGAACATGAGTAAATATGGCAACTGCACTGTTTTCTTCATTAGTGGGAATCAGGACAATATTTCCATTATATATGTATAATAGAATCTAAAGAAACAAGGTTGTGGAGGGAACAGTTTATGCCAATGAAATGGGGGAGAAATAATAAAGAGGTTATGAAAAGACAAAGTTAAAAATGGAAGAGGATATAAAGCTATTAAGTAAATTTATGACAAGAATAAGGGAGAAATAGTATAGGAAATTAAATAGAAATAGGGGGGGGGGGGGGGAGGGGACAACCATACATAAATAGCCAGAGTTAAAATGTATGGTGAGCCAAAGAATAATATTAGCAACACAATGTAGAAAAAATATTGTAAAACTGAATGTTAGGTTTATTGCAAATAAGGATCTATTTTTCTAGTAGGTTCAGGGAATAGCTGCTGGTTTCCAGTAGCCAAGGCATATAAATTCTAACTGGTTTCCAGTTGGAACAGCTGCTGGCTTTCAGTAGCTGAGATAATTGTAGGAAATATTATTAGATTTAATTATATTTGTTTTATTATATTTTGTTGTTAGTAGGTCAAATTGTATAGTATTTTAGCATTCATAAATTTATTCATTCACTAGTGATACACTGCTCAGACTGGTGTCTTAGCAAAAGGTACAGCAACACCCATGTTTGTTAAAAATTATTTCTTTGTGCAGTTATGCTGAAAATGTCATTTTAATCAATGTTTCAGACTTTTTCATAATTTGCATGGCAACATCTCCTCTGCAGTGTGTTAGCCAGTAAGGTGCCACCACCCTCCTTTCTCTTCACCAATAAGCTGAACTTGTTGTTATGTACAATGCATTGTAGCACATGGTTGAGACAGGAATTATATATTGAAATGCCTCAGGAAAAAGATTAACACTGCTATTCTATAAATTGGATTGGTTAGCAAAGATATATGTAAATATCTTTCATAATATTTAAATTATCATGGTTATATTTATAATTGAAGTCCCTACGGTCAAGATCAATAGGAGACATATTCAGGGTCAATCATGACTAGGGCTCGGAAGTTCATGCCCTAAAAAACAATGATGCTCTTAAAAACTTGAAAATATGCCAAGAAATATGCACTATTTAATCAAACTTCTATGAAAGGAAGAAAACATGTTCCTTTGCAGTAGACAAGACGAGTTAGTATAAATAATAAATCAAGTTATCTTATTCCATAGAGGTTGAAGTAGAAGTGGTCTTGCTGCTAGTATTAACTGGTAAATTGAGGTTCACAACCAACACTTTGCACAAATTTTCAACTGTAAAACATCATCTGTTGTCTCGCAAAACACTTTTGTAACGTGAAAAACTTCTCTCCACGTCACAAGATGTTATCGTGGCATATTTAAATGATGTTAGCTGCTTCACAGAGAGAGTCAACTCTCTTGGTGTGACAGATGGTTTTCTTTCCAGGATGTCTCGAATATCGCACATCTGTTTGTAACCAGAATTTTTTGAAATTACTTAATTCACTTTCTCTTTCACTTTTTGTCCTATGCTACCAGGAACCGAACTTAGATCACATATTGTTTTTTGAAAGACGGTAAGTGATTCATGCAAGGGAGATCCATGGGAAAGAATCACGTATTGTATCAGAAATACGATGAAGAGCGTGTGCCAAACAAGTTATATGAATCAAGTAATGAAAAATACATTTCAGAGTTTGTCCTGATTTTACCATATGAGGACCTGCATCACTAACAAATAAAAGTAACCGGTCGTATTTAATTCCACATGGCCATAGTAAATTCAAAGAGTCCATCACAAACTGGGTTACAGGTACATTGCCAGTGGCCGACAAGTCGCACACATTTACAAGATAAGGTGTAGTCTTTTGTTCATTATTTAAAGCAACCAAGATTATATCAGCAATAGAACGGCGCTCAGAATCAGGGGTTTCATCAACAGACAACCACACAAACTGATCCGCTAATTCATTTTGCATATTTGACAATATGTTATTGTAACAATGTCCTACATTCGGGTGATGTAACTGCCACATTGTAAAACTGGTGCCCGTTAAGAAAACAGTTACATGAAAGCCACATACATGAATATGAGTCCTAAAGATAAACATTCCGGAGTTAAAACTGTCCCCCAATCGGATCTCCGGGTGGGGACATCTTTAGGCAAATTTCATCATTGTTCCAATACTTTAAGAATTCTACAATGGAATGCAGGAGGCATGTCCCAGCCTAAAAAAACAAGAGCTAATGAAAATATTAAAAGACCAAGATATAGATGTCTTCACAGTACAAGAAGCCAATATATCACAAGAACAGGAAATATACTTTGAAATGGATCAGTACACTACACATATACTTCCAAAGGCTCGTCAAATAGCAAGTGGTATTCTTACAGGGATTAAAAGAAATATGAAAGCTACTATCCAAATCCAAAAAACAATGGAAGAACAAGATAAATCAGAAATAGTTAAAATTGAAGTATGGAAAAGTAACTACCACTATAGAATTTACAGTATCTACAATCCTCCAGACAATACACTAGATCTAAATTCTATTCCCATAGAACCCAAAAGTATTTTAATAGGTGATTTTAATGCACACTCCCCTAGGTGGGGCTACAGAGATATAAATTCAGCAGGAAGAGTCATAGAAGACCTATTAAACTCGTCAACAATGGAATTAATATTTAATCCAAATGATCCACCCACTTACCTTCATTATAATGGTTCGGGTACAAATCCTGACCTTCTGATGGTGTCATCTGACATAATTGACAATACAAAAAGAGAAATAATAGAAGACCCAGGTTCAGGCCACAGAATCACCATAAACTCCATAAGAGGTCTAATAAATAAAAGTAACAAACCAAAAGTTAAAACTTCTTGGAATTTTAAAAAAGCAGATTGGTCCAGTTTCCAAAATGAGATAGAAGGGAAGTGTAATATACTGTTAGAATCAGAGTTCAAGTCAACAGATGAAATAAATAAAAAAATTTGTGAAATATTATTGACAGCAGCCAAAACACATATCCCCAAAGGAAAGTTAAAGAAATATAGCTACTTTTGGTCTCCATCTTTATCTAAGTTAAAACACGAAAGAAATATAGCAAGAGTCAAAGCCGAAAGAACCAAGTGTCCAGAAGATGTACAAAACTGGAGAAGAAAAGCAGCTATTTTTAAGAAAGAATTAATTACAGCAAAAAGGGCCAGTTTCACAAATTTTGTAGAACATATGGACTATAGGAAAGATGGAAATAAAATATACAAATTCCTTAATAAAACAAAATTATCAAAAAATACAACTGAACCATTAAAATATAATAACAAAAGCTTAACTACAGATAGGGAAATAGCAGAATCCCTTAACAAGTTTTATGCTCAGTCACAAAGAGTACCCCAAGCGTATAAAAAACAAGATAAGGCTATCCAAAAAACTATCAGAGAAACTAGTAAGCCAAAAGGTATACGAAATGATATTTTTATTCAGGATTTTAATGAAACAGAACTGGATTTAGCAATAGAACAATTACAGAACAAAAAATCTCCTGGACCTGACAAGATCCATCCAGAGTTTATTAAACACCTTGGCAGGAAAGGAAAAGAAATCCTACTTAAACTGTATAACACGTGTTGGAGAATGACTGTACCTTCCGACTGGAAAAAAGCCATTATCATCCCGATTTTAAAGAAAAACAAACCCTCAAACAATATTAATAGTTTCAGACCAATATCTTTGACCAGTGTTATTGCAAAAGTGATGGAAAGAATGGTGGCATCTAGACTTAACTGGTTCCTAGAATATTACAACTTAATTAATAGTTCACAGACCGGCTTCAGACAGAATCATAGTACAAGTGAAAATGTACTCCTACTAAGCCAAGACATCAAGGAAGCTTTCAATAGAAAGGAGGATACCTTGGCAGTATTCATTGATTTTAAATCAGCATATGACTCAGTCTGGAGAAATAAATTAGTTGAGAAGTTGCAATCAATAGGTGTGAAAAGTAACATGCTTAAGTGGATAACTCAGTTTATTTCACAAAGATTTTGTGCCACAAAATATAATACATACATTTCCAAATATAAACAAACACACCGAGGACTTCCACAAGGTGCTGTTCTGAGCACAACACTCTTTAACATATATATAAATGACCTTCCATCAATAATAAAAACTTTAGAAACCAAAATTGCTCTATTTGCTGACGATGTAGTCATTTGGACTTCAGGCTCTTCAAAAAAAACCTGAATTAATTAAAGACAGAATAGAAACAGCCCTAAACAAAGTACATGAATGGAGCTCCAAAAACCTCATGACTATCAATGTGGAAAAAACAAATTATGAATTATTTACACTAAAATACAAACCAGTTAATATTAGCATAAATTATAATGGTAAACCACTCAAAGCAGTTGATGATGCCAAATACTTAGGCATCACTTTCGACAGAAAGCTAAGTTGGAAAAAACATATAACAAACATCTCAGAAAAGGTTGAAAAGAAATTGCAAATCCTGAAAAGGTTAGCTGGTGCTAAATGGGGCTGCTCAAGGAGAGTCCTTAACACAACATACAAAATGTATATTAAACCAAACCTCTTGTACTGTTCTGAAGCTTTAATAACAGCAGCAAATGCTAACATCAATAAACTTGAACAAATACAAAATCAGGCTCTTCGCCTAATCACTGGAGCAGTTAAATCCACACCTATTGATGCCATGCTTGCCTTAACACGGACCCCATCAATAACAACAAAAATAGAAGAACAAGCATTGCTCCAACACGAGAAAATGTTACGACTGCCAAACTCTAAATGGACAGAACAGAACCTCCCCCCTTCAATCCTTAAAACTCATAGTAGTTTCCTAGAAAAGGTAACACAGATTAAATCCAAATTGAACATTCCTAACACCAGAGAAAATCTACTTATTAGAGAAAATCCATTGGAATTATTGCAACCTACCTTCAATTTGGAATTAATAGAGGAAATAAGTAAATCAGACACACCAAAAGAAATACAAAAACTTCTAGCTCTGGAAACAATCAATACTAGGTATCCCACAGAAGAATGGCTGCACATATATACTGATGGATCCTCGAAGGAAAACCTTACTGGAGCTGGAGTTACATGTTCACATTTTTCCTTTTATCATTCTGTTGGCAGAGACACAACAAATTATGATGGAGAAATAGAGGCTATATACATTGCTCTCCGACAATTATTAAATCTTCCCTTAAATAAATTTAACAAGGCAGTAATTCTTTCAGATTCTAAAGCTGCAATTCAGGGAATATGTTCAAATACTACAAAGAAGTCAACAAAAATTAGAGAATGCTACAAAATGTTAACACAACTCCAAAAAGTTAATAAGACTGTTCATCTCCAATGGATTCCAGCACACTGTGGAGTCATGGGGAACGAAGCTGCAGACTCACTTGCAAAGAAAGCCACAACAATAACACAAGAGTCTAAATTCAATTTCTCATATTCCTCAATAAAACGCTTGATCATTAAAAATTTTTGTCATTCATACCTACAAGAAATAGAAACAAATGCCAAAGATAAAAAATGGATTACACTACTTTCCAATTCAGATATAATCCCCCAGAGACCAAGGAAAACAGCTGTTGCAGCCTTCCGACTATTGACAAATCATGACTGCTTGGCAAGTCATCTCTACAGAATAGGTATCTCAGCCTCACCGATGTGTGTCCTGTGTAACGATCCAGCAGAAATGAATGAAGACCACTTGAAGACCTGTGAAGCATTAAGATCAGAAGAAACTACAGTTCAAAAGTATTGGAAAGCACGAATGCTAATGGCTTCATTGCCAGATGCAAGGCACTAGAAAACAACAACAACAACAACAACAACAACAACAATGTCCTACATAAGTCTTCCGCAGTGTACCTTCTTCAGGCACATGTTGTCAAGTGTACTCGGCAAGAAAGTTTTTAAATGTCGGATTATTAATTTTGAACAAGGGAATATCAGCAGCTAAAAATGCTTGGCACAAGTCATAGGAAAATTCAGTAACCCTACTTCCTAAACACTCTACTAGATGTTTTTGAACAGGTTCTTTGCGAGTTTTCTGATTAAATTCTCCTTATGTTTTGCCGTGTTTATGTGCTGAACTATTTTAAATCTTTCCTCACTTCCTACATTTTTCTCACACGCTCCACAAAACAGTACCCTATTATCTGTAGATATTAAATCACCAGAAAACTCTTTCTGTAAGTTAATTAATCTAGCACTCAACGTTGGTTTTATTTTCGGCATTTGCAGAGCTTTTTAACATTTTATATGCCTAATTTAATTTGGTGGGAACCAGTTCACCATTGTTACGTTTGAAGACCACGATGCAACTGCTGGTGGGCAGGCAAGCGTTGCTATAATCGTGCTGCTCAAAATGTTGACCTGCACTTTATCTTTGTCAATATAAACCTCTCAGATAACGCACCGATTATTCTCTACGCACATACATATGATAGGGTGGAAACGGGATTTACTGCATGAGAACATGACTCAAAATTAGTTCTCGCCACCTAACGAATTGCATCATCATGTGCAATACTACCAATATGAAAAATAGTATCCAGATGGAAAAAAATAATAATAAACCATAAAAATCATTAAAATATGCAATATAGGGGCTATAATATTGAAATCTTCATGAGTTGTATCATCATGTGCAATACTACCAATATGTAAAATATTATCCAGATGGAAAAAATAATAAAAAAAACCATAAGAATCATTAAAATATGCAATGTAGGGGCTATAATATTGAAATAATATGCATTTATCAAAATCAAGAAAATATGCAGTTATATGCACCATAAAATCATGTCCAACTGAGAATTTCATAACTCGTGCACGTAACGTAAAAGCATACATTTTTAACCCCTAAGAAAAAACATGCAAATGCATGAACTTCCTAGTCCTAATCATGACGATGTGATTGATGGAACATAAAATTGGTAAAATAGTCAATTGGTTATCATAACTATGCGGTAACTAGGTAAAATAGATAATTACCCCCATAGGGCGAAGTGAAGTTTGATTAAGGTCCGATGCTTCATTGGATACGGTTGCACAATAATATCCTCAGAGAAGAGAACCTGTCTGTATTCTGAGGTTCAGTAAAGTAATTGGAATACATCATGTAGTAGCGTACGCGAAAGAATTACAAAGAAGATATATGCTTTGTGAATAATTACAAGCAAAAAGAAGTGAGAAAATACTTTGTATAGAAAACGCAAAGTCACCAAATTGGTAACTTTGGGAGACGTGAATGTTATGTGTTAAAAAGAAGATAATTTGTTAAAATGTGTAAACAAATGATAATAAAGTTGGATTCACGAAAGAAAAAATGTTATTGTCATTAAAAGCAATAATATCATTCTAGAATTCACCTGCTTGCACCCATAATGCCCTGTAGATAAAACTCACAGCTCAACAATGTAGCCACAATGTTCCGACTTCGCACCAATAAGAACCACTACATGATTTAATGGTGCTTATTAACATTCATGTGTACTCCCTTTATTTCTACATCTATTGTTTGTTGTTGAGTCATCCTGTGCTTAGTTTATGATTATAGCACTAACGTATCGAACTTACTAAATGTAAGATCAAGCAAGTTGTTTGCTATTTGGTGCACTGCTAACAGCTAATATGTGCTCTAATAGAAGATGGCAATGCAACTCTCCCACTTTTCCACTCCGAGTCAACTATCAGGAGTCTCAGATTGTTTAAATGGAACTAAGTATGATTTACATTAGAGAAAGTTGATGAACTTTCCACCTGCTGTTCTGAACGCCCTATTTAAAAGGCTGCACATTTCCATAAAACCTCTCCTTAGATCTCATCTTCCCAGCCTATAAACTTCAAAACTTTTCGCACCTCTAATTTTGAACTAGCTTCATTAAATTTAAGCTAATAACAAATATTTTATAATTAGAGCTTAAAGTATGCTAAAGTAATTTATTCCCAAGTTTTATAATTTAGTCACATCAAAACCACACCAATAGCAGCTATGGAAATACTAAACAACCAATACTCCATTGAATATGAAATAGAAAAAGTGGCTTTTATTCAACACAAAAAGTTGATCAGACTCCCATTCAATACATGGCACAAGAGAAATTTTACACATACACTAAAGACTCAGGAGAGCTTTCTTTCCAAAATTCAAGACATCAAGAAGAATGTATACCTTCCTAATTCAAAGGAAAACTTCATATTTAAAGTCAATCCAACACAAACATTAGACATCACATATCTTAGTAATGATAAGTGAAGTTTTTAGTTTCTAATTTGTTCTTACTTTAGAATCTTGTTGCTTCACTGTTAATAGCTTCAATTTTTCCTTATTAGACATCACATATTATTTACAACTGACAGAAGTTAAAGAAAGGGATACTCCAACTAGTGTTCTAAAATTATTGGCATTAGAGACAATCCATACTAGATTTCCAGAACACGAATGGCGCCATATTTATACTGATGGATCATTGATTTCAAACCGAGATGGAGCAGGGGCTGGAGTCACATGTCACCTCTTTTCATATTACAAATCTTTAAGTTATGGAACTACAAACTTTGATGGAGAAATTGAAGCAATTCGAATGGCCCTACAAAATCCTTTGTATAGAATTTCACATTTTCATCACGCAGTTATTCTCTCAGATTCCAGGGCGGCATTATAGCAATTACTTCCAAGTTGTCACCAAAAAAACCAAACAATTATAGAATGTTGGAAAATCCATACCCATCTCACTGCACTTCAAAAACACCTAGTCTTCCAATGGATACCAGCTCACTGTGGACTGAGTGGTAATGAGAAAGCTGATTTTCTTGCTAAAAAGGCTACCAAACATTCAAACAGTAATTCCTGAGTATCCTTGAAAAATGGCAGTTGCAACCTTCAGGTTGATTACAGAACATGATTGTCTGGCAAAACATTTAAACAGAATTGGGATATACTCTTCACCACTCTGTCCTCTATATGATCTGCAAGAGGAAATGGACCAAGATCACCTTCAAATATGCCTGACCACTTCTAGCACCCCATCCATCAGTGAAAAATATTGGAGAGCAAGAAGATTAATGACTTCATTGTCAGAAATCCAGCATTAGCTAACAACATAATTTAGTCACAAAAAAAAATGTAATTTGTCTAAATAGAAATCTGTTATATATGAGCAAATAAAATAAAGCCTTTGAGTGAAATTAAATCAAAAGAAGTAAATAACTTTTCAATACTATCTTTTTTTTTGTACAAAAGAATGAAAACATGTTTCAACATTTGTTATGAAACAAAATGTTCTTTTATCATACATGAATGCTGAAACCGGGCTTAGGAAGTCTATTTTTAATATTCTGGAACATTAATATAGTCTCATCTTTAAGTCTCCTACTGATTGTTATGATTACGCTCTGTCCAAGTTACAAAGACGTTATGCAGCTGTATTTGTTTGTTTAAAACAGAAGAGGTAAGAAAGGGGAGGGGAACGCACCCCTACAGTAACCCATTTGTAAGGCAATGTGAGTATACTGCCCTTACCCAAAGTGCACTATGTCACAAAACCTCCCCACAAACATAACTGAAATGCCAACTGTGTGCAACTGAGACCGAAGCCTAGTTATGACCATATAGTCCACCTTCAACTTTTAATTACAACAAGCATGTCGATAAGGAATAGAAAGGGAGGATAGCAACTGCTCCCACACCATATTATGGAATGACAAGGATGTTCAAGTCGAAGTTGTACATTCACTCTTATTACACAGTGGTTTGCCCAAACAAATACATCATACATTGTAATAGTAAAAAATCTGATGTGTTGCACTCACATGACTTTCTCTACTCTTGTAATAACAATTCTTACAAATTCTTATTGCTATATCTTGGTGTTAGTTGAGATAAACATTTGTACAATTATCTTATTGTTTAATTCCTTGTAGGTTTAAGATGAATATTAGAATACAGTAGGCTTTGTGCGATAAGTCAAATCTTTTAAAACTTTGAGATCCCGTTCTCTTTGCGCGCTTAACATATAAAAAATGAAAAACAATGTTCCATTGCACGATAGTTGTAAGTTTTCGGAAACTGACACACAAAGCAAGGAATATCTCCGAAATGGTTCACTCTACAAAAAAATTTATTGAGACATAAATTGTGTATTTTAGCCAGGTCTACATTTCTTGTACAGTAACATTTTGTCTATCTCTTATGGTATTAAGTACAATACCCTTTTACGCGGACTAGCTCACCGCGTGAGTGTTTTAAAGCAGCTACCCCACTTGTAGGAGGCCTTTGTCCTCAATGGAACATCACAGGCTATTTTCATTCATTCATTCTTATGGTTTACGAGTTATTCAAAACTCATCCAGACTAAACAGGACTGACACACACATGGACCTTCTTCCAAAAATGCTTTTTTTTGGATTCAGGGGACCTCAAAACATATATTTCCGATGAAATCTCGACATCAAATTTTTGGGTGGAATACAATACTTCCTCTACTTACCAGTAGAGAAAGTAAAAATGAGCCCCATTTGTGCAAATGTTTTAAATCAGTTAGTTCTAGATCGATGGCCGTGTTGTCTCATTAACAATTTATTTAAATCACATTTCAAAGCCAAACAACTTAGCTGTTGAACATAAACTAAATTCATATCTTGAATGTAGACCGGGATCTCCTATTCGCCTGATTAAATTTTGAAACATGTTAACATTGGATGGTGTCATTGGAAGTTTGTGATGGCTTATTTTTATTGAGCCTTATGGGGAATAGGGGTTTCAATTCAAGTGACAAGTGTCCTATATAACAATAAAATTAATTATAATGTTAAAAAATGTGTTAGCACGAGTAGTATGATCATTTCATCCTGCAAATATTAATTAATGTCCAGGTGATAAATGGTTATATTAAAGTAACTAATAAGTAATAATAGTTATTATATGCCTTAAGAAAAAATATGACCATATTAATAACTACTTTGCTATATTCAGTCATATGTTTTTTGTTAAAATGGCATCTAATATTAAAATGAGATACATGGCATACTGAATAATCCTCCTCCCATTCTTGATGAAATGCATGTGTAGTCATTCTGAACGTCTGTCCAGTACTGTTTACAACAAGTAGGCTATTGGTATGGAGGGAGATACACAGCTGAATAAGGAAGGTGGCTGCTGCGAGACAGTTAATGACATCTTCCTATCTTAGAAGTTTGAAAACAGTGTTGCTATAATCAATTTAATCTAAAAGGTGAGTCAATTAATAACACTAAACAACACTTACATTTATAATTCTCCGAAATGCGTTCCGGAAAATTATAAATGTAAATGTTGTTTAGTGTTATTGACTCACCTTTTAGATTAAATTAAGTTAATGACATGCCTGAATTAAGGTAGAAACAGTATTGTGACAATCAAAATAGGATAAAATATGAAACCACACTTTCTAGTTCAAGACCTTACCTTAAACCTCCTAGCCAAGAATTTGTTCTTAATTTCCAAGAAATTGCCTTTGCCAACATCCATTTTGAAAGGTTCGTTGATTATAGCAAAACGTATATCATTCTGGATGTCTTGCCAGCGGCCATAACCATGTGTAACAATGCCTGCTAAGAGCCAGTAATCATGCCTAAAAAGAAATAAGTTTAAAATATAGTAGAAGAATTCCCAAACAGTGATCTTTGCTGCCAATGTGAGCTTGAAGGAAAGCAGTTACCTCCTGTGCCAGATTTCATATTCACGCCCAGGAACTGCAGCCTTTTCCTCATTCAACCATAAGGTGTGCAGCTCTGTGAAGCCTCCATCTGCTATGTTAAACATGAACTTTCGTTTTGGCTTATCAGCCTCATCTAATCCCTTCAGGTCATCTTTTTCAGCATTCTTATCTTCTTTTGCCGCATCTTTTTTCTCATCCTAAAAACAAAAGGAAGTTAACACACAAGCGACCAGCATGTGCAGAGTTCGAACTAGAGCTTCTCATAAGAGGGTGACCTGATACATGCCATGCTGCTTTAACCTGGCAACATGATTTTACATCTGATATATAGTAGAATAATTAAAATAATTGTTTTATGCAGATTTCATAAGAAGATGTAGTATTTGAATACAAAGGGAAGGAGAGGGAGGAAAGAAAAAAAGAAAGAAAGGAAAAAAGAAATTTCAGCAAGTGCTTGTATTTTGTTACTGCATAAACTTACATCACCCAGAATATAGTTTTGTTAAAGTGGAACCGAGTCAAAATCTAATAACAGTTTTGCTTCTGATTTTCAATAAGAATCACCATAAATCTTTGTTTTACTCAAAGCAGAACTTTCAAGGATATACTTTCCGGAAATTTATTGTTAATTTCAGTCACATGAAACCATTTTCTCCTGCATTTTACACAGATTAAGTAAGATTCTCCATGTTGCATCAAAATACACACAGGAATGAAACCTGAATTGGCATTATTCTGTTTCAGACCAAAAACCTATTCACAATCCTACAGATTTCAGGCGATATTTTATATTTTACACTTAAAACAGTTTATTTCTCATTAAGTGCATGTAATTACTAATTTATGATTTACTAATTCCATTTTTTCAAAGCAACAGAATGCTGTGAGATGAAATTTAGCACACATATCACAACATAAGACCTATAGGCAGGAAATTAATATTCAGCTCTGATAAATAAAGGATTCAGAAAAATCACCAGTTAAATGGGAATATACCTTTATTCCTAGATGTTTCAATATTCTGTAACTATATATGTAAATACATAACACTCACGAATATTAAAAATAAAAGCACTAATAACAGTAAAGTATTCTGTTTGAGGTCATTTTGAGTCACTTTTTTACACTCACCTTCACTTAAATTGTTTTAAAAATTTGAAACATTTTCAAGACCATTTGGTCCCATCATCAGCCTTGGGTGACTGACGCTATCCTCTTGTTCCTCTCTGCTACCATCGTCAAGCTGCCATCTGGTGTTAAGGGCACAGAGTTTTAAAGCTGGGATTTTGAAGTTAATCACTAAATTATTGTTTTTGATTATATATATTTTTCCTCAAATACTCAGTTCTATTGGTGAATTTAGAGATTTTAACAGTTTTATATCAAGGCCAATGTTGTGGTTTTCATTCCAAAAGTGGTGTGTCACAGCAGACTTTTCAGTTTGTTTTAATTTTATGTTTCTCTGGTGTTCCTTTAGTTTTTAGCAGACATGTACATGGGCTTTTTCGAAACTCACATAGTAAATTCCTTTCCACACATGTTCAAATTTTGGAGAAGATATGTGGATGACATTTTCACCATGATTCCCCAGAAACAAAAAGAAGACTCTGAAATTACTAAACCTACAGGACAAAATTTACAACTGAAATAGAAGACAACACATTACCTTTCCTGCACTCCAAAATTACTAGAGATATAGATGGAATAAAATTTGGAACATATAGAACCCCCCCCCCCCCACATGTAGATAATAGCATAAAGAAAAATGGTTGCAACCCAGTTTCACACCAACTGGCAGCATTTAGAATCTGAGACAGAATATTAGAAGACCCCAAAAGAAAATCGTTTATGTGAATATTTGTTAAAAGTGTAATTTGTTTTTTGATGTTGGTATGAGTTGGTTAAATGACGAAAACGTGTTGCAAATATTCATTGTTACGAACAACTAAGTTTAAAGACGTCATAAATATTTCCATATTTGATTTTAGTATATATGTATAAATATTAGAATTATATGTGTTCCATAATAAAAGTAAGGGAGGATGGTTAGGGATCACTTCCCTAACAAGAAAGAACTATTTGATGGATGCATACGCGGATGTATACAAAAAAGGCGGTGTCGCGTGAGGTGACGACATAATCTCCCCACTAGCGTGTGTATATTCTAGGTGTAAGGACGTTTTGATGTAACGTGAGAGCATTGTAGAACTTTTATCAGACTTTCATCAGGCTTTTGTTCCACTTTAAATAAAAAAGTGAAAAGATTTAAATCATTTAGAACGGTGCTAAGAGGAATTATTTAATGTAAAATATCGAAAAAGTGATAATAAAATAATACATTGTGGTGAAGAAACATCGTGTGATTTTTCATTCCATCCGTTACCACGCCCTGAGATCACAAAGATTTCAAAGGCTCAAAGACCCAACGAAGCTTAATTATAAAAACTGCACCAAATCTTAATTCACCCTTAATGTCCCTTTAAGTGAGGAATTTCTGAAGGAGCAACATCATATACAAGAAACAGCAGTACTAAATGGATTCAACCCAGCCACCATTAGGAACATGTCAAAAAATACAGAAAAGCTCAAGATTAATTCGTAAACCACTACATTAACACCACCTACAAATAATGACTGGAAATTTAGAAAATTTATCTATCATCCCTAGGACTTTAAGAAATTTGAAAGAATCTTCAAGAAACTAAACATAAAACTGGCACCATAAAACAAATACAATTTAAAAAACCTGCTGTACAAGCCACTAAACAATGCTATCCTTTACTACCAAACATTCAAACAGTAATTCCTGAGCATCCTCAAAAAATGGCAGTTGCAACCTTCAGGTTGATTACAGGACATGATTGTCTGGCAAAACATTTAAACAGAATTGGGATATATTCTTCACCACTCTGTCCTCTATGTGATCTGCAAGAGAAAACGGACCGAGACCACCTTCAAGTATGCCCGGCACTTCTAGCACCCCATCCATCAGTGAAAAATATTGGAGAGCAAGAGGATTAATGACTTCATTGTCAGAAATCCAGCATTAGCTAACAACAACATACTATCCTTTACAATCCAAGATCTGGAATTTACCAGATCAACTGCAATTGTTGCAATAAAAGCTGCATAGGAAAAACTAAAAGAAATTTGGAAATCAGACTAAAGGAACACCAGAGAAACATAAAATTAAAACAAACTGGAAAGTCTGCTGTGGCACACCAATTTTGGAATGAAAACCACAACATTGGTCTGGATATAAAAGTGTTAAAATCTATAAATTCACCAACAGAACTGAGCATTTGGGAAAAAATATACATAATCAAAAACAATAATAAAGTTGCTGTTTTCTAGTGCCTTGCATCTGGCAATGAAGCCATTAGCATTCGTGCTTTCCAATACTTTTGAACTGTAGTTTCTTCTGATCTTAATGCTTCACAGGTCTTCAAGTGGTCTTCGTTCATTTCTGCTGGATTGTTACACAGGACACATATTGGTGAGGCTGAGATACCTATTCTGTACAGATGACTTGCTAAGCAGTCGTGATTTGTCAATAGTCGGAAGGCTGCAACCGCTGTTTTCCTTGGTCTCTGGGGGATTATATCTGGATTGGAAAATAGTGTAATCCATTTTTTATCTTTGGCATTTGTTTCTATTTCTTGTAGGTATGAATGAGAAAATGTTTTAATGATCAAGCGTTTTATTGAGGAATATGAGAAATTGAATTTAGACTTTTGTTTTATTACAATAATAAAGTAATTAACTTCAAAATCCCAGCTTTAAATGAAGTGTTAAAGTTCTACATCCCTAACACCAGATGGCAGCACGATGATGGTAGCAGAGAGAGGGATCAAGAGGATAGCATCAGTCACCCATTGGCTGATCATGGGACCAAACGGTCTTGAAAACTTTTCCAGTTTTTAAAACAATTTAAGTGAAGGTGAGTGTAAAAAAGTGACTCAAAATGACCTCCTCTTAAACACAGGGAAACTATGAAGTTATTTTCAGTATAGGTAATTTTACAAAACTTGTCACCAATGGATGTCTAAGAGTCACTAAGCCTATAAAATACAGTAGACACTGTTGTGCAATCTTAGCTTGTTGGGATGGCTAAGTATAATTTCAATTAGGTGTAACTTATTGGGAAAACTGCCTTTTTTTTGGAAGGGGGATGGAGGGAATGGGATTTCTACCACAAGCCAATGCGTGTTCTATGCTGTTTTTTTTTCAAACTTTCTTCTTTTAACTGTACCCAGCAACTTCTAGCGCAAAATACTGGAGAGCAAGAGGATTAATGACTTCATTGTCAGAAATCCAGCATTAGCTAACAACTCTTTCAACTGTATATTTAGTTTGTAATTTTGGCCAGTCAAGAAAATGTGACTAAATCAGTATGTTCTTACCTTACGTTGTTCTTCTTCTTCTTCTTTCACTACAACCACATCATCATCATCTTTCTTAGATTCTTCCGACTGTTTGCTTTTCTCTTCCTCAGATGCTGCTTCTTTGGGCTTGTCTTCTTTATTGCTTGCATCATCAGCTTTGGCTTCCTCAGCTTGTGGAGCTTCTTTGTTCTCTTCAGATACCTCCATATCCTCCTGTTTTATCTCCTCTTCAGCCCCTGATGCCTTGTCCTTTGCTTCATCTTTAGAAGCAGATTCCTCTGATGCAGCATCCTTTTTCTCTTCCATTTCCACGTCAATGTCTTCTTTCTTAATTTCGTCTTCTTTTGCAATCTCCTTAGGCGAGTCTTTGTCCTTAATTAAGTCATCCTTGCCTGTACTGTCATCTCCCTGTAACATACATTTGAAATATCAAAATTATGAAATTTTCCGTAAATTTTATTATGCCCCAATAAGCTTTTCTTATATAAGCTCCTTTTAGCCACTGACACATACAGTATTTTGGTAAACATATGTTCACTTGGGGAGTGCTAAGGTAGCTGTACAAGAGAGAAGTGATGTTTATTGTGAGCAGTAGCAAGAAGGTAAAGAATGACATAAGTCACAATGAGTGTCGGCATACAGATCTACAGGGTAAGATGTTTGTAATTGCTGTCAAATTATCAGGTCCTAAGGGGGGCCAAATTAATTGCAGAGCAATCTTGAACCAACTGCAGGGTATGGAGGAAAGACTGGGAAATAAAATTAATGAAATGGGGAGAGAAATCAAAGGAAAAATTGAAATGCAAAATATGAAGACACAAATCCAAGTTGTGAAAAGAAGAGTACAAAGTCTGGAAGAAATACTGGAAATTCAATTTGGTATTATAAGGGATACCAGAAAGAAAAGGTGTGGCCATTCCACGAAGTGAAAGAGATGTTGGAAGGGAGGCTGGAGTTGCAGGTAAATGGTTTGGAGACAGCTGAGGCATATCATGTGGACAGGAATGAAGGAAGATGACACTGGTTAGATTTGTAACCATAAAATAATCTGTAAGGTTTAAAATAAGAACACATTAGAAACTAAAAGCTTCACTTATCTTAGTAATTTTGCAAGATGTTCCACAGATGACATGTTTCAAGTTGTATCCAACTTATTTTCAAAGCTATACCTTGATACAACTTGAAACATGTCACCTGTGGAACATCTTGCAAAATTACTAAGATATGTGAAGCTTTTAGTTTCTAATTTGTTCTTATTTTGATTCTTCAATTTTTCCTTAATCTATAAGGTATTTAAAAGATTTAAAAAACTAAATGGACAAATGAGTTTATTAATAGGTGTTACAATCCAGTTTTTTTGAGTCACTATATTTACACTCACCTTCACTTACAAAAGCTTAAGAAAACGAACATTTTCAAGATCGTTCGATCCTATCCTCAGCCATTAGGTAACTGAAACCAACTTCTTCCTCCATCATCTCTCTGTTGCTATGGTCTTGTTGTCATCTGGTGTTAAGGGGTGCAAAGTTTTAACACTTCATTAAATGCCGAGATTTCAAACTTTACTACTCTATTATTATTTTTTATGATGTATATTTTTCCCAAATATTCCATTCTATCGGTGAAGTAAGTGGTTTTAACAATTTTATGTTATGGCCAATCTTGTGGTTTTCTATCCCAAAATGGTGTGACCGCAGAAACCACTTCACTGATAGAACTGAACATTTGGGAAAAAATGTACATCATACACAGTAATAGGGCAGTAAATTTTGAAATCCCGGCATTGGACAAAGTGTTAAAACTTTGTGCCCCTAACACCAGATGGCAATAGGATCATAGCAACAGAGAGATGGTGGTGGAGGAAGCAGTTGGCTTTAGTCATCCAACGGCTGAAGATGGGATCGAATGATCTTGAAAACGTTTGTTTTTTTTTCAAGATTTTATAAGTGAAGTTGAGTATAAATAAAGTGACTCAAAAAACCGGATTCAAACACAAAGAATACTAGACTGTTAGTGGTTCTATTTTTCATATTTATCACCAGAACAGTTAAACCTGAGGGAAGATTGGTGCAAAAGATGTGAGACTGAAAGTGAAATGAACATAGTCAGGACTTGTGGCTTTAGATCGATGAACGACCTGAAGATGAAGTTAAAAACGATCTAAGGATGCTAGCAGAAGGAATGGAAGGAAGTGAGTTTTGAAATTACTGATAATTCAGTAGTTGCTGGAGAAACATGAAGAGCTCTCAAGAAGAAAATTTAGGTTCAAGAACTTATATTTGGGAAAAATTAGAGAACAAATTGTTAAAAAATGGATTAGGTCATTTTTGGGTTAAAATTGGATATTTCAGTAGAGGCAGTGGAGGGAAATAAGAGCAGGAATACAGGATATAATAGACAAATGTTATTTGCTCAAATTAGGGAGAAGAGCTCGCTAAGATATAATAGGGACATAAAGACGACATGACAGAGTGGGATAATCTAGATTAGGTTAGATATTTGTAAATTACAGGAAACAACATGGAGTGTTACCCAGAAATGCATCCAGTTTGTGAAGAGAAACAAGATGAAATACTTTAAGAGGTAGAACTGGAACTTAAAAATTCAATGCCACAACTGGGATTTGAACCACAGATAGTAAGTTTGTTGGCATAAATAAATAATAATTAAGATGAAATACATTTATTTTCTAGTTTAAAGGCACAAATGGGGAGAAAGTTTGATTAACAAGGAACAAAGACATGGTATTGAGAAAGATTTTTGGAGATCATAAGCAGATGCCACAATTAGGGTGCTTTCTATAGGAAAGGTGAAATGGAGATGGTCAGCAGAAAGACATCCAATATAGAGGAGGTAAAAAGAAGAGGTTATGCATATAACATATGTGTAGGTATATTAAACTAGGTATGGTATTGGCCAACTAAATAGGGTTAAGAGTAAAACCTCTTGTGTGGATATGAAATCAGTTCTTTAATAATAAACAATACATTAAACTTCTTCCTGATTAGCTAAACATTCATTAATTGCAAGTCATTTCAGGAACTAAACAGAATGAATGAAATGAACTTGGACTCTCTAGCGTTCAATAATTGTGTTCTCTCTTTTGCTTTAATACACTGCCAGGATCCATTTAAGTAGCATGTATCTATATTACCAATAGGTTTAAACAATGACCCAGAAAATATGAATTTCTTGTAAACATTAAGTAGTTGCTTCATCATATTTCATGTACTTTGAGACTAGAGTACAATCTGTACAGAAACAACAGAGGCTGTTGAATACATGTTTAATTTGCCAATTTAACCCTTCATTACTTGCTTGGGTGACATGTGTCAACCAGCGTATATTTCTTCCAATGCTGTAGTTCTCAGAACGAACTTAGATATGTGGTCTCATGTAGCTTCTAAAGAATGCATAAACAGCAACATTTCTTTCTTTCAGTTCTATAATTATTTTTCTAGTGTGTGCAACTGAAGTTTTGTTCTCTTGTGTGCTTTTTAGTTATAAGTGTCATCCATGCGATCTTTTACGTTTATAGTTCCTGCAAAGTTTGACAAGTATACCATATATATTTTTTTCTCTATTTTGGATATTTAAACAAAGCTTATGTTACATGAGTGCTTTAAAACAATCTAAGGTTTTTATTCTGTGATCTATATATGGCGTCTAGCAAAATTTGAAAACCAAATTCAAGATGATTTCCAGAATTTTTCAAGGTGAAAAAATTTCTTCTCAAGGAGACATGCAAACTTATAAACAATACTAATAGCTAAACGTAGTAAATCAAAGTAACCTCTGATACATGGAGTTAAAATTTAAAAAGGAACTCCTGAATAAATTCTGTTAAATGGCATCATTGTTTACCATACCCCTATTTGTATATACAGCTAAACAATAAAAGAAGGTGCGCCAGATGTAGACTACCTCAAGTCCCAATTTTTTATTATGAGAAAGCAGTTATTCTGGGAAATAATGTAAATCTAAGGATTAGGCCCATTATTTAACAAGTTTTATTAGAACAAAACATGGAATGTAACTCTCAATATGAACAATATTCTTTCTAAGGAACACTTATTTTCTTAATTATAAAATATGACCTACAAGCTTTTCCATTTTCTCAGATTTGTATAAAAATACAAGTGAGCTGGTGAACAAACTGTAGTGCTACTGTCAAGTTAAGCTTTTGTGCAGCTTCAGCCTTGGCCTGAAAGAGACCAGTGGATGACCGGCATAAGTCACGTGCAAGAGTCTCAACGATCTCACTATCATACCCGGAGCAGCATGTGTCACAAGTGCATGAGTGTCACCTCAGAATGTAACATAGAAGTGTTTTAGAAAAATTCAAGGAGAGTTTTTAAAAATCAAGATGAATTCCTGGTTTTCAAAAACCTTTAAATTGGTGTACAAAATGTTCTAAATGGCCTAGCTCTAGCCATTCAAAAGATACAAATTGCCTGTAAATGACTGTATTGTATCTGATGGATGCCAGAAGACATAACCTGAAAGTTAGTACAGTAGGAGTGGAAATCTAATAACAATAGACGATACCTGGGAGAGTAGAGGAAATAGGTATCTTCAGGTATATCTCTATAGAAAATCTATCTTCTAAGCTCAGTTTCAAACATAAAATGTGAAATGCACTTAATTTTATGAGTTATATGTATTAATAGGTATGTTTTTTACCACCTACATGATTAAAACTCATTACTTTTTATATATAATTAAAATATGGCTCATTATAGTCCACATAACCATTTTTATTAACAGAATGTTGACAATGTATAAAGAACGGATGTAAAATGGGCGACACTGTCCCCCCCCACCCCCGCAAGTAAATACGTTAGTTATTTACACGAGTAACAAAGGGTTAATAATCGAAAGGCTGCAACTGCCGTTTTCCTAGGTAGATCTGGCATAACTTTCAGATTCTGGGCAAGGACTTTCCAGAATTGTAATGTTACTGATTTTATTGAAATTTTTATATTGGTTTTTAGCAATCCTTTTACAGAATCAAGTGTTAATTTTCTTGGTTATATGTTCTATATTCTAAGGACTTAGAGAACAAAAAAGAGGGTCTGTTGCTCCCATTTTCTTGGGAGATTTAAGGATCCATCAGTATAAACATGGAGCCAGACTGGAAGGTTGCAATCTTTTATGAGGCATTCACACCCACCTCCAAGAGTATGGCAGGACTCTTCCTTTAGTGATTCCTAAGAATACACCTTTGTGTTGATAATGAAAAACACTTGTAAAGAAAAACCCTGGGTTATTTAATTGTGTAAGACAAACTGAAGCGCCAAGTATAGCAAAACTTTAGAAAACATGTATCCTAAGTATTTCAGATTTATCAAAATACTAATAAGTTTTTCCTCTTATGATAATGTAATGACAGTACTTCACCTCTTTATCTTTGCTCTCATCCTGACTGTTCAACGTTGGTGCAGGACTTGCGGCTGCACTAGTAGCTGGGGTGGCACTAGTGCTTGTGGTGGCACTTCTTGGCATGTCACTTCCCTGCTCTGAACCTGGCATACCAGAAGCTAATTTAACAGGCTCCACAGGCTTACGTATCAGCTCTGGCATGCTGTAGTAACCATTGATATGCTCAAATTCCTGGACCTATAACAAAGTAAGCTTTTATTTTATAACAAAACAAGTACAGCAGGATCCCTATTAACCATTACAATGAAGGGAATGGAGTTGATGGTTAATAAAAAATAATGGGTAATCCATCTTAATATGTTGTTAGCTAATGCTGGATTTCTGACAATGAAGTCATTAATCCTCTTGCTCTCCAATATTTTTCACTGATGGAAAAACAAACCATCTTAATATAAACAGTAGCTTAACAAGCAATAACTCCAAAAACTCACTGAACACATAGACCTATGTTACATTTCTTGCACATTTAGAAATTTGGCAATAAGTTTTGCTGATTTAGCTTTTTATCATATGTTAACTCATGCGTTATTTAAGTGATCATTGTCTGTGTGCTAAAAGGTAACAAACTTTTGTTTTGTAAAACCAAATTAAGTATGCAAACTTACTCACATGACTCGTCTTTTCCATTGATTTTATAGACATATCACTAGGTGACATCAATAAACTGTGCTATCATTATCTCATGGCATGACCACTTTGTAATTTGAAATGCAGCTGATGGCATCAGATCAACTATAATCGATTTACTGTAAACATAAAGCAGATACAAGCAGAAGCACGTGGCAGAAATGAATCTCATTGGCTGGTGCATCTTTTTTGTGGTGTTTAATGCCTGCTTTTACTATATACGGTGCAACAGGAGGTGACACTGATGATGCATGGAATGAAGATGGAGCACCGGTGGAATGAGATAGCAGGGGAAACCAGAGCACTCGGAGGAAACCTGCCCCAGTGCAGCTTTGTCCACCGCAAATCTCACATGCAGTTGCCTGGGATCAAACCCGGGCTGCTTTGGTGGTGCATTTTAATACTCCCTTATTCTTCCACAATATAGTTCCAAGGCCTATTTAACTTCTTGCTTTCCTTGCATTCAATAAACCACTCAAGTTGTTGTAATATAGAATAAAGCGTATACCTTATCACTAATTGCAGAACATTCAGTTCTCTTGTTCTGAATGCCATAGTCAACTGCAGCATGTGTCTGTTGCCTCATCACTATCTTAAGTGTACAAAATGGAAGCAAGGTTTTCTTGAAATCTGTGAGAAAAGCCTTTAAGGAACAATAAAAGGTTATACTGAATGTATTCAATAAGTTTTCGGAGAAATATCCTACTGTGGATATGAAGATCTAGTAAAGCATGATAACGGACAATGCCTCTTACCAGCCAGTAAGAGCGGAGCACATTCCAAACAATACAGTCATGGAAAAAAACCTGAAGCGTTATTTTAGCTAAGATCTCAGAATTCTTACAATGTGATATATGAGATTACTGCAATAACAATGGCTCCTTATATTCTCAATAATGTGATGGTTGTGTAAGAAAAAAGAGAGCAGTTAAATTCAAGTGATCTGAATGAGATGAAATTGCGCAATGACAACATTAATGCTGTTTACATGTGCACATGCAGATATTGTGTTAACCAATAACGTACTAGGTGAGGAGCTCAGTGTGGAGCGTGGAGAAATACTCTACTTTATTCTAACAGCAAATAGATTTTAGAGAATATATTGTATTTCACTGCATAATGATCAAATCTTGATGTTACCCATTAGGCTGAAAGGAATTATTTTGCAAAAATTATGTGGACATGCACATAGTTTCCATTTCTCCTTTAACGCATTCTGTTTTCAGTAAAGCACTAATAACAGCAATAGGAGAAACAAACATATTATCAAGAAATTAAAGAAACAAAGATAAATGAGCAATATGGAATTAATTTACAAATCACTGCCTTTTTAGTTTAAAGAAAACATTGCCGCCTAATTAATGAAAAATCAAACTATTAACAGTGAACATTTACTAGTATCACACAGATATTAGTTAAAATTTAAGAATAAGATATTTTGTTCTGAATATCTTCCCAGTACACAACCATGAAGTGTCTTTGCACATCTAAAGCTATATTCATTACCTTCCTGATCAGTACTTTCCTTCTTCCTCTCAAAAGAGGGCTACTTGCCCTAACAATTGTGATCTCACCCAAGCCTCCCTAGGCATGAGTTAAATGTGCCCGAGCACATAAGAAAGTTGGACAGCGCTGTTGTATGTTGTTGAAATTAATCACATAATTTCAAGAACTTACAACATATATAAAAGATAAGTGAGGCCTGGCTCAAAATATTTCTTATACTAGTAGATTGCCATCAGTGTTCTGCTGCTCAGCATACCTTTTTCCTAATTAGTGACATGACACCAATACGTGTCAAAACATGCTGTCTGCTTAGACCTTCACGTGGGACACCATCTGCAAATGTTTCTGCATTATCTGCACCAGGTTCGCATAAATGGCGCATGAAAAGAGAAACGTATGCTTTGAAATTCTTCTCAGATTTCCCACGAAGATCACGGACCAACCTGTAACATACATGGTGGGTTTTTTAACAATATTCTGAGAGCCCTTTTTGCAATAGGCAGTCTCCTAGAAAACATGACTAGCTACTTGGAGAGAGAGATATTAACAATTACAGTAACAGAGTTAAAATCTGCCAAATGTGCAAATAAGCTAGATAAAGAGGAAAAAACTTTTATCCAGAACAGTACATGCATAATGAGCTTTTAATGGCCACCAAATGGAAATCTATTTCTCAACCTCAAGGGGTTGTTAAAGATAACCAAGTCTCAACCAAAACACACCAAACCAATTAGATAATTGATGATGGTATAATCTGTCTAGGAAACTTGCACACACTATAAAAAATTCTAGTGTGGTTGAGTGTTCCAAATGCAACTCATCCTTTAACAACAATTTAGCAGCAAGTGACAATATGAAGGAACTTTTATTAAACATGACCTCTGCTAAATTTATATATTCACAAGACTACGCATGTGATAGGGGAGTGGCATAACCGTCTGTTGTCATGACAACCAAGTTTAACCTTGAAGTAGTCAATAGACTGTGTGCACATGTGTTTTTGCATGTGCAGTTAATAATAAAATCATTCTCCATCTGCCTTTCCAATATTGTTGTTGTTTTCTAGTGCCTTGCATCTGGCAATGAAGCCATTAGCATTTGTGCTTTCCAATACTTTTGAACTGTAGTTTCTTCTGATCTTAATGCTTCACAGGTCTTCAAGTGGTCTTCGTTCATTTCTGCTGGATCGTTACACAGGACACATATTGGTGAAGCTGAGATACCTATTCTGTACAGATGACTTGCTAAGCAGTCATGATTTGTCAGTAGTCGGAAGGCTGCAACCGCTGTTTTCCTTGGTCTCTGGGGGATTATATCTGGGTTGGAAAGTAGTGTAATCCATTTTTTATCTTTGGCATTTGTTTCTATTTCTTGGAGGTGTGAATGAGAAAATTGTTTAATGATCAAGCGTTTTATTGAGGAATATGAGAAACTGAATTTAGACTTTTGTTTTATTGTTGTGCCTTTCTTTGCAAGTGAGTCTGCAGCTTCATTCCCCATGACTCCACAGTGTGCTGGAATCCATTGGAGATTAACAGTCTTATTAACTTTTTGGAGTTGTGTTAACATTTTGTAGCATTCTCTAATTTTTATTGACTTCTTTGTAGTATTTGAACATATTCCCTGAATTGCAGCTTTAGAATCTGAAAGAATTACTGCCTTGTTAAATTTATTTAAGGGAAGATTTAATAATTGTCGGAGAGCAATGTATATAGCCTCTATTTCTCCATCATAATTTGTTGTGTCTCTGCCAACAGAATGATAAAAGGAAAAATGTGAACACGTAACTCCAGCTCCAGTACAGTTTTCCGTGGAGGATCCATCAGTATATATGTGCAGCCATTCTTCTGTGGGATATCTAGTATTGATTGTTTCCAGAGCTAGAAGTTTTTGTATTCCTTTTGTGTGTCTGATTTACTTATTTCCTCTATTAATTCCAAATTGAAGGTAGGTTGTAATAATTCCAATGGATTTTCTCTTTTAAGTAGATTTTCTCTGGTGTTAGGAATGTTCAATTTGGATTTAATCTGTGTTACCTGTTCTACGAAACTACTATGAGTTTTAAGGATTGAAGGGGGGAGGTTCTCTTCTGTCCATTTAGAGTTTGGCAGTTGTAACATTTTCTCGTGTTGGAGCAATGCTTGTTCTTCTATTTTTGTTGTTATTGATGGGGTCCATGTTAAGGCAAGCATGGCATCGATAGGTGTGGATTTAACTGCTCCAGTGATTAGACGAAGAGCCTGATTTTGTATTTGTTCAAGTTTATTGATGTTAGCATTTGCTGCTGTTATTAAAGCTTCAGAACAGTACAAGAGGTTTGGTTTAACATACATTTTGTATGTTGTGTTAAGGACTCTCCTTGAGCAGCCCCATTTAGCACCAGCTAACCGTTTCAGGATTTGCAGTTTCTTTTCAAGCCTTCCCAATATTTGGAGATTAAATTTTCTTGGGTCATTAGACCTTCACACACTGATAGATGTTTTTTATGCATATCCTCTTTGGTGCTCAACATGCATAGGGGAGAGGTTACTAATTCTATTTTTTATAGATGTTCACCGAGACAATAATGGCTTATGAAAAGATGAAAAACAGTGAGTTGATTTTCTTGCAGAGTTTGGAATTAAACAATTTTTTTCCACTTCTTACCAGTTGAAATTTTTAAAAGAGGAGAGGTATCTTTCAAATTTCAGAGTGAATGTATTTTTTATTATTTGCCTAATTGACATGAATTAATGGATCTGAATAACCTATTTCCGTGGCATTCCCATGCTAGATTGCTGGTCTCCAGATGAAGAGTTCTCACACTTATTGCAGTTATTGTTACTGAAGCAGTACTTTGGTCAATTCCCCTGAATAAGGTTAAAAAATTAAAAATTTTAAAATGATTTTGTTGCTTAACGACAGTCAATTGCTAGGATCACATCAGCATCACCGGTGTACTGGAATTTTGTCCTGCAGGAGTTAGTTTACATGCCAGTAAATCTACTGACATGGAGTTGTCATTTTTAAGCACATTTAAAAACCATCAATCTGGGCCATCAATCTGTGACCTCAAGATCAGTAGGCCAGCGTCTAACCAACTGAGCCACCCAGACTAACAAATGCATGCTGCTGCAATTTGTCCTACCCTTACTGTTTGATATTCAATCATTCAAATGATTAATTTCATTCATGTAAAGCTTATATGTTTAACTTACCACTGTGAATTAAAAGCATCCTGTGGTGGCATGCCATAGCGCATGATGGCATTCAAGAATGCCTTCCTCTGTCGTGCATTGAAACCTAATACCTGCAAAACAAGCATTTTTCTGTTACTTTACACAGTAATTCAAAAAGAGGAAGTAAATTCTCAAAGCAGATTTTTAGTTTCATATGAACATCATCAAAAATTAAGCTAATGCACAAAGGTATCTGGTGTGCAGGAAGGCCTCTAATACAAGCTCACCAGAACTCCTATTCTAAAACATCCTGCAGGTTTATTGTTCCAAGTAGAGTTATCACCCTCTCTAGGTCTCAAGAGAAAATGCTTTATGCTACTTGGTATTCAAACTGCAAAATAATTTAAGTGAGTTTACTTACTTCAATATTGCCACCAACACGAGCCAACAAAGGAGGTAATGGACGGTCCTTTTCATCTCTGCGCTCCAAACGTCTGCGACTGCGACGTCCGGTTTCTAAATATTAAAAAGTAATTATATTACTCATATGGCAGTTTCATTCTCCTGGCCCTGTCAGCCACAATTGCATCAATTTATCACAAAGCAAACATTTGCTGGACTTACAAATAAATGATGCAATAAAACAATTTAAGGAAAACTAAATGTGGGTGGGAAACATGCATCAGAAACTCTCAGAGAACACAATCAGAACAATTATTGTTCCCAGAATGAATTGTGGCCCAACAATAATTAATAAAAATAAACAAATCTGATAATACCCTTTTGTTTTCCTTATTTTAAAAGTGTACAGACAGATATGAATAGAAACAGACAAATAAATTAAGGGGTCAAATATGAATGTCTTGTGGTGTGCGTGTTGTATGTGCGCGCGGGCGGATGGGCATGCGTGCATGTGTGCGCGTGTTTTTGTTTTTGAGGACAGAACAGGACAAACATACTTCAGTACACTTACCATCAGCCTTTTCATCGAAGTCGTCATCCTCCTTGTCATCATCTGCAAAACAAACGTGAGAAAACCTTAAGATCATAAATAATGGCAAAGACTTTAAGCAATGTCTTTTGTTTTCTAGCCTTGTAAAATAATTATTTCCCGCATAGTCATGTAATTTTCAACACTAATAAAATTATTTAGCTGTATTTAAGTTTTCAAAAGTTAATGTTTAACTCACCAGATGGAGCAGAGAAATCAGAGTTATAATCAGAGAGATTCTCCTGCCACGTAGCATCATCTCTACCTTCTACCGTGCCATCATTGTAATTAACCTGCATAGATATAACATTCATGAAAACATTGTTTTAGGCATTTACTTCTGTAACTACTTATCATCATAAATAAGTTATATAATGATTATATAAAAGTCTTCTAACTCCATTAGCACTACAGAAGCAAAACGTTTACCTGTTTGCGCACACGCTTGCCCTTGCCTAGTGTTCTTGCCATATCCTCTTGTTGCTGTTCATAATGATGCCTCAGGAGTTTAACCCAGTATGCTGGATCTGTGTTCTCTGCTTCCTGTTTAATGATTTCTGTTGGTTCCTCTTCCTGCAATAATTTACAGGCATACTAGTGTGATTAATATTTCAAGTACTCTAAATGGAAGAAACTTAGAACTTAATGTAAAACAAAAATAGGATAAAGATTTAGGAATTGCTGTGGCAAACTATCTGGGTAAACATCTGAAGAGAATAGGAATTTTTGAAAACCCCTACTGTCCACTGTACTACAAAGAAGAGGAAATGACAGAAGAACACCTTATGACTTGCAACAAACTATCCACCATCAGTTCCATCAAAGAAAAATATTGGAAAACCTGAGCTTCAGTGCCAATAGTCTGACATTAGACAACTACTACTACTACTTTCAGGAACATTCATGTTTGTGACTAAACGGTCCTTAATTTATTTGATGCTACAGGTAAACATTCTTGACTGAGCAAGTTTCAATTCTTGAATGAAAAAGAAAAATTATGGGCCACTATAGTTAATGCAGTTAAAAATAAAGACAAAATGTTGAATATCCATAAGTGACTAAAACTCAAATTATGGTTAATACAAAATTTAATGGTGAGTGGCAAGAGGAGCTAGTTAACACAAAATTCAATAAGAGGCTTGCCACGTCTTGCAGTGTTGTAAAGTTAAATTTGATGTGAAATCAGGCTGTAAGGCTGATGATATATCATTTGCACCCACAAAATTTATTTGCACAACAGGAAAGAGTAGTAGTGGTCAGCTGCCATTCAATTTTGTGTCTGCCATAAAACAAATAAAACCAAAGCAATGGCAATGAAAGGAAAAGAAATGCTTTTGTCAAAAATAGACATAACAGAAATATAGAACAGGTAACTAATTTTAAATATCTAGGAAATATAAGTTCTTAAAGAATGGATGCTGGCATGGATAAATAGCAACAAACGGAACAATTTAAAGGGGTTTTTGTAACATACATCTAAATCAGTGTAACTCAAATTATATAACAACCTCAGTTTATTATCTTGCTCTGAAACTTGGGACATTAAGAAAAGAAAAATGAACAAAGGTTAGAACAACAGCAGATGAAATTTCTGAGACCTCTAGCTGGATATTGTAGAAGAGACAAAGTTAGGAATGAAAGAATTAAAAATATCTTTTTATGCCAACCAACCAATGCTGGTGTTTTTAACACAAGCAGTGTGTGGGCAAAGTTCGAGACATAGAATTGGAACTGAAAAATTCAATGCTGCAGCCGGGGTTTGAATCACAGACCTTCTGCTTCATGCACAGCTGCTCTAGCCACTGAGCTACCATGGCAACTTATCAGTATGACATTAAATTCCATGAAGCGGAAGTTCTTTGGTTCAAATCCAGCAACTTTCTCTCAGTGGCAATTTATGAGTAGACTGAAGAAAAATGGCTAGACTTGGGATTGCATATAGCTATTTCTGCCAAAAGTAAAGGGCATGCCATGGAGAGCAGTTTAATGCTCTGGGTGCCTGGTATCACACCTCTAATCTGAATTGACTTTTAGTAGCATAAACTACTTCTTGAAGCTTTGAAATGTAGCCTATGTCTGCTACTGTTATTGGAATGCACCTGAAACTATGGATAACAATATTTATCCAAATGCTAGTGGTTTTTCCTTGACATTTTAGTTTTAAAAATCACACATCGGCTTGCACTATATATTTTCCAATTAGCATGTGGGAACAATAAGCTTCATATTTGATATATCCAACGACATGCATATGTTCTAAAAGATGAATAAAGGAAACTATTTCACAAATCTAGCGCAGGTGTGAACAGCAAAGCAGCATGTGGGAAATGCATAAGATTGCAGGTAGACCTTATCAGCCATATTTTGTGGATTTCATTTTGTATCATAAGTTACAAATTTAGCAACATGCCTGAAGACATTCTCATTTGCAAAAAGTTTTCTTTTCAGGCTACAACAGAATTTGGAGGATTTCCTTCCTACATCATGGCTGTAACGTTATGTTGACAGCTGATGGTAATGTAGATATAGATTTACACTTCCTATCCTCCTGCCTGCTGGCCTTCTTCACCCACTAGATGCATTTAATGCAATATTGAATGAAGAATACTTACAACAATGCATTATATGCTGTCTAGTTAGATCATTATTGCTGCTGCTGTCCTGGAAGTGTGTGATTACAAGAAGATTTATTAAAGCATTCATGGGCAGAACGTGTGTTGTAATTACGACTGTAATCGTGGCCTTGACATCTCCTACCGCAAGAAGTGTTCTGCATCAAGCAGGTTGCAGAACCTAACGTGTTGGGGTTTGCCCACCGCTGTTTTAAAGTGATGAAGCAGTCATAAGGGCTAAATTAAAAAATATATCTGTAGTAACGGATGCAATCATATTATATTTTGACTGTCTTACTTGTGATATTAAAATGCTTTATTACATCAAATTGAAGTCATTTTGCCTTGTTCTTAACTATAATCAAACCTGTACTGCAGATATTATGAAGACTATTCCACTCATACCAGATTATCACTGCTTGGTCATGGTATTATCACTTTAATTATATCACCTCCTCCTTGTGGTTCCACCAACCTAACACTTTGTTACGTTTCTAAACATCTGAATTATCCATTCGCGGTAAAAATAACCAGCAGGCCATTAAAAAATTGCAGATAAAAGATCTGACAAATATTCTAGTAAGGATATTGATATTTTAATTGAAGAGCCAAAGTCAAAAAATACAGAAATGAACAAGTCATGTGTGTGGAATCAGTTTTAGATGTTTTGCAACAAAAGAGGTTATGAACTCACAATGGAAACTCCAACTGAACAGATTGCTGATACTATGCGAGATTGGGCTATAAAAATTAAGAAATCAAATGGTGATGACTCTAAGGAATTCACTGTGAAAACCATGCGGAATTTGCCAAAATTGTCAACAGAAGTATTTCACAGATCATGGGCATAATTTCAATTAATTTATGTTCATATGTCTAACTCATCATTTCTCTGGATTAAATGCTAAAATTATTTATTCATGCCTACAAGCTTACTGGTTTTAACTGAACAAGCCGTGTGTGGGCAATGTTTGTGTTGGTAGGAAAAATGGTGTGTATACTTTACTGGAAGCAGGCATAACTCTTACATGGCTGTTGGTAGGTAAGAAGAAGACAAAACAAACGTACATATCCAAAATGTTGCCAATACAACAGAATAAAATTACTCAGTTGTGTAAACATAAATTAATATCAGTTAACTCAACAGTTTGAGAGGTAGAATTGAAACTGAAAAGTTCAAAACCACAGCTGGGATTTGAACCACAAACCCTCTACTTACCAGGTAGGTGCTCTCATTGAGGTAATTGTCTCTGACGTGGGACCGCCTTTGTGGTTTACTGAGAGAAATATGAACTGGCTGGAGAATTCAATTCATTATGGCAGGTTGTCACGATAGCTTAATGGTTATACCACCTGCCTGGTAAGCTGAGGGTCTGTGGTTCAAATCCCTGCTGTGGCATTAAATTTTTCAGGTCCGATTCTACCCCTTAAGTGAAAATAAATCTTAATTAAAATGTATAAATGTTATTCTAACTTCTTTACTTTTAAATCACTATTAATATATTTTCAATAGTAATTATTATTTATTTATGCCAACAAACTTACTGTTGGTGTTTTTAAACACACAAGCCCGGTAAGCGGAAGGTCTGTGGTTCAAATCCCAGTTGTGGCATTGAATTTTTAAGTTCCAGTTCTACCTCTCAAATTTTCAATAGTATTGAATAATTATTTTGCCCAATACTTGAAAAAAAAATATCGCTTGAGGTTTTCATATTTGGGATAATTTTTCTCAAGCTTCGCGCTTGCAAAATTATCACTATATGAAACCCTTTTGTGGTACTTTACAAATAATTTCATGCTTTTGAATAATTAAGAAAGCAACTTGCATAATATGCAATTACCTCTTCTCCTTCTTTGGTAACATAACTAGCCACTTTGAATGATGACAAGTATTCATTGGCCCAATTCTCCTTCTGCTCAATACCTTCCTTGGTCCTGTCCAGGAGTTCATCAATGGCTTTGTCATCATAATGAATGGCTTCATCTTCTTTTCCCTGGAAAAAGGAATTGCCAATGTTCAAAAACATTTCTACTTACAAAATGTCAGTTCCTAAGTCTAGTGAAGTGCAGTTATCACAAACTTTTATTAATTGCATAAGTAAAATGATGCAGAGGATTCAAACATGCTTAATCCTAAAGTTGACAAATTTCAGTAACACCTCATTCCTCAGGAATGACAAAAATAATCCTTAACTACCGCTCTCTATTTTCTTTAGAGCTACTAGTTCATTCATAGTTTGTGTTAACAGCAAAAGAAAACCTTGGTTGATTTAATTACCTGTCATTAAGACAGGATGCAAACTAAGTCTCATTGTATGATAATTAAGCTGACTGGAAGGGGTACATAGTGCAGTGAAAGTAACTCAAAATCTTTAGTCCCATGATGTTTATTTACAGATATATTAGAAGGGTCAGGTATAGTAATGCATACTAACCTAAATGAACAAGGGAATACTAAAGAGATAGAATTGGAACTGAAAAATTCAATGCCAAACTGGGATTTGAACCACAGGCCCTCCACTTACCAGGTGGGTGCTCTAACCATTAAGCTACTGTGACAACCTGCCAGAATGACATTGAATTCTCCAACCAATTCATATTTCTCCTGGTAAATCACAAAGGCAGTTTCGCACTACACAATTACCCCAATGATGACTTAGTGTCATAAGTACTTTATGTCCCAGGATTAAATAACTTTCAGATGGTAATTATTATTTATGCCAATTCTACCACTCAAACATTGCCCACACATGGCTTGTATGTTTAAAAACACTAACAGTAAGTTTGTTGGCATAAATAAATAAGGAAATACTAGACTTGCTGGTGCAGATGAATTAATACTCATAAAAAGCAATTCATGAAATAAAGAAATTCTGTGCAGAGTAGGAATTCAAGTTATATTTTAACTACAATTAGTGATACTCATAACGTTTAGTAATAGTTTTTGAAAAAGGAAATAAACTAAAAATATATGAATGACGGAAAATGAATGGAAAAAATTTATAGATAGTAAATGCTGATTATTTACATAACACAGTATAAAGAGAAACACAAATTTCTTTGCGCTTAGGTTCTTCTGCACCCGAACAGCCACTACATTAGATATCCTGATATAAAATCCTCCAAGGCTTTCTGAAAATCAAGCTTTTCTTTTATTAAATGATAATGTACTCCAACTATACTCTGTTCATCAAGAGATTAGAGGAGATGTAAACAAAGCACCGGTTTGTATCACTCCATGGCCACGTGCATTCACAATGACGCAACACAGTTACCTACCGCTACATGTAGGTATAATATACATTTTACACTACTAAAAGGATATATTTACTTGATCCAAATAACATTAGCACATGGAAATTAACTGCTACTTACGTCATCTCTGTCCACAATAACACTTTTTCATTTCCTGCTCACAATCTCAAAACCAATCTCCAGAAGCAGCTTTGAGGGAAGTTCATTTTAAATCTGGAAGATCGGGATCAGAGTTAACTGCCAACAGCACTTTAAGGTGGGGGTTCATTGTTAACAAAGAACTGGTGAACTTTTCGACGGATTGCAGATCTCACAAATTTGTCACAAACAACATCCACCATTTACCTGGCACGTGGTCACTTTTTGCTGGGATCTTCACCAACTGATGACTTTTCTTTGCGTGTGCTGTAAATACTTGCAAATGACACACTGGTACACTCGGATGTTAATTTCATCACGTCTTTGATAGCAAGTTTGGGATATATGTCGCAGAATTTGTTAAAAACATTCAATATTGTTGTCTTTTCACCACTTCGCAACGGTTTACCACGCTTATGTTTCATAACACTCACTTGTTCTGCCATGTTACTTTCATACTGAATAATGTGCGCACAGAATGAAATAGGCCGGTTACAAATTCACTTAACTGCGTATTCTTACACTTTAACTATGCTTAGTACACTTATTTTATGCTTTAGCAAACATTAAGTGACATTTCAGACCTTAGTAACAGTATTTCTTCAAGGGACTATTTACATGGCGAAAGCGTTATGAGGGCACGCTGAGGTCAAAACGACGTGGCTTTGTTTACGTCTCCTCTAATCTCTAGATGAACAGAGTATAGGTGACTGAATAAATCCCTAGCAATGTAAGGTGTAGGGAATTTAAATAACCTGTGATAACTGCTGTTAACTGAGAGGCAAGAGGCATAGCTGCACTTACCTCTTCTTCCTTGAAGAGCTCTTCTGTTCCAAAGCGCAGAATGTCATCCAGTTCTTGTTTTGAGAAAGTTGCTCCTCTACCACCCATACCTGGTCTCACAACCAAGTGAGTGAGCATCATTTTACGTTTTGCTACTTGTGTGACACGTTCTTCAACAGAATTACGAGTTACGAAGCGATAGATCATCACCTGAAGTAAGAGAACAAATTATGTGACCTTAAGTACAATATCTTTCTCAGGTTTTTCAGCAAGGGTTCAGAAAAAAAAGTAAACAGATGTATGTGTATTAAATATTAAAAACAGGACTATTAACAGTGAAATATTCTAAAACCAAACTCAAACATGTATGTGTTTTCTTTCTTGGAAGTTTTGAAAACTGTTGTTATAATCAACTGAATCCAAAGGTGAGTTGATAAATAATACTACACAACACTTACTTTAGAATTTGATAATGGGGGAAAATCAGCAACTGAAACATGTTTTTAAGGAAATCAAGTGTTGTGTAGCATTATTAATCAACTCACTTTTGGATTCAATGTGTATGTTTCTTTTCTCTCTTTCCTATAGTTTGCGCATTTCTTGTTGGTAATTCATGTTTGTTGCCGGGGAGGAGTTTAATGTCACTCTGGTCTCATTTCACTGCCAAAGGCACCAATTAGAGGCAAGCTGTTTTCAAGCATTTCCTTGGCAATGAAAGAAGCAAACTCTGTTGCCTGCAGTTAACATTATATAACGTGTGTTTTTCAATTTAGCACTGTAGCTGAATTTCGGATATACATCAGTTTACTTGTTTTGTGTGCCCTGTTTAGATTTTGAAGTGCTGGTATTACAGTGGCACTTATGAACACAAAATTCAGAGATTTTTATGTTTTGATGCATCTATATCAGGCTTTAATATGTTTAATTTATGTCTACCGAAAATTAAGTAAAAAAATACAAACTAAGGTGCTCTGGAAAAGTGAAAAAGAAATGTTTTTGGAATAGGTATTCCAATAAAATGACAGATGCATGAAATTATATGCTGCATAAGAAAATAGTTTGATGAGAAAGAGAATGGGGCCTCTAATGTGTATTGCTTAAGCCCTAGATAGTACAGTACATGCAATCGGAATAAGCAAGTACAGAATAGTTAGAGTAGGCAAAGAGAACTATGAGCTTGGAGTCCTTAAGGAAATATGTTTAGTATTATTAAACCAAAAACTGAACTGTCATCTTCCAAACTTGAAAATCCAGGGAAGAAGAGGACAGATAAGTTCTTCTTCACGGGGCACTACAGCTCGGTTTGAGCCTTGGCCTTTGCTACTAGTGTGTCTCCAGGCATCTCTATTTTCTGCCTTAGACCTCCATCCTTGGATCCTCATAGGCATTAGATCCTCCTCCACACTACCCATTCCCTTCATTTCCTTTGGCATTCTATTATCATTCGTTATTATAAGATCACTCAGCTATGTTAGTCTGTGATACTTTGTAAATCTATCTTGGCCATTCATTAGATCATTCAGCTCCTGGTTACTAGGAATTCTCTGTGTGTTTTCTCCTCCTTCAAAGGTCTACAAATTTTTTTTAAAGTATTCTTTCAAACGAGGATAGATAACCAGGTTACAAACCTGGGTCCTTTTTAGCAGGATGAATTTGCCGTCATATTTATGAATGCCACAGAAGAAATGAACATCCTACCATATCCAGAACCATATAATAGGATTTAGCAATAATGCTGATGATAGCGATTTGCAAATGAGCAGCACTTTCCTACTGGAATAAAACAAATTTGGGTATGGCTCTTATTTAATATGCTGAATTAAAATAGTTTCATATTACTCAGTCTGGTTCTTGTAATTTGTTGTAATCAAGTGAACAAGAATTTCAGTTTACTTAACGATTGTCTTGCAAAATTGCATTATGCAAATGATTATTGCTTATCTTATAATAAATGCGATGTAAATATAGAATAAAACATAATGGTAAATGTGTTTAAACACTTCAAATTGAATCTCCATCCGCTTTGTATTTGCTGTCTTAATCTGTAACTGGTGCAGTCATTGTTAATTTCTGTGAACTTGTGTGGCAGCTGCTTGTGTTTCTGCTACGCCAACATTCACCACATGGACAATGGTGCTGAAAGTGATATGTTGTCTCCACTGGTTGAAACATTGATCACCAATTAAAGATGTGCAGACTAGTTCTGATGATAGCAAAGAGCAATTAATTATCATAAATCACAGACCTATTAAAATCTGGTAGTACACAGCAATGCTACAAACAAACTAAAAATTATCAGGACTTTAAATTACGCCCAAATGTAACTGTTCTTTAGCTCTGTGTATGTACTTCAATTACTCCTAATGGAGAACCTTTGATTTCTTTATCAAGAAGGTAACAGAAAGGAATTTAGATCACCTTACAAGAAAGATTGCTAGTTGGTTAGTGACACTAACTCCACTTACTCAATTCAAATTCAAAAGATGTTTCAAAAGCTATTAATTCCATCTTCAGCTTTGGTTCTTGTTTCACTTTACATTTCCAACTTCTAACTTATTTTATTACCTTATTTGCTTGGCCGATACGATGGGCTCGAGAGAAGGCTTGGATATCATTATGAGGGTTCCAATCTGAGTCATAGATAATTACTGTATCAGCAGTGGCTAAGTTAATACCCAGACCTCCAGCTCTGTAAAGGAAAATAGTTGTTAAGAAGGAAAATTTAGGCGACAAATGAGTTTTAACACTTTGACATAATGTATCTGCAAGTTTGATAGTGAATAAAAAGCAAAATACACAAGCAGAATTCTAACAGAATTTTTTGTTTTTTCTACCTCGTAAATAATAGGTAGAGAAGGTATTGCATTCCACATAAAAATTTGATAGAGATTTAACAGTAAAAAAACATTTTCAGATTTCATTAATGAGTAAATAAACAAACACAATCAATATATAAATAAAAAGAGTACTTTTAGAAAAGTGTGTGAGGCAGAGAACAGAATAATCCCCCCACCCCAAACTATCCTTTACATTGAACATTTTTCAAAAAATCTCAGAAGGCAACTTTGCCTATTTGAACCAAAATACTTTGGAAAATAAGAATCACAGTGCTCAACAGCTTCTCAATTTAAAAACTTCTACAGTATTTATTGCACATTCTTCTCCTCTTCTTTCATTCAATGTCTACTACATCTAGTCCCATAGTGATCAATACAGAGAAGCACTAAACTCACCTGGTAGAAAGCAAGAAGACAAACTGCTGAGCTCCAGGAGCGTTAAACCTGTCTATTGCCTCCTGTCGTATAGATCCAGTAATATTACCATCTATTCTTTCATATTTGTACCCTTCGCCATCCAAATAATCCTCTAAAATGTCCAACATTTTGGTCATTTGTGAGAATATCAACACTCTGAAACACAATTACATTTATATGACGTTTATTGTGATAGCCATATCACAAATTTAGTTTTTTTTTTTAAATTTATATTGTAACAATGCTACTGAGCAAGAAAAAAATATAAAACAATGCAAGCTGAAACGATCCTGAGAGCATTCATTTGCCTTATGTGAGTTAAGGCATTAAAGCTAGACATGTATTGGGCCACGTAAGGTATGTTGTAGAGAAGAACTTGATGGGCAATGTTTCTCTTTATAAAGAAAATACAAGTATTTTCTTTTTTTGCTGAACATGTTGACCATTTATTTAACTTGGGCCCATCTTATCTAAACTCACAGGCAGAAGAAGCTTACCTGTAGCCCCACCAACAGCACAACTCTGGTTATGACAGGAGAGATTGCCTTATGGCAATCAATCCAAAGCCATGGTTTCCAATTTATTAGACATATTGCACAAAAATTGAAAGCCTATTACATCAACTTCTACCTAACTTAAACCAGGGATGTTAATTCGTGACCCACAGTGTCATTCTCCTACTTCACCCCTCAACCAGTGTGTGTTACAGGTGATTGCAATTTATGATGACAAAGCGCTCCAACAATACAAGCTCCTTGGACAGTAGGCAAACTAAAGAACAAAACAGTGGAATGGGTTAAATCTCACATTCCCTCCACTGGTTTAAACACTTATAATTTGCTGGTATATGCATGCAAAGAAGCTCTTAACATGCTACAGAAGACAAAAATGTACTTTTATAAGTAGATATAAGGCACTTATATGGAGTCAACTTAAAGCTCTTCATATTTTTCCTTGATGTGCAGCTGAGGATATGAGCAATTACTCAACAACACAAGTTCTGTTTACCTAAATGGTGAAAGAAGTTTCATTGACTCCACATGGGTGTTTTATATCTAGTGAGTTCTGCTTTATTGAGTGATTCGCCCAATTTGATTGATACATACCAGTAAGTTTAAGTAAACTAATCCTTTGCAAAGACAGGTTGTTTATTTGTGAAAGACACGATAATTAAAAATATTTAAAGAAGCGGCAAATTTTGCAGTTGCATTAGCTTTCTTTTCATGTACCAGTTTGAACAAACTATAGAACTATAATAAAGAAAATTACTTCTGCTTTCTTCTTTCTTGGAGAGGATGTTATCAATGTGTTGTATCTTAAGGTCCACTTGAAAGTATGTAGGTAATATATACATAAATAATAATCAGTAAAGTACAACATTTGGATTAATTTAAAAGTTAAGCTGCATTACCTGTGACCTTGCTCTTTAAGTTTACGCAACATAGTAGATAAGAGCACCAGCTTTCCTGATGCTTTGATCAGAGCACTGCTCTCATAAGATCCATTAGGAGTTGTTGGTGCCTCTTGTGCAGCAGCAGGGAAAAGATAAGGATGATTACAGCATTTCTTTAAGTCCATCATAATATTCAGCAATGACACCTGCAATTTATTTAACATGATTAGGTATTATTCTATAGAATTATTAAAAGTTGGGCAACCAAGCCTAAAACTCAAGCATCAGCACTAAGATGAAATGTGTACTCTGTACTTTGGAATTAACAACACGAACAGTGAACCTAAAACTTTGTTGAACTACCACTTGGTTCTGAATTTCAAATAGCTATATGTTTCTTTAGAAATATTGCATTAATTTCTCTTAAAGGACTTACTAATGGGAACCTTACCTGTTGTCCACCACCTTTTGGATTCAGAGCTTCAAAGTTCCTTGTAAGAATGAATTTGTAGTATTTCTTCTGCATTGGGGATAATTCCACTCGAACGATGAACTCTGATTTTGAAGGCATGCTCTGCAATACAAAATATAAAAGCTATCTATCTTTTTCTTCCAATTGATTTTTCATTATAGTTGTATTGAACATTAATGTAACAAACATATGGGCCAAAAGTCTAGTATGATTTGTGTAATAACTTTGAATAGTTGAATAGTTCAAATTAGTGTATTGCAAGCACAATCACAAGTAAAATTTGGAAGCCAGGTCATGAATTCCATGAAGAAATATGAGCATTAGGTTCACAAAGAGTAATTACTGTTATGAACAATTAATTGTAGTTACAAGGTAAACAGATTCCAGTTGAACAACTAAGCAAACTGAACCTCCTTATTTTAGTTTACTGTTTTTACTATCACTGAAAGATGTCTTGAATAATAAGCTATTCAAAGCTTACTTGTTTTCAAATTTCATTAAGAATTTCAACAATTACAGTTTGTCCACATCATGGTGACGCTCCACATGCGGGAGAGAGGAGAAATTAAGAAGTGACCAGAGTTGTGGGGAACCAGTGAGTGATGTCAGAACTCAGGCAGTCACGGAATTATAAACAATTATTGTGATGAAGTTTGTGAATTTAGAGGTAGCAGAGTTAACGGAACAATGCGTCTGCACTAAATTTTGTGTGAAACTCAAGAAAACACCAAATAATGCAGGAAGCTTATGGTAATGAGTGCTTGAGCCGCACTCGGTGTTATGAATGGTTCACATGGTTTAAAAATAGTCGGAGGGAGGTTGAAGATGATCCTCGTTCAGGATGCCCTTCGACATCTACTCATGACGCTTATGTCAGGAATGTCAACGAAATTGTGCATGCCAATTGAATACTGACAGTATTCAGATACTGACAATACAGATTGCAGAAGAATATAACACTTCAATTGGATCATGTCATGAAATCCTGACACAGCATCTTGGAATGCATCATGTTGCTACCAAGTTTGTCCCACAGCTCACAAGTCGAGACCAGAAAGACCAATGCACCCGCACATTCATCTCTGTTGGTGCAGAACTGTTGCACAAAAAACGAAATCAATGTGCTGTCTCATCCTCTGTACTCTCCAGACCAGCCCCCTGCAGACTTTTTATTACTTTCTCTACTCGTAAGTAGGGGAAGTATTGTATTTCACCCAAAAATTCAATGTCGAGATTTCACCGGAAATATATGGTTTGAGACCCCCTGAATAATAATAATAATAATAATAATAATAATAATAATAATAATAATAATAATAATAATAATAATAATAATAATAATAATAATAATAATAATAATAACAACAACAACAATTTAAAAAAAAAAAGCATTTTTAGAAAAAGGTCCGTGTGTATTTCTGTCTGTCAGTCTGTGTGTCCATTTGTGTCAGTCTGTGAACAGCATAATTCAAAAATGAAAAGTAGGTTAAAAACCAAAGTTAGTATTTAAGTTTAGTGTCTTTCAAGGATGTGACACAAAGATTTTGAACAAAATAGCCCCATCCTAAACTACCCCTTACATGGAAAATTTTTCGAAAAATTTGATTTTCTTGAAAATGGCTAAAGATTTTGATTAAAATGTCATATGTTTGAGATATTTTTATGACAAATGAAATGCATATCTTGAATTTTCTGGCTGTAGCCCCTGTAGTCGTATTTACTCTGGACGACTCTTGCATAACTGGTAAACTGTTGTAGATGAGACCAAATCATACTGCACAAAAAATGCAGATCTTGCTAAAATACACAATGTATATCTAAATAAATTTTCTTGTAGGGTGAACCATTTCGGAGGTATTCCTTGTTATTTGTGTCAGTTTTGGAAAATTTAAAAATTTCGTAAAATGCAACATTGTTGTTAATTGTTTTATATGTTAAGTGTGCAAAGAGAATGGAATCTTAAAGCTTTAAAAGATTTGACTATTGCACAAAGCCCATTGTATTCTAATATTCCCCTTGCACCTACAAGGAAATAAGCAATAAGATAATTTGTACAGCTCTGTGAGTGCAACAGATCAGATTTTTTCCAAAGTTGAAGATCCCATTGAAAGACAAAGATTTGCAACGATATACACTTTGTATGATCCAGAAAGAAGTGTACCAAAACTGCTTTTGGACAAAGTTCCGAAATTTTTTGAACAGACCTTGTAGGTAGATGAATGGTGTAAATTTTTTGAACAGACCTTGTAGGTAGATGAATGGTGTGTTGAAGGGTGAGTAGAGGACATGTGTATGTGTAACATAAAAGAAACGTGTGTAGAGAAAACTGTGTCAATATAATACACTGCATATAAAATGGATAGCACATACATCTTCTCCATGGAAAAATACATATACTTATCAAATTTCAGGGTGATCGGTCAAGCAGTTTCGGAGATTAGCTGTTACATATATATATCCATTCATATATAAAATATAATACATTACAAACAGCTTTCATAAGTTCTCAAATTTGAAGGACTGTGTATTGTCAACTAATGCAGACTTACACAATGGGAAACTTCTTTCAACATCAACAGAATATACCAGGGCATTGTTAAAGCAACAATTAATGGTGCAGGTTTCGAGTTCTTCATTAAGGGAATACTTCTTACTTCACCATATAAATTTGATTTACTGATAATTTCTTCAAGTGCTTAGAGTTTTGTTGAGTTCCATTTATCTTTAAATGATTTTACTATGATTCACAGCCATATCCATGGCCTACTTTAAATTGACAAGCCAGCTTACCTTCAGCACATCAGCCTTGAGACGTCGCAACATATGAGGTCCCAACATTTCATGAAGTTTCTTAACTTGGTCTTCCTTTGATATATCAGCAAATTCATTCTGGAATGCTGCTAGATCATTGAACTTCTCTTTGCACAAGAAATTCAACAAATGGAAAAGTTCCTCCAAATTGTTCTGCAGAGGAGTACCCGTCAACAGAAGCTTGTACTGAATATTGTATGATGCAAGCAATCTGAAGAACTGTAAAAGAAACATGAAAAACCATAAAATGTCTTGCACAACAAATGTACTTACAAAATGTTATTTTAAATAGTGTACACAATACTTTCTTCTTAAATATTAGTGGACAAGTTTTCCTTCAGTCAAAGCACTTAAATATTTCTGCTTCATTTGTACTTCTATATTTTTATCAGTCCCCTTATTCTGCACAAGTTTGAATTAATAGGAGTCGGCAAAATCTATAAGCATCTAGCAACACCAGGAAATATTTCATTTATATGATGTAAGCAGTATGAACAAATTTTATTTGGATAATGCCTTGGATATGAACTATATGTTTTGACTATAGGATAATTATTACATCTAAGGAGGTAATAATCATATGATCATTATGCCCCCTCCATTTTAAATATGTTTGATTATTATCTATTCTTAGCAACTTCAAGATACTCAAAACAAATTGGAAACTTGGATCTGTGTAACATCATACACACATTTAACTAGATTCTTTTTTTAAATACATTTTCTTCCAGAATATTGTGTTAATATAACATTTTACCTTTGGTTCTGAGGTTAGGCACTGTTTAAAATTTAGAGGCTGGTACCAAACATACACTATGCAACAATGTGGTGATTTTTTAACAAGATAAGTAGAGATTCATTTTATTGTGTAAATTTTATAATAATGCCAACATTTATATTTAATTATTCATAAAACAGTCATAATCAGTATCAGATACGTTAGATACATTCACAAATTAATTTGATAATTTCTAAATTTTTATGATATTGATGAAGATTATTTCGTGCTCACTATAAAAAAGGAATTATAAGCTATTTTATTTCTGCACACTGTAGAAAGTAAAACTGATTTTGAACTATAATAGTATTCCATATCTTAATTTTACTAAGGCCTTTTGGATAAAACGAAAGACTGAAGTTCATACATAACTTGGGTACTCATTCACTAATAACCGGAAGATGTTTTAATAGTGAAGTAAATAAAATTATATGAGCATCAGTTTAACACCATATTTCATTTATTGAAGGCATGTTTTGCAATCTTCACTGTTGAGAACATGTAACACCACAACTACAACCACCAGTCGGTTGATGGTGAAAATGTATTCTCAAAAGGTGATATACAGAGACCGGAACTTAGGCAGAATGCCTTTTTAACTGTGTCAAATGTATCTTCAATTTAAAAGTGAACCTGTACTAATTATACCTTTGTGATTGAAATGCCACAGTTTTATGTTGCCTTTTCCTGCCTTTTTAAATATAAATGCCTATTTTATGAAATAAATGCTTTTTATTGCCTTTATTTCATTATTTATCTATTATTTATTAAACATTTTCTTCAGGTACACTTTATTCCAATAACAGTCTGTAACAATCAAAGTTACTTTGCTGAATGTATATTATTGTCTTTAATGTCATACTGGCAAACTGGCCAGGGTAGCTTAGTGGGTAGAACAGCCACGTGTGCAGCGGCAGATCTGTGGTTCAAATCCTGGCTATGGCATTAAATTTTTCAGTCCTGATTCTACCTCTCAAACCAATGTTCATTTAACTAGAGTACACTTATTGTAACACCTGTTATTTTCTAATTTAAAAGAATACTTTTTTGAGAAGAACATTGCATGTGTTACGCATAAAAACTATCTAATGATACAAATGTAACTGATGAAACAGTTAACACCTTTTTATGTAATGTAATGTAATGTAATGTAATGTAATTTATTGCGCCAGTTTATCAATTTTACATTGACTTTGGACATGTCAGTTATACATACAGTTATACAATTTTACAAATACAAATTATTTACAAATATAACAAATTTACATATTCATAAATTATGTTGACATAAATAAAATAATAACACATTTACAGTTCATTTAAATCATACAAGGCTTTGTCTATTAAATATTTTTTTAGCTTACATTTAAATAGTCTTTTTGAGCTGACAACAGATTTTAATTGTGTTGGTAACTTGTTGAACATCTTTATTCCTCTTATGCTAACGTCTTTCTCTGTGATGCCCTTATTAACATTTTGTCTGTGGAAATCAGAGTTGTTTCGTGTGTTATGGTCATGTATTTGATTATTTCTTGTTAAGTTTTGCTTTTCTATTACATATAATATAGTCCTATAAACATACAGAGAGAAAATGGTGAATATTTTTTTATTGATAAAAGTATCCCTGCATGTTTCCCTTGGTTTTAATTTGTACATGAGTCTAATGCATCTTTTTTGAAGAATAAATATTCTTTCCAAGTGTGTTTTTGCAGAACAGCCCCAAATTTCTATCCCATACATCATGTGGGAATATATGCAGCCAAAATAAATAAGTTTCAAGATATATATATCTCCATATGTCCGAAAATGCCTTAATAGGAAAACTGATTTGCTGATGGTACTACAAATGTGGTTAATATGCTCTACCCATTTTAATTGATTGTCTACTACTATGCCTAAAAATTTATGTGCTTGCACTTCCTCGATAGTGTTACCCTGTATTTGTAAGCTCAGATTCAAAATATTTTTATTTGATGTGTTAAATTGGATCATTTTTGTTTTTCCCATATTACATTTAAGGTTGATAGCCTCGAAATAGTTCAAGATCTTGGAAGCAGAGTTGTTCATATTTATGTTCAATTCCTCTGTGTTTTTACTCCAGCAAATGGCTGTTGTATCGTCTGCGTAGGTGACAATAGATGTATTTATTGGGTGCACAATGTCATTAACATATATAATGAATAATAAGGGTCCCAATACTGTTCCTTGGGGTACTCCATACTTACTGATTCCTATTTTTGAGTGTATTTTATTGATGAATTTACCTTTTTTGTGGGAGACTTCTGTTAACTGACTTCTTCCATTAAGGTAACTACTGATTAGTTTCTTGGTTAGACCTCTAATTCCATAGTTTTCCAATTTATTCAATAAAACTTTATGATCGACGCAATCAAAAGCCTTAGACAGATCAAAAAATAAAGAGCTAACCTTATAGTTATTTTCCATTTTCTTGGTAACTTCTTGAATAAACTGGCTAAGAGCAGTGGATGTGGATTTTCCTTTTCTAAAACCATGCTGGAAGTTTTTTAATAGTTGGTGCTTGTCGAAGTAAGAAATAAATCTTTCTAGTAAGACTCTTTCAAAGAGTTTGGCCACCTCAGAAGTTAAGGTTATTGGCCTATAATTATTAACATCTTCTTTGTTTCCCTTTTTGAATAACGACTTTATTATTCCTAGTTTTAATAATTTTGGAAATTCTCCTTCTTCTATAGAGCAGTTAATGAGATATGTTAATGGTCTAACCAGAGCATTCCTACAATGTTTCATTATTGCTGGACTGATCTCATCCCACCCACTACTTGATTTATTTGATAAATTATTAATTGATTTACTAATTTCGTTTTCTGTTACTGGTCTGATAAAGAAAGAGGACTGGACAGGTGTAATAATAGCAGCATTATCTGAATACTTCGTTAAGTCTGATGTTTGCATGGCCATGTTGATAAAAAAGTCGTTGAATTTATTACTTACAATTACAGGGTCCTGTGTCAATTTCCCATCTATGTTTAGCTGAATATTTTTATGAAATTGTCCGTCTTTTCTAGTGTCATTTATCAAATTCCATGCAGATTTGTTAATATTTTTGGAATTCTCCATTTTTGCTCTGTATGCTTTAGCTTTTACATTCTTTAGCTCATTTAAATATTGTTGTTTTACAGTCTTATACTTATTTTTATAATATATGGTTGACGTACTCTTATACAGTATATGCATATCTTTCAGTTTCTCTTTTAGCCTAACCAATTCTACTGGCAACACAATTCTTTCTTTTTTAATCTTATTTACTGTACCTTGTTTTAGTGGACAACAATCATCAAAGTGTAATTTAAAGACCTTATAAAAGTTATTCCATTTATTATTTATACTATTATAGCTATAGATAGAATCCCAGTTTTCATTATTTAGTTTATGTACCAATCTAGATATATTTTCTTTCCTTAGATCCCGAAATACTCTTATTTCCTTTGGCTGTGTCTCATATTTAGCAATGTGAAATTGGATGATTTGAGCATAATGATCTGATATGTGAGTATTAATTATGGAATATGAGTGTTCTGGTATATTGGATGCTATGTGATCAATAGTTGAGGATGTATTTAATGTTACTCGAGTTGGTTGTTGGATTATGTCCTTGATATTATACATATCTAGTACCGCTTTTAACTCTTTGTATGAGTGGTCAGATTCATCTAGATTTATGTTGAAATCGCCTCCAAGAATAACTTTAGTATCTTTGTTCAGGTGTCTATGTAGCAGTAATTCTAATTGGGAAATAAAATCTTTAACAGAGGCTGAAGGTGACCTATACAATCCAATTACAAGTATGTTCCCTTTATTTGTTCCTATCTTTATAGCAGTTGCTTCAAATAGCTTTTCTATGCAAAATTGTTCTATATTTATTACTGTGGTCTTTATGTTGTTCTTTGTGAGTATCATAACCCCCCCTCCCTTGTAACTTGATCTGGAGTATTTACTAGCAATTTTATAATTGTCGACTTTACAGACATCTGTATATCTGATACTTTAGTGGCAGTACCATCTAAGTAACTATCAAAAGTTGATGGAAATTACTGAAGATATGTACAGATTATTCTAGGAATATACACAGCATATTTAAGATATTTCATATATCATAAAATGTAGCACAATAAAATTAATAAATATACCTTGGACTGGTTACTCTTAAGGCGATGGGCTTCATCAACAACTAACACTGCCCAGTCAATGGAACCGAGGCACGCTGCATCAATGGAGATAAGTTCGTAGCTAGTAAGCAGAACATTAAACTTTATTGTGTTGGATCTGATTCGTGATGCTCTACTACCTCTTACAGCTCCCTCCTCAAATGAGAGTTCATTTTCACGAATTACTGCCCTAGAATCCTTGTCACCAACATATGTCACCACATAAAAGTCTGGTGCCCATGTCTCAAATTCACGTTCCCAGTTGATTATTGTTGAAAGGGGCACGCTCAGCTGAAAGATAAGACAGCGATTAAATGCTGAATTGCTAAGAGTTATTTGGAGTCTTGCTTATAATACAGTTCAAATGTTTACATTCAGATACTTTTATTATACAACCACTTACTATGTTTCAGTGGGAGTTGAGTGCACTGGAACCATAAATTAGTCTTGGGAAGCAACCAAGTGAGAGAATAAACAGAATAAATAAGCAAGCTGACTTATTATTTTAAATACTACTGTACATCAAGTACATGTTTACATGCAATTATGAATGATGAGAAATAAAACATTCATTTATTCACACATGCTTCGAGAAAAGTTTAAGCAAGCTCCAAATATAATTACACAATTTTTCATTAACTAAATTTTCTCATCTTAATTTTGCAAACAGTATGATTTTCTATAATATATAAAGTATTAAAATGTTATATAAAGTAAAGCACGAATAAAGAGAAGCACATTAGAATATAGTTTATATAGTAATAAAGACTTACCAAAAATGGACCTTTGCAGTGACCTTCTTTATACAAAGAATACAAGAAGGTTATCGTCTGAATGGTCTTTCCAAGACCCATCTCGTCTACAGATAAAAAAAAATATTTATGGAATGAAATATTTCAATATGCCAAAAATATTTAATTAGTTACAAAATTTTAATTAGATATCAACAGAAGTTAATAATATTCAAACAATGTTTTAACATTGTGTATCTATGTTACATCAAGCTTTTACATTATAATGTTAACATGTTTTTAATGTTTCCACTAGTGACTGAGAGATGGAGGTCTATATCTTGTGGTTTTTGGATTTACAGCATGGAGCACTGAGCTAGTCACTATAGGAGAATATGTAGCACCTGATATAAATATAAATGAAAGCCATATAAACAAAATAATTAGTCTTAATATATTATAGGATTTTGCCGGGACTGCTGGAAAAAACAACTGTATAAAGTGTATAAAAGAGGTTTTACTGTATGTCATGACCAGAGATAAAAAAGATTATTTGGCTATAAAAAATAATTCACATTAACAAAAGCATAAAAAGTTACAAACTATACCCCGGCCGCTGTAAGTTTGCACTTGACAACTAGCAGTTAAGTTGGTACACTCTCAGAATAACAGATGAAAAGCATCGTCTGTAAAACTTCCTGAGCCAATCACAGGGCAGCATTCTGGTTGGTCGGTTGATAAGTCAGTTGGTCACAAAGCAGAAATGGGAGAGGGAGACACTCTGTTGCTGGATATCACTGCTTCCAGCCATGTGCTTATGTTTGTGATTTCTGTCACATGCATCTAGTTCTTCGCAAGTTGTTTATTATATGCTATTTTTATAGTTATTGTTGCTGTTTATTTATATTCTTTATTTTATATAATGTTTATATAAATTATTTGTGTTATAGACACTGTTCGCCGAGTGATTCACAAAGTGAAAATCCTATGTGTGCCACTAAATATCCAAGCATTGGAATTAAGAAGAATGAGGGAATTTCATGAAAAAGAGAACAAATACATGGATATATATGGGCAACCCTCTATTCCTGCTGATAAAGTTATAGAGCGGACTGCAAGAACACTTGGATTAAGCAGAACAACCGTAATCAGCAAGGGAGCAGTGCTTCAAGAGATGGAAGACAAGGTTGCTACACCGTCCAGAATGCATCAAGTATTTTTTATCAACTCCAGGGAAGAAAAGAAACCAAATTCATCCGGTCACAGAGCTTGATGGTTTTGAAATATACACCATTCAAATGCACATTTACGCCTGTTACGGCAGAAAGGAGTATCCAATTGTACGGAAATTACTTTTCACTGGGGCCAAAACATCACAGAAAGCGGTGTTGAGAGAGATAGGCTTCCAATATAAAAAGGTAAATGGACGAAAAGTGCTACTGCAAAAGACACACAGTAGTGGTGCAAAAGTGTTTTTGCAAATCTAGTCAAAGACCTAAACAAAATTGTGTAGCTGGACGAAACATGGGTCAATGCAGTGACACTGTAATAAAATACCCGCATTTACCTCCAATTCTTAGAAATAACAAAGAAGTTTATTGTCCTTCTGCATTCCTAGCTTAGCAACTTTGACAACGTCGCAAGCACAGAATAGCCAACTTGACGTAAATCCATACGAGCTGTCAAGTGCACACTTACAGCGGCCAGGGTATAAGTTCAGGTAAGAATGTTTTAAACATAGTATGAATTTGTTACTTACATTTATGTATTAATGAATTGCTATTATCAGGTTTCTAACTCTCAATGCTCTGATTTACCCATTTGTTGAGATTAGTTAAGATGTTATTGTACTTGCAAAAGCTTCATAATATACCTAAGGAATTACGATATTGAATTGGGAGAAAGTATTTATGATTAATATAATTATACTACAAATAAAATAGGCAACTGAACTGAAATGAACCACCATGGTCTACCTGTTTAATTATCTGCAAATACCAAAATACTGTTATTATTATTTATTCCAACAAACTTACTGTTGATGTTTTTTTTTTAAACACACAAGCCGCACGTGGGCAATGTTTGAGAGGTAGAACTGGAACTGAAAAATTCAATGCTGGGATTTGAACCACAGACCCTCCACTTACTAGGCGGGTACTCTAACCATTAAGTTACTGTGACAACTTGTCAGAATGACATTGAATTCTCTAATCAATTCATATTTCTCCCGGTAAACCACAAAAGCACTTTCACATCATAGACAATTACCCCAATGGTGACTTACTATCGTAAGTAAATTATGTCTGTGGTTAAAATTGCAGCTGTGGCATTGAATTTTTCAGTTCCAGTTCTACCTCTCAACCAAAATACTGCCTTTGGTTTTATTCGCCTGGTCCTCTTACTTTCAGCATAGGAAGCTGTCACTAAGCAATCATAACCATTCCCTGTCAAAATCTACTTATGTCGTTGGTTCAGGCTCTTCTTGTTCTACCAGTTAACTTTTGTACACTCCATTCATTGCCATAAGACGTTTGCTAATGATCTGACAACATGAGAAGGTATTTTCCTTGTGTTTCTATGGCCTGTGCATCCACTAAAAGCAAATGCTCTATAATGGAACAGCTACATTAAGATGTTATGGTAAGGTTTGCAACTGACAATGCAAGTCAAACTTACCTGCCAGGATGGTATCAATTCCTTGTCCCCAGCAATATCGTAACCAATTCAAACCTTCAAGCTGATATGGGTGCAATTGCATGCCTGTGTGGTCTATGTAGTCAGGTTGCTTATCTAGCTTCTTCTTAAGATCTGTCATGGGCTTGTCTGGTGGAGGGGTATATCTTCGACTAAAACAATTCATTAGCTTGCTTGTATTCGGTGAACTGTATGCAATCGAAAATAAATAAAAAAAGTAAAAAGAAAAATTAAGCATGTTACTTTCAATTCCTCAAACTCACAACTAAACTAACAGTGAACCACAACATTGAATGTCAATAAAGCCATATGAGTTCTAACCAAAGGATTTGGCTGAAAGGAAGATCATTACAATAAAGCAAATAAGGAAACTTTTAACGCTTATGCCATTGAGTATTCAAAATTATGTATATATTTATTCTACACTATAAAACAGATACCCAAAACTGCACCCTTACCAGCCATAAAACTACGACTTTAAATATAGAAAATATAGCAAATAAAATTAGCTTTAGATAAGCAAGTTTAATCTATTCTCTCTGGCACTTACGGTGTTCTGTCACCCTCTTCATCTTGCAATTCTCTTGCCTTTGTTCTTTTGCCTTTGCCTTTCTTTCCTTTCTTTCCATCTGAGCAGACCGAGGCTCTCAAATCCTATAAACATGATTGTAACACATGCATTCTTAGTTTTAAAAAATATAAGTAAAAATCTTTTACTGCTTGAAATGAATGTAACCACACATTTAAGAGTGCATTGCAAAACATGGTAACACATAATTTCACTCAATAGACAATTGTGTGACACATACTAAAATAGCAGTATATTCTTTACTTGCAGCAATGCTAGAAGATTAATTGTAGATGTTTGGGAATATTGCAAGAAAGCCAATGACTGATAGCATAAATATATACAAATTACATTTATTCCTTTCATACTATTAATATATTTAATCAAAGAAAAGTCTCTAAAATCTGTAAAGGTTTAGCTAAATACAATATTTTCTCAAATATTCAAATGTAGTAAATTTAGATATCTTTAAATAAGAGCATTAATGTAAAGTTCCAAACATTCCAGCAAAATGTACCATGAATATTAAACGGTAATGGGAGAAGGAGCACTCTTTCTTATTTGCTTTACTTTTAAGAAAGAACCATTCAGTGTCAATATAGTACAACATTTCAGGAAATCATTCAATTTGTCATTGTTTTGACACTTATTTTCTGTTCTGGCATTTGAAATAGTCCTACAGAAACAATGGTATGTTTTATGCCTTTATGGCTCCTCAAGATTTTCTTCTCTCCCATCAATTGCTAACATTTTATGGCTATAAAATCATTCACTTCCTCTATACATAGTTTTAAAAAGTTTTTACTTTCTTTACTGCATACCAGCTATAGTAAGTAGAGAAAGTATTGCGCTCCCCCAAAAATTTGAATGAAAGATTTTCACGGAAATATATACGAGGGCTGTTCAGAAAGTAACCTCCGGTTGATTGCAAAAAATTCACCAAGTTAAATAAAAATATTTTAATATATACATCTTACAACTACATCTTTGCACTATTTTTCTACATAGTCTCCATAACGATTGAGGCACTTATCGTATCTGTTCACAAGCTTTGAAATTCCTTCTGCATAAAAATCACCCGCTTGTGCCTGGAGCCAGCCTGTGACCGCATCTTTGAGCTCTTAGTCGTCATCAAACCGCTGGGACCCGAGCCATTTCTTCATATGCATGAAGAGGTGATAATCGCTTGGCGCCAGATCTGGGCTGTAAGGTGGATGGTTGACAACGTCCCACTTGAAGGACTCAAGAAGGGCTGTTGTTCTGCGAGCAGAGTGAGGACAGGCATTATCGTGCAAAAAAACGATACCGGAAGTCAGCATACCACGGCGTTTGTTCTGTATAGCCCGTCGTAATTTTTTTAGTGTTTCACAGTACACGTCTTGATTAATGGTCGTCCCACGTTCCATGAATTCAACCAACAACACCCCTTTTGCATCCCAAAACACCGTTGCCATCAATTTTCGGGCAGAAAAATCTTGCTGGGCTTTTATTGGTTTGGTAGGCGAATTTGAATGTGCCCACATCTTTGATTGTTCTTTTGTCTCAGGGTTCACGTACTTAATCCAGGTTTCGTCCCCGGTCACGATTCTGTTTAACAATGGTTCACCGTCGTTCATCCTGACACAACCCAGCCTATATATGTACAATCGAATTATACACGTGCACAATAACCATGACAGATATATAGCAAATCAGCACCAGCATGAACACAACACAAGGCGAAAAGGAGAAATAAAATACCCAGCGCATAGGCTTGCACTCTATGAAAAAAGTCCACAATATATGGGGTGTAAAATATAAAATAAATTGCCACAAAGGATTAGGAAAATCCCAAATCCAAACCTCTTTAAAAAAACAGTCAAGAGTTTGTTAAGTAGATTTTCCGGGTTTGTGGGCTGTGGTCGAGTTGGATTACCTTCCTCCGACGTTTCGCTGGAAACTGCATCCAGCATCTTCAGGGTCAACCTCTGTTATTACAGTTCACCATGGGAAAGGAAACAAACAACAGTCTTCCTTTCCTGGATGTCCTAGTGACAAGAGAAGCTGATTCACGTCTGGGTCACACAGTTTATCGCAAACCTACTCATACTGATAGGTACCTCCATAAAACCTCGAACCATCATCCAAGACAAAAATTGGGCATAATCAAAGCCCTTTCCGAACGGGCCAAGAAGATTTGTGAGCCACAAAAGCTGAATAAAGAAATCTGACATCTTAACAAGGCCCTCATCAGCAACGGTTATACACACAAGGAAATTACAAGAGCTCTCCATCCGAGGTACCCGTCAGTCCAAAAAGACCGAATAGGAAGACTGCTGCAACAGTACAACATTAGGACTATTTATAGGCCAACAAAGAATGTCAAAGATTTATTTAACTCCGTTAAGGATAAAAGACATCCACACTGCACAGTCGGTGTTTACAAAATACCATGTAGCTGTGGACAAGTATATATAGGCACCACCATGCGGAGTATCAGCACTCGACTAAAAGAACATGAAAGACATAGCCGGTTGGGGCAGACGGACAAGTCAGCGGTGGCAGAACATTCTCTATTGTTCGGCCACGACGTGAATTACAAAGACACGGAGGTACTCTCAAGGACAAGCCACTACCAGGCTCGCTTGACTCGGGAAGCGATAGAGATTTTTATGCATAAAAACTCCTACAATCGAAAAGAAGAGAGACAGCAGATAAGCAAAACTTGGCTCCCGGCTCTAATAAGAGGGAGAAGAAAACCCGAAACACCGAAAGCTTTCTCCTTTATACCATGATCAGAGACGTCCCATTTGCTGGCATTTTGAGATCGATAATCTCATGTTGGTATTTATGAGAACGAGCGATCGTAAAAATTTGTTACCATGGACACTAATAACAAACAAAGATGAATATGAAAGTTTGTAGTGAACTTTAATTTAGTGCAGCCGCTAATAACAGAGGTTGACCCTGAAGATGCTGGACGCAGTTTCCAGCGAAACGTCGGAGGAAGGTAATCCAACTCGACCACGGCCCACAAACCCGGAAAATCTACTTAACATAGTTGATAATGCCGGCCGTGAAAGCCTCAGCACTTATAGTCAAGAGTTTGTTTGCCAGCAAGGCATACTACTCTGTTACAGAATACATGGAAGATGTACTGTGACCTCAATTTTAGGTGTCTTAACAAATCATTACTGTACATTTTTTCTCTTTTACCTTTCTTTTATATTTCTATACTCGTGTTTGTAAATATTGTAGACTTATTTTAATCCTTAAAGTTGTAATTATAGTGTATTGACGAGTCACCAATTTACGAGCCCCTGCTCACTCATGTAAGTGTAATGTGACGAATAAAGTATAAGTATAACGTGACAGAAAGTCTAATGCAGAGGCCATTCTTTGAGTTTTGTGGTGGTCGGTAAGAATTTTGGGCACCCATTGTGCATAGAACTTACGGTAACCCAATCTTGCTGTCACTATCTCGTACAAGAGAGTCTTAGAAATCTGTGGAAAATCAGTAGACAACTCTGACATTGTGAAACATCGGTTTTCACGAACTTTTGCATCAACTGTCTGAACGAGTTCGTCCGTCACCAATGATGGTCTATCACTCCTCTCTTCATCATGAACGTTTTCTCGTCCACTTTTAAATAAACATACCCATTCACGGACCACTCCTTCACTCATAACTCTTGGTCCGTACAAGGCACAAAGCTCACGATGAATAGCTGCTGCAGAATATCCTTTGGCTGTAAAAAACCTTATAACAGCACGCACTTCACATTTGGCAGGGTTTTCTATTGCAGCACACATTTCAAACGGCCACAAACACTAAACTAGCGCAGGTACGACGTTCACTCGACCACGGCCTGATGCCGACTGACCTGCTGAGTGCGTGAATGCACAGATGGCGTCGCTACTCCCCCCACTACCTGCACCTTGACCGATTGGAGGTTACTTTCTGAGCGGCCCTCGTATTTTTAGATTCCCTGAATGGCAACAACAACAACAACAATAATAATAATAATAATAATAATAATAAAAATAATAATAATAATAATAATAATAATAATAATAATAATAATAATAATAATTTTAAATCAGTTTTCCATGTAAAGGAAGGTAGTTCGGGGTGAGAGGTTTATATAGCATTTTTGTATTCCATCCTTTGAATAGGAAAAACATAGGTAACAAATTTTTTATTTCACCAATGTTTTTAGTTATGGTGCTCTCTCTTTCTCATACATCATATGTGGACCTGTTTCTAAAAGTGCTTCCTTTGGGTTCAAGGGCCCTAAAGCATATACTTGTGTTGAAGCCTTGGCATTAAATGTTTGGATAAAATGCAATACTTCCCCTACTTACTATATGTAGCAAAGAAAGTAAAAACTACAAAATTAAATGTAATTTACCAAGCAGAAGCAGACTGAAAAAGTAATGATTCATTAGAAACTTACCAAATAAAATTCAATAGCTTGTTTAAGACCAAGAATATTCTCATTTTCATCTTCCCACGTAGCTTGATCATATGAAAGATCTCTCCACTTTACAAGGTACAACGTCCTACCATCACGCATTGTTCTGTGATTAATTATTCTATGGACTATCATCCACTCTGGTTTAATTCCATACCTGCAATCAATGATTATACTTTACATAAATCTGAATTGTCACATTAAAAACAAACGTATCCATTGTGAAGGTTTTTAGTTGCTTTTATATATTCAGGTAGACAATCACTTACTTGTAGTTGTAGATAAACAGGAGCACTTTCGTGGAGGTTACGTCCACATCCTCAGCCAGAAGATTAATTAAAAAGAATAAATGAAACTAAAGGGAAATTAAAAAAAATGACATATCATCCCAAACTGTTTAGAAAACTGACTACCATTTTCAAAGACTACAACATAAAATTGGCACCTTACAACAAATACAACCTCAGGAACTTACTCAACTCCCCACTTCAGAATACGCTTTCAAAAACCGCTAAATCAGGAATCTACAAGATCGATTGTGACGATTGTGAGAAGTTCTACATAGGTAAAACAAAAAGGAACCTGAATATTAGACTAAAAGAACACAGGAGACACATTCTCAACAAACAGTGTGAGAAATCTGCGGTGGCACACCATTTTTGGAACGAGAATCACAACATTGGAAACAACATCAAACTGCTAAAACCAGCCACTTCTGCATTAGATTTGGGAGAAATATTTTATTCACTTAAACTCCAGTCATGTCTGCAATTTTGAAATTCCCTCTGCACCAGATTTGATTGTGTTTGCAAATTCTACCACCAGAGCGAAGGAGAGTGTACAAGGCACCAAACTCAGACTTCAAACAACAGTTGCTACTGGCTGAGGATGTGGACGTAACCTCCACGAAAGCGCTCCTGTTTATCTACAACTACAAGTAAGTGATTGTCTACCTGAATATATAAAAGCAACTAAAAACCTTCACAATGATCAGGACATCACTATATATAATGCTTCTCCTTTTAATAACTTAAAACGTATCCATACTTAGTTCGTGCTTTGAAACCTCTTGGAAATCCATTATCCAATTGCAAATTGGTGTTTTACCACATAGCTTTTGTTAACCTACAATAAGAAAGCTCCACTGAGGCTTAAACCAGTCAAGTATTTTATATAAAAGACCTATGATTTGCAGTTATTGGGAGTATTGCTAACAGGACTCCAGTTATATGTTTTAAGAAAACAGACAAAATAATATCTAAATGAGAAAACATGAAAGTAAATTTTCTTATGGAACAGTAATTGTTTTATTATATTACTCTGCAACTGAAATTGTGTGCCCAAATAAACTGATGATAAAAATTCATACTAACATTTGTTATGTCAAATTATGTCTATTAAGAATATGTAAATTTCTTGCTAAATGAATATTGTATCTATTTTGTAAAAGTCAGTATCAAATTTGGAGCTATTCAATGGAAGAAAACATGGCCAAAATCGACAGTGAGAAAAGGTAACAATAAACGATGAAAGAGAAACAATACTTGTTGGCCATGTACCTAAGATTATAAAAGGATTGGAAAATGATTATATAACAATCACACATGGACATAACACAAAGGGAAATAAAAACATTCATATAAAATCTCAGGGATTGGAAATTTATAAGAATAAACCATCAGTACATGGGTGTGTACTGTACAATAAACTGCCTAAAAATATAAAATCAATAAGCTGTAGAAACAGATTTAAAAAAGAACTAAAAAAATACATAAAAATTATAGATCTTTCAAATATGAATTACTGAAGAATAGAATTATATAAAGAACAGTTACGTTAAATAAATGATCACTTAGAACTTGTAATTTTTATTAGATACATATATATTTTAGAATATGTATTTATTTATAATTTTATATGTACTTTTATGTGCTGACAATGTGATAAATTACTATGTAATTTCAACAGCAGAATAAAGAAGGTAAGAAGAATAAACACCAGACCCTATACACTGGTAATCCCAATGTCGTGTGGTGAAGATGTATATTCCAATGAGTGCACACACAAATATTAGGTTATGTGCTGGTGATCCATAATCTGTGATTATGCGGTGTGAAGGTTTTTTTGAAGGAACACTGTTTTTACACAGTAGAAGAATATTTGAAATTTAACAAATACCCTATGTATAATTGCACAAGTATTTATTGTAAATAAGTTTATGTAATATAATTACTTTTGACGTATCCTATATCAGTGTACCATGTACAGTATCTGATTTTAAAGGACTAATAAATAAATAAATAAATAAATAAATTTAAATAAATACAGCGCAAGAGAATTCATAATGCATAATTATATTCATGGAGCTGAACATTAATTAACGAGGAAAACTAAGAAAGCACATAGATTGAGAGGTGCCATTTTGTGTTGGCATAAAAAAAGAATTAGAAAAGAGAAATAACTAAATTAAACCGAATAGCTTTGGAAATTCGTTGCAATCATATTTGTAAAGAATGAAGTGATTTATTATATGACTTCTTCGTTACAATAAAAATGATTTTGATGGAAACTGAGTTTTGATTGAAAATACAATAGTCTTTGCCACCTTTATCTGCAAGAGTTAGTGTCCCATTGCCAACACATTAATAAGAAACCAACCAGAATTCCAATTTTGCACTATTATATAAGAAAGCAGTAAATGAAACACAAATAAATAATAAACACAATACACTATTTAGATTACTTATATGGATGTCAGTGTTGTTATTCATAATAGAAAAAAGCAGAAGAATTCACCATGCAGAAATGCTGTTAAGCTTTGGGATGATAGGAATTATGTAATTTCTAAGGCTTGATTTGCCTTGTGTACACTGGGAGCACTTTCGTATTTATACCTACTTCATCACCATCATAATCAGTATTATTTGATGCAGCCTGGGGAAGAATGACATTACCTTACTCTGTTAACACATGTGCAGCAAATATGCACTAAAAAATCAATTATACTTTGAAGCTTAGCTTAACTTGTCCAAATTTTGAGTTAAAAATAATCATGTTATCATTTGAGAATACAAAGTAAAGGTGTTTGACACTGCCCTGGTGGATCAGTATTGTGAGCTACTGCACGTATTAAATAAAATTATAACTCTGATTAGAACAAAAGGCATCCTTCAAGGAATTTATCTGATTCTGGCAGAACACAGAAATCTTTGAAAGATTTTGGCATAAAAATATAAATGAAAAAACTGTATTTATCAATTTTCATGAAGCAATGAAAATACCATGAAGACATTTAGTATTCATTTAAGGTCCCTAAACACACAGCAATGGTTTCTCTGTTATTAGCGCTGCAAAATTTACTTCCCTTAATCCATTTTAATGGCTCAAATGTTTAACTCTTGAAATGAGTACTAGCCTTTGCGTTTACTTCTACATTTATATCTTCAGCACTTTACCAGAGTTCTTACCTATAAAACTTGTCTTCTAATGACTGATCATCAGCATTTGCTTCTCTTATTCTCTTCATTCGTGTGTCCATTTCATCAATAGGTTCTTCTAACTTCGGGGGTTCATCCATATCGTACTTGCGCGTATAGTTACGAATCATTAGTGGATGGAACACATCCATCTGTAGAACAGTTATAAATTAATACTCAAGCAAGAAATAAAAGCCGTTTACAGTAATCTATAGTATTAGATTTCTAGCATATATTTTGCCTTTGTTTTTCTTTCAGCAATTAAACTTTGATTTATAACTAATGGAAGTCCAGCAACAATGAAAAGCAATTGTTATTATACACACCTGAAGCTATTAACAGTGAAGCAATAAAATCCACCAATATCACAAAGTTTACCTTGAAAACAGCAGAAAGAAGCTGCTGAAACACGTTAGCTGTGTTACAAGTACAACTCAAATTTTAGTTAAGTGAAACTGTTGGTCTCTACATACTTTGTGACATTGGTGAATAAAAAGAAAATAGTATCTACATGTAAGAAAATAAAATATGTTTCATACCTGTAATTCTGAGACCCAGGCACAATGCCAATAGGATCTTTCATGCCACTTGACAAAGAACTCTCTCTGTGGTTTGGGGGTTCGGGGTGGCTTTTTGCTAGTTGATGGTTCATCAGAAGGCTTATCATCATCCTCCTTACTCTTCTTTGGATCTGCCCAGCGCCATGTGAGAATCTTCTGAACCTTTCCTGGCAACGGTTTTGCCTGCAAAACCCATTTTTTTATCCCACGTTTATATCAAATAAGAATGGTTCTTTTAATTTAATTTAAAAGGTGAGTTAATAACACTGAACAACACTTACAACATATTTTTCCGGGACGCATTTCGAAGGTTAACTTTCCTCCATTATCAACCGGACAATAACTGATTTAATTTAAATTAATTACAACAACACTGTTTTCAAACTTCTATGAAAGGAAGAATGGTTCTACTTACTCAGCATTCTGCACATTTCTATTCCCATTAGGAATACCTATGAACATAATAATTTGTTTCACACCTACATCTGTTAGTATCTGTCTTTGGTACTACTTACTGAACATCTTGGACATTTCCAATCCCCATCAGGAATATCTGTCAAAGGTGGACTTAAGCAAAAGGTGTGATATGCCGAAGGACAGGAATCACAGCAAAGAAGTTCTCCACCATCTTTACAGACCCTGAAACATTGAACATTTATCACAACGAAGTATTTCAGAATACTTATAAGAATCTTGCACAGATAGAGATGTGAATTTCACAATAAATAGCCTTGTGTGAAGTTTGACATATAATGCAACTCCCATATATCGGGTGGAAGGTACTGCTTCGGTTGTATATTAACCAGGGATATTTTACATGATCATGACAAATAATAATCAAACACAATTATTGTCAAGAGAGAGCTGTTTCGCCCCCCCCCCCCCTCTCAAAAAAAGGGTAAAAGATTTGGAGCCATCTAACTTCTTGATGAATGGACATAAATGGTATATTATTTCACTAACTTATGCAAACGTTGTGTGAACAATGTTGCAATGGCTTGATCTTAATTTGAATGAATTTAGCTGAAATTTAAAGTTAAGATGTCATGCAAAGTTTAATTTTTAAGTGACAAGTGGCAACACCAAGTTGCATTTAATTTAAAAGGTGAGTCAATTAATAACACTAAACAATACTTACAACATAATTTTCCGGAACGCGTTTCAAAGGTTAACTTTCCTTTGAAATGCATTCCAGAAAATTATGTTGTAAGTGTTATTCAGTGTTATTAATGACTCACCTTTTAAATTAAATTAATTATAACAACACTTAAGAGGTAGAACTGGAACTTAAAAATTCAATGCCACAACTGGGATTTGAACCACAGACCTTCCGCTTGCCGGGCGGACGCTCTACCACTGAGCTATTGTGACAAACTGCCAGAATGGCATTAAATTCTCAAGTTAGTTCGTATTTTTTCCTGGTAAACCACAAAGGCAGTCTCACATCAGAGACAATTACCCCAATGGTGACTTACTATTGCAAGTACTTTGTATCCCAGGATTAAATAACCTTCACATGGTAATTATTATTTATTTATGCCAACAAACTTACTGTTGGTGTTTTTAAACACACAAGCCGTGTGTGGGCAAAGTTTAAGAGGTAGAACTGGAACTTAAAAATTCAATGCCACAACCAAGATAACCAAGTTGCGTATTCTCACTCAAGGTCTAGGGGTTCATTTAACCTCTATTTCTTTACTTCTCGCTCTTCTTTTATTACTTAGTGCTGTCCTACTATGGCACTCAGTGTTCCTCTATGACCAATGAGGGGATCCAGGTCCAGTGGACCTGTTAACCAACAGCAGGTGCGGTCCTCCATTCAAATTGGGGATTATGTATGGGGATGTAACTGCCAAAACTTAAAAACTGGTGCCTTCTGAGAACAGTTACAATTTTGCTCGATATGATGGGACCCAGAGCTAAATATTCTGGAATTAAAATAGCCCCAGTTGGACTTCCAGGTGGGAGCAACTTTGGGTGAAGAATTTAACATCTTGGATTGGAGTGCTGGAGGATTTAACCAAGCAATTGGATCCCAACCCACTGTGCCATTGCTAGAAATGAAAAAGCTGACTTTCTGGTCAAGAAAGGAACAAATATAAAACAAATGAATTGAACCAAAATTTCTTACAGTGTATCAAAATTATACACAGTGGCAAATAATGAAAATACTAATGCCATACCAGAATCTTCAAGAAGCTCAGCAGTGGCCCGTTTACCTTGATGACTGGACGTGACTGTCTCGCTACCCACTTGCTCAAGATTAATATCTTAAATTCTCCAAGATGTAACAACCCATAGACAGTAATGAATAGAGACCACCTACCCGAATGTATTGCAATCTCAAAAATTGTCAGCGTTCCAGTTTAACTATGCAAATATTATTAGGAAGCTCATAGGAAAATGGAGAAATCTAATTAGAACATTAGCAACAATTGTTTTACCTGCTCCCTCAGAAAAAGATAGATTGAGGTTCAACTGTATGTATACGATTATTCTAATTGTATTCTTATTCTGATGAAAGACAATTTACCTGCAGAATTCCATGTGTTCATCATCATCCTGCTCTTGTATACCTTCACCTTCGCAGTGTGGACATGACCACTTGCCTTCTGGTGTTTCCTCTAATTCAGGATCCAGACACACCAAGTGATATGCTCTAGGACATGTATCACAGAGAATAATTTCTCCACCTTGCTGACACACTTCACAGTAGTCCTGATGATCAGTCTGTAAATCAAGTGACCATTAGTGTTAATGTCCTACAAAAATAAACTAGTGTAATTTCTCACTTCTGTTAAATATCCCTACCTCATAGCCATCTTCACCTTCACCGCCTGGGAATTTGGACGTTGTTTTTGTCTTTTTCTTCTTTTTGCTTTTATTTCCAATTTTGGTTTTAGCTTTACGTCTAACTGGAGCCTGATTTGGAGTTTGGCTAGAAGGAGTGTCATTACTCCCGCCACTCTCTTCTTCTGCGTTAGAATCACCTGCTTCATCATCATCACCTTCTCCTGGTTTATTTGCCTCCTCTGCTTCTGCCAGCATTTGTTCAAATTCTGCATCAGAATCTCTGTCACTCCCAGCACCACTTGCTTCCCCTTCTTCTTCCTGCAAAAATCAAAACAGGAGCACTTATATTTGCTATTTTCAGTTGATAATTACAAGCCAATAGCACAAATATCAACTACACAGTTGTGATACGAATTAACACCTTGTTCATATGTGCCTTCAACCCTTTCATTCTGAAGTATTAATAAGCTCACAAAACCTCCTTGCCGAGTTATTTCAACTAAACAATATATTCTTAACCTTCCTCTTTGTGTACAATGAGATGTTTTGTCAACTTCTACGTCATATGCGAGGAGAGCTATGATTAGCACTGATGAACTTGAGACAGAATATTAGACCCCAATAGAAAATCGTTCATATAAATGTTTGTTAAAAGTGTATAAATATTAGAATTGTTTGTGTTCCATAATAAAAACTATTTGCGCGGATGAAAACAAAATGGCGGTGTGTCATGTCAAAGCGACGCCAAGAAACGATTCAGTAGCGTCTATATGTTCAAGGTGATAAGACGTGTTTCGGTAGCGTATGAACATGGAACTTTCACCAAACTTTCTTCCAGCGTAAATTCTACCAAATTAAAAAAAAGTGTAAAGGTTTTTAAGTATTTAATATGGTGCTGAGAGTGTAAAATATCGAAGTGTTAATAAATAAATACATTGTGATAAAGAAACATTGATATATGCATTCCATCTGTTACCACGACCCTGTAGATAGAAAACGAGTCTCATAGCACAGCCCATTCCATTAGTTTCGCATTAAAAACGCCACCAAACTGTTCCGACATCTGTAGTAAAATCTTAACTTTCCTCTTTGTGTATGAGTTGTTTTGTTAACTTCTGTGTCAACAATGCTACGTCATCCACAAGGATGCTGACTGAACTGTTCCGACATCTGCAGTGAAAGGGTTAATAAAGCTATCACATCTATGGTTTTTATACATACTGGGAACGTTTCCTACATAATTCTGTATAATTACAATCATAATATTACAATACAGTGTTGGTCTGGGTGGCTCAGTGGGTTAAGACGCTGGCCTACTTATCCCAAGGTTGTGGGTTCAAATCCGGTCCAGACCAATGGTTTTTAAGTGTGCTTAAAAATGACAACTCCATGGCAGTAGATTTTTTTATTTGCAAATCCAGTTTATAGCATTTTTAATTCCTTTACCACCATACCATACAAAAATTCCATATGAAGATTTGACTAGAGGTACATACACACATGTACCAAGATCTTCAGAATCTAGGAAAAGCATTTTCAGGGAGGGGGAGGAAGGGAAGCCCTTGTATGTGTGTGAATTCAGAATAATTTAGAAATAGCAAGCTGGATAAATACAACCTTGGTAGTATTTAAGTTCAGCATCTGCCACATATATGGTAACATTTTCGAGAATCTCCCTACTATCCTTTATAATTAAAATTCTTTTTTTATTTTCTCAAAAATGGCTCAACTATTTTGATTAAAATGCTGTATATTTATTTACATGGTAAATAAAATGTATGATTTGAATTTTCAGGGAAAGAATGTGAAGTTATCTTCATTCAGTTAATTTTGTATAACTGGTAAATCAGAGCTTACTACAAAAATGTGTAGGTATCTTTAAGACACATTTTACTCTAAATGAGTTTTTTGTGACATAAGGCATTCCTGAGATAACCATTGCTATTGGTTAGAATTTTTCAAAACATGCCATTTTTTGAAATGTCATCATTCAGTTTTTCTTCCCAGTTTAATGAAATGAGCATGGCATTTCAAGATCTGCACACAGTAACCCCTTTTAAATATTTTACTATCATTTCGATCTCCTGCATGGGCTATTCCATCTCAAATCATCCAAAATGGTGGCAAAATTGACTTTGCATTTTTTAAATAAAATCAAATGTATTTGGAGACAAGTTGGATACATTGCTTTGTGCCGCCTTAAAATTAAAAATATCTTAGCTTTGTTATTGTAACCTCCTGAAATTTCTAACATCGAACCGCTATAGCTCTGAAACCTTTAAACCAAACTATTTAAGTCAACCTTTATTTTGTTTCCTAAAACCCGATTTACTTTAAGTGAAGTGATCAATTTATTTTCAAATTTACATGCTTTTGGGCTATAAATATTTATCATGTACTGAAAGATTCCCTAATTGAAATATAACCAAATATAACCAATGTATTTTATTGTAACAGTATCTGATACAGCATCACCTGAAATAACTAAGAAGTAACTTATTTCACATGCGGAGGTAGCAAATGTGCAGCTGGGTTGCTCAAGATCAAGCAAGCTGCCGTACCTAAAACAAACACAAGAGCAGCACTTACAATGCAGTCTGAGGTATTCATTATTCCCTTGCAGATTTATAAAATTACAGGAAAAAGTATAACATATTGATAAAGTACAAAAACAGCACACATTTAACTAAGAGGCAAGGGAGACATCTGCAATCCCACTAATGGTTCTGAATTAATATTTTGTTCTGAATGACTTTAACCAAAGTCATACAATTGTACTTCAGTTTTCAACCACATTAGCTGTGAATTTTGAATATGTATCCCAACGTCATGTCCATTTAAAATGACGGATGAGCGATATGGGCGTGTATACACGTCCTGTGCATTTGTGCATTTAACCCCTATTTATCCCTTATCCAACTCAACTTATTTTAATTTTCCCTTTATGAAACATTTTAGAAGTCTGAGGGGTGCAGGGGTTTTGGATTTTCAACCCCCAACGTGGTATTGTTCAATTAGGCTGCGAGCTATTTATAGTCGGAAGTCAAGGTCGGTCATTGTCCTGTGTGGGTTTAGAGAGCTGTCCAAATCACCAAACAATTGTATATGGTTATATCCAGTTGGTGCAAAAACACCTTTTTATACCACTTCTCCCTTCAGCTATAAGCAGGAAAGTATATGTATGTATTTCAACAAAGAAAGACACGGACTCTACTAAGTTACGAAACTCGCGTAAGCAAAAGTTGCAATGTTGCTCTATTCTGATGACTCAAGAGACCACGCATACAGTAGTGCTTTATTACACAGTATGCTGATACATAAGCCACACATACAATGGGTGTTTCTTTACTGTTTCTTTCTGAGAACTTATATTAGATGTATTCGACAGAGCAAAGTTGACTTTTCACCACAGTGAAACAAAATTGTGCCATTTCAACGTTTTGTAAATACAACTCAACTTTGCTGATGACGTACATTTATACTGCAAATAACGAGTTTTATACCAGTTTTTGTTTCATTAGAATAACTTAATATTTACACAAAATACAGCTGTGTATATACGACGCACTTTAAATGCCCTGCGCTGGATATTGGGTAGCAGTTCTCGGCTCACTGGCGTTTTAAATGGCCATTGCTCAAGAGGTTAACAGCAACTTCTTCACATTAAGCTGAAATATAAGTTCCTTTATCATTTTCCTCTATAGTGCATGGTTACATAAATAATTAATAACGCTCACCGTGAAAGCTTTAAATCTTACAAAAATAAAATTGGTGGAATGTTTAACAGAATGTCACCACTCCTTGATCATTTACTTCTGTAATTAGCATTGAGAGAAAGAGCTTCAAAAGATGACTTATTCATGTTCCCATTTGTTGCTAAAATGAATCATTTAGTAACAAAATTGTATAAAATAACTGTGCTTGTGAAGAGAGGAAGGTCAGTGTTGTAGAGCGGAAGGTCAGGAATGTTAACTAATTTTAGCCTGCAAGATTTCCAGATTTCATATCTTTACACTATTATTTCTAGAAGCATTTAAAAAGTAAAATGTTACCAGAATGAGGTTGCTACCATTGATGATCTTTACACACGTGTGTTTGAAGTAGCCCTAAAGATTGGGCAGAATGGAAACTCAAATTAGAATAGGGCAGAACTGACAGACATTGATGCCTACATAGATTTTAAAGGAGCACGTTTTGAGCATCTACTGTAAATGAACATATCTATTGAACAGTAGGATGAGAACTGAAAAATTCAATGTCATAGTCAAGATTTAAACCATGGCAATATGCTGGTATGATGGTAAGCATTTTTGTGGTAGACCATAAGGGGTCATGTATTGTTCATGTTGCCATTGACCATTAATAAATTTTCCGAAAAGCAAACAATATGACTGATTTAATTATTCATGAATTCATGATACACCTGAATGAGGTATTTCCATAATTCACATTTGAATCTGCTTTACCTTTATCTTCAGACTAAATGTCCTTGTGTAGCCTCTCAAGCATATTTTAGCTGAAATCTCGTGACTACTACTCAGAAAGCTTGAAAGAAAACCATCCCTCCTTTTATTACTTGTAGTAGCTGATAAATATAGACACAATGCAAAACCAGTTTTCTATGACTGACCTGATTTGGGCTTTCACTTTTTGTAGATGTGAATGTATGCATGGCAGCAGGTTGCAATAGTAAACAAAGCATTTGCCTCTTCAGTCATACGCAGTTGCCAGATGCAGCCAACAATGTTGCGGGATAGCAATGGGAAACCTTTCACAAATCTCAGCTGATTTGTTTATGAATGACCTGGAAATGAGGTTTATAAAAGCCTTCCCATGGATCAAGACCTGGCACCTTTATTGGATAGCATATTTGCCATCATTCTAGTAAAACACATTGATGATGGTCTATAGTTACTGAACATTTAAAGACTGACAAATTTATCACTGAAATGGAAACCAAATCAACCCCTGCTCCTAGACCTCAAAATACAAACATGCAAAGAAAATCTCACATTTGGTATATATAGAAAACACACACAGACAGCTCTATAAAAACAGCTATTTCAACCCAAAACCACATCAGTATGCAGTCTTCAACAGTTTGATACATAGGATCTTTCATCTACCTCTTAACAGTACAGCATTTAACAAGCACAAAAAGAATATCTACAGAATAGCATGGAACACAGGTACTATGGACAATACAGAATGAAGACCTGGGAGTGGGTGGTCAGCCAATCACCAGGTGCGATAGTGAGGAAAAGGATAATATGTTGTTAGCTAATGCTGGATTTCTGACAATGAAGTCATTAATCCTCTTGCTCTCCAATATTTAATATATTGATAGAGCAATAGCAGTATAGTAACCGATTTTTAGAGAGCACCATATTTTTATGTTTTGAAAAGGATAATATGAAATGCAGGCAAAATAAATGGAAAGGTGATGATGAGCAATTGACGAATGAGAATGGAGGAACCCAGAGAAAACCTGCCGAGATGTCATTTCTTCCACCACGAATACCACATGCAGGTCGCTGGGATAGAACCTGGGCCACCTGGGTAGGCAAATGATCTAACCGCTTGGCCACAACACTGCCTAAGCATGTTATATACACCATCCCAAAGCCTATGCCCAGTTCCAGAAAATACTCAAAGGCACTCACTTAAAATATTCCTTTGGGCACTTGAAAATCTATAACCCATCCAAAACTATTACATTCTGAACTACAGGATTCCATAGACCTCAGAAAAATCAGGACCAATTTAACGTCAAAGACTGAAACAAAATTTATATTGTAAAAACAAAAATCTAAGTAAACAAGAAGAAAAATTGGCAGTAACAGCACACATTTGGCTAGAAAACCACAGCCAGAAATTCTTTGAGAAGACACCAAATGACATTAGCGCAACTGTCTCGAATACAAAGATGCCATGCTCTAGCAGTTTTTTTTATAGTGTTTAACACCCGCTTTTACTACTACAGCACCACAGGTAGTGACACTGATGATACATGGAATGAAGATGAGCACCGGTGGAATGAGTTGGCGGGGGAAACCAGAGAACCCAGAGGAAACCCGCCACAGTGCCGCTTCGTCCACCACGAATCCCACATGCAGTTGCCTGGAATCGAACTCGGGCCGCTTTGGTGAGCTCCAGCAGTAGGCATCAGGTTGGTGATGGGAGCAATAACTCTCGAAATGTATCCCATTTTACATAATATAAGTGAAGTAGTGCCAGTAAACTGATTCACATTGTTACCTTTTAATGCTTATAGATCTTTCCATATAAAACTTCTGACAAAATAGTGAAATATTATCATTGTCAGTGTCACAGAGCAACATAACTAAAGAGTATGAGATTATGTTTCCTTTGTTTTTTGTAAGTCCTTATAGTGATCGTAGACATCATACCTGGTTCGTTTTCAATTCTTTTCTTTCTGCTTTTTCAGGATTCATATTTCACTTGTGTATATTAAAGTTTGTATTCATTCAATTGTTTGCTTCCAAATTATTTGAAATTTTGATAATCTGGATTACTTCTGGTCCCACTTGGTACACATAAACAAGGTTCCTGTGCATTAAGTTCTGCTCTTAAATCATCTTGATAATCATCAAACCTTCTACAACCTTTTGTTTTCATCAGAAAGTTCATCTGTGCATTTTGTAACTGGTTTTCATTTGCTTTTTAATGATACAGGTCTTGCTTCCATTGAATAGTATAGAGGCTGCCATTTTTTAAGCCTTGTTTCCTTTCTTGTTTTGTTTCTAAAGTTCATCACATTTCAGATTTTATTCACCATTCTATTCAACTTACAATGCACATTTTGAAACACTCGGTGAGTAAAAATACACTTAGGGTCATGTATTTTTCAAAATTTCACTCCTTAATTTCATATGGAATATCCTTGTGGAGAAATAGCAATGAAACTATTACAATGTTCAAATTACAAAAAAGGGTCATTAGAGTTATTCTCAGTTTACCTTCTATTGACAGCTGTAAACCATTCTTTAAAGAACTAAACATTTTGCCATGACTCTGTATATACTTATATGAAACAACTGTACTGATGCAAACACACATCAAAGATTTTACTACAAATTCTGAAAGTCACTGTCATAACACAAGAGATAAAGCAAAATTACATATAACCCCACATAAAAAGAAATTGTTTGAAAATAGCTTTTACTATAGAGGCATTATATGTTCCAACAAATTACCTATTGAAATAAAAAATATAAATTCCATTCACCATTTCAAAAAACATCAAGCAATTTTTAATTGAAAAATGTTATTACTTAACTATGAGTATTTGCATTAATAAAGTATTCACTTGTATTTATTAACAATGTAGAAGTTTAATCTACATGTATAGTATAATTTTTAAGTAATTATTGCTTAACTTTTATAATATTATAATTGAACTTTTTGGATGAATCCACAACATGTATATGTTAAATCGGACGAATAAAACTGAATTGAACCTAATCACAGTAATAATAGCACTAGTTAGAACAAATTCAGTGCCATTTGCAGAAGGATAGCCAAGAACTGAAAACTAATATACGTAGCAGTTATTGAGACACTATTGTTTTCAATAATCTGATTTATGTTCAGATTACTGGAAAGATTTCATACTATAGGTTGCGCATTAGTTCTTGACGAATGACCTTGAGCAGAAATCCAGTGGGCTGGCCTACCCTTAATAAACAGGTCAGTAAATGTTTATGCTACGATAACAGACACCTCTGTTTTCCACTGTCGCGTTTGTGTATACAGTCGACTGCAAAAGTTTTTTGCGGTACAGATGTATGCATGAAAGTGTTTTAACGAATGCTAGTTAGTTACGTGTTAGTTATTAACGTGACAATGCCTCCTACAGTGTCAAAAATAAAAGGAAAAATTCTGCATAGTCAAAGTCGCGAGATCATTGCTGATGTTTATGAGTATGTGAAGGAAGAAGCCAAACATAAAGATCGATTTTCTCCAATGTATTTTAAAGAAATTCAGAAGGTGCAAGAAAGAGTTGCTGCAGCCACCAAGATATCGCACAGCTCAGGTCACAGAATTGTGGGAGACTTTAATAAAGAAATGAACACTGAAAACTATATCAAGTGGCTTTGTATAATATTAATTTCCTTGAAGACCTGTGAAGCATTAAGATCAGAAGAAACTACAGTTCAAAAGTATTGGAAAGCACGAATGCTAATGGCTTCATTGCCAGATGCAAGGCACTAGAAAACAACAACAACAACAACAACATAATATTAATTTCAAATTTACCTCCTAACTCTGTTTTAGTAATTGACCATGCGTCCTAGCATAATGCACAGTTATACAAACTCCAACATCAAATTCTTTAAAAAAAACATATGCAGTCCTGGCTGCAACATCACATTTCATTTGATGAGCACAGCGCGAAGACGCATTTGTACGACGTAATCTTAGCCAATAAGCCAGCTCAGAAGAAATATTTGATTGATCAAATATTGGCCAAACATAACCACACAACTTTAAGACTTCCACCATACCACTCAGATCTGAATCCCATTGAGTTAGTATGGGGAGACGTAAAGCAACGGGTAGCTGCTAGAAATGTAACATTCAAATTAAAAGATGTTGAAAATCTCTGCAGGCAGAGATTTGAGGAAATTGGACATATAGTATCGGAAAAGGCATGCCGTCATGTTGAAGAAATTGAACAAAAATACTGGGATCAAGATGCCATATTGGAAGAAAGGATTAATCAAATTATTATCCAAGATAATGGAATGGAAAGCAGCGACAAAGATAACGAAAATAACAGCAATTCAGACAAGGAAGAAATGTCGGGAATAGAAGAAATGCAAGAAGGTTAAGTGGAAACAGTTATAGAGGTATTGTGTGTAATACGTGTGGCTGATATTACTGGAAGTGTGATAAATTGATTTGTAGTGTTGTACTACTTCAGCTCAGAAGCATGTGCACTACAGACTGTACCTCCTCACTCTCTTGATGCCACCGTTCCCGCAAAAGGTGAGTAATGACTCGCATCTAAACTTTCATATAAAATTTTCATTTGTCAAGAAGTAACGCACGACCTATACCATCATCAGTTTCCAAATTATTGATTACTGTGTTCCATCTTACGCACATGTAGCACTGATCCCTCTGTGGAGCGTGATGAATAGGGCTCGGAAGTTCATGCCCTAAAAAACAGTGAAATATGCATGCAAATATGCTCTTAAAAACTTGAAAATATGCCAAGAAATATGTACTATTGAATTAAAACAATGCCCCTTTGCAGTAGACAAGGCGAGTTAGTATAAATAATAAATAAAGTTACCTTATTGCTTAGAGGTTGAAGCAGAAATGGTCCTGCTGCTAGTATTAACTGCTAAATTACAGTTCACAACCAACATTTTGCACAAATTTTCAACTGTAAAATATCGTCTGCTGTCTCGCAAAACACTTCTGTAACGTGAAAAACTTCTCCCCATGTCACAAGATGTTATCGGGGCATATTTAAATTATGTTAACTGCTTCACAGAGAGAGTCAAGCCTCTTGGTGTGACAGGTGGTTTTCTTTCGAGGATGTCTCGAATATCGCACATCTGTTTATAACCAGAATTTTTTTAAATTACATATTTCACTTTCTCTTTTACTTTTTGTCCTATACTACCAGGAACCGAACTTAGATCACATATTGTTTTTTCTAGGACAGTAAGTGATTCATGCAAAGGAGATCCTACAGCTTCCAATGCCGTTATGGCTGTTGGTAACAAAGAAAAATGGGCAGATATGAAACTAAGATCCTCTTTTAACCCAGTGCCTGACAGAATATTTTGAACAGTTTCTACTGATGAAGCATCTATCGAGTCCAATGAATTAACAACCTCTTCGACTATTTTTGTGCTCAGCATAATATAAAACTGCATCGACCATGTTCCCCATGTTCGAGTTAACACTGGTGCAGGAAGAAGTCGGATATTAGGTGCTGTTGATCTAAACAACTTAACTCTTTTAGGAGATTTAACAAAATTCTCTTTGTACAGGACACAAATCTATCTACCAATGGGAAAGAATAACGTATTCTCTCAGAAATGCGATGAAGAGCGTGTGCCAAACAAGTTATATGAATTATGTTAGGAAAAATACCTTTCAGAGTTTGTTCTGGTTTTACCATATAAGAACCTCCATCATAACAAAAGTAACAGGTCGTATTTGATTCCACATGGCCATAGTAATTTCAAAGAGTCCATCACAAACTGGGTTACAGTTACATTGTCAGTGGCCAACAATTCGCACACATTAAGATGTGTAGTCTTTTGTTCATTATTTAAAGCAACCACGATTATATTAGCAATAGAACGGCGCTCAGAATCAGGGGTTTCATCAACAGACAACTACACAAACTGATCCATTAATTCATTTTGTATATTTGACAATACGTTATTGTAACAATGTTCAACCTAAGTCAGGCACATGCTGTCGAGTGTACTTGGCAAGAAAGCTTTTAAATGTTGAATTATTAATTTTGAACAAGGGAATATCAGCTCTCTAAAAAATGGTTACTATTACTGTTATTGCTCTCTTCAATATCATCAGTGAAAAATATTGGAGAGCAAGAGGATTAATGACTTCATTGTCAGAAATCCAGCATTAGCTAACAACAACATATCAGCAGCTAAAAATACTTGGCACAAGTCATAGGAAAATTCAGTAACCCTACTTCCTAAACACTCTACTAGCTGTTTTTGAACAGGTTCTCTGTTTGCGAGTTTTCTGATTAAATTCTCCTTGTTTTGCTGTGTTTAGGTGCTGAGCTATTTGAAATCTTTTCTCACTCCCTACATTTTTTTCACACACTCCATAATACAGTACTCTATGATCTGTAGATATTAAAGCACCCGAAAACTCTTTCTGCAAACTAATTAATCTAGCACTCGAAGTTGGTTTTATTTTCGGCATTTGAAGAGCTCTTTAACATTTTATACGCCTAATTTAATTTGGTGGGAACCAGTTCACAACACTGTTACGTTTGAAGACCATGCCACAACTATTGGAGGTCAGACAACTTGCAAGCAACCTGAGGCAAGCATTGCGGTAATCGTGCTGCTCAAAACGTTGGCCTGCACTTATCTTTGTTAATATAAACCTCTCAGATAACGCACCGATAATTTTCTATGCACAAACATATAATGAAGGGATGGAAACAGGGGGTTCACTGTATAACAATATGACACCTCGCGAGTTGCATCATGTGCAATACTACCAATATGAAAAGTATTATACACATGGAAAAAATAATAAAAAACCACAAAAATCATTAAAATATTTTTAATATTGAAATATTATGCATTTATCAAAATCAAGAAAATATGCAGTTATATGCACCATAAAATCATGTCCAAATAACTGAAAATTCCATAATTCGTGCACATAATGTTGTTGTTAGCTAATGCTGGATTTCTGACAATGAAGTCATTAATCCTCTTGCTCTCCAATATTTTTCACTGATGATATTGAAGAGAGCAATAGTAGTAATAGTAACCGCTTTTTAGAGAGCACCATATTTTTATGTTTTGCACATAATGTAAAAGCATACGTTTTTAACCCCTATGAAAAAACATGCAAATGCATGAACTTCCTAGCCCTAGTGATGAACCTGAATACATCAAAATTCAGGACTTGGTTTTTGTTTTTTCAAATGAAGATATAAACAAAAACTGAGCAATCAATTTTGATTTCTTACCTCCAGATGTATTCAGCAAGTTCAATCACTCTATTACAGGAGTCCAGTGTTTTAGATGCACAAGGTGAGACCATGTGCAACTAGTCAGTTGGTGACTGATGATGGGAATTATTGATTGCTCTAGAAACATGTCCAGTAATAGCCAAGAATGGATATGAAGGAGGGTGCTATTTCATTGCTGACAATACATAATGTCGTCAAATCTTGTAAGCCAAGAAGTGGGACAAGTTGATAGTAGAAATCTACAGATGGATAATTACAACAGTAATACATTTGCCATCTCAGCCTCACTAGTAAATGCAACTCAGAACTACGCATGTTTTCTTTACCTGACTGCACTTCCCATGTGCTGCCACTTTCTGTAGCTTGGTTTAACTCCTCTTTCCACCAAATGCATTCATACTGTGGTCAACTAATAACCAAAGTGTGAAATAGGGGAAATAATGCTCACTTAGACATGATTATATCACCTCATTGTATAACTTCCACTTATTTAATAATTTTTTTAACCCAACACTTACCGAACTTCCTCTTTTGCGCTTTCCAAGCTTGATTTTAAGGGTTGGTACTTTGCTTGCACTTTTTTTACTTCCAGCTCCACTCTTTTTGTTGCTCCTGCCTCGTTTCTTCTTTTTCTCTTCCCTCTCTTCATCCTCATCCTCATCTAGACCTATGTCTGTGTCAACCTATACAAATAAATAAAACAGAAACATCTCTTACGATTGATTCTTTGTAATATTCAAACATATTCTGTAGTTTCTGCTAAGACATGGCATCTCAAAAATTGCATTTTGTGATATGGCAGTTGTTTTGTAGTGGATGGAAGGATTATAAATGCTATCGTGTTTGGAGTGATTCTATACACAAAGATGAATGGAAAAATTATACAACTTCAATTAGGCAACACTTTTAAGCCACAACATAAACAAACAAAACAATATATTCTAAAAATAGAATCCTCTCTAGAATGACAATTTGTGTTATTTTTTAAACAAATCAAGATAACCACTCTCATAATATACATGTTACCAAAGCAATTCATCTACATCATTATAGAGTTGCTAAAACGATCAATAGTATAACTCATCACAAAGGAGAAATTTTATACAAGATACCCAGTTCTTTCAAGGTACTGACAAACAAAATGCTCAAATGGGAAGTAAAAGATCTGTTGCTGGAGTTCAAATTCTATAGTGAAAAGGAAATACTAGATTCAAATTGTAAGATAATTGGTAAAGATTAAGTACATTCTATAGTTTGTAAAATTATTGATGAAGCAATATATATAGTACAGAGTGTAAATGAATCATCGCATCAACTTTAATGGTAATAGACTGTTCATTTGTCCCTCTGAAGAAGCATTTCTAAATTGTAGCTTCACCAAGAGCGCTTTAATTGTGGACTTAACATGAGGCTGCACGCCACTACAATGGATAACAGGTTGTGGCGAACAGCTAAATTAACATAGGACATCTCTTTAACGTGTGCTTTTGGCTGCATGGTTATGTGGACCTCCTGTGGACCTAATAAATCCGAGAATTCAAGTCCAAACCCAGAGATCAGTAAACTTGCCCCCCCTTTTTTTTTTCCATTTTGAGAGCAATGTTGTTTTTAAGCTTTAAAATAGCAAAATACCACCATCATATGCAATGCACATGGTATTGTTTACTTTGGTTCATCTCATATCTGATGGTTTAGACTGGAGGGTTATGTAATGATATTGGTCTGAAGCTGTCAGCTGGCTATAATGTCCATGTCCTTAACCTCTTGAGGGATATCGACGTGAAATCACGTCCATTTAAAATGACGGATGAGCGATATGGGCGTCATGTGCGTTTAAGCATTTAACCCTTATTTATCCCTTATCCAACTCAACTTATTATAACTTTCCCTTTATGAAACATTTTAGTAAGGTCTATATACTTTATTGGCTTACCTTAATATGTTCATTCTGCAGTGATTTACCTCAAAACAGGGATAAACACACAAGGGTACGTACATCTCCACATTCGCGAATTCCCTTCTTGCGGCACACGGAACACTTTAGAGATGGGCAGGACTTCTTTGCTGTTGGTGGTATCCTTTTAGGATGTTTTCCTTGAAGTCTGAGGGGTGCAGGGGTTTTGGATTTTCAACCCCCAACGTGGTATTGTTCAATTAGGCTGCGAGCTATTTATAGTCAGCAGTCAAGGTCGGTCATTGTCCTGTGTGGGTTTAGAGAGCTGTCCAAATCACCAAACAATTGTATATGGTTATATCCAGTTGGTGCAAAAACACCTTTTTATACCACTTCTCCCTTCAGCTACAAGCAGGAAAGAATACGTATGTATTTCAATAAAGAAAGACACGGACTCTACTAAGTTACGAAACTCGCGTAAGCAAAAGTTGCAATGTTGATCTATTCTGATGACTCAAGAGACCACGCATGCAGTAGTGCTTTATTACACAGTATGCTGACGCATAAGCCACACATACAATGGGTGTTTCTTTGCTGTATCTTTCCGAGAACTTATATTAGATGCGTTCGACAGAGCAAAGTTGACTTTTCACCACAGTGAAACAAAATTGTGCCATTTCAACGTTTTGTAAATACAACTCAACTTTGCTGATGACGTACATTTATACTGCAAATAACGAGTTTTATACCAGTTTTTGTTTCATTAAAATAACTTAATATTTACACAAAATACAGCTGTGTATATACGAGGCGCATTTAACAATTTAAATGCTAGCAGTTCTCGGCTCGCAGACGTTTTAAATGGCCATCGCTCAAGAGGTTAAGAGCAATTTAACACTTGACCAGCTGTAAACAATTCACAAAACGTTGAACCAAGCAACAGCACAAAGTACGACGCCCCAAAAGAGGTTCTGACTACCTATGTGTTAGTGTGACAAAAATGTCTAATTCTTCCAACAGGTGATCTTAATAAACCTGGAAGATACTAACACCACCATATGGTGACAGTAGTGCATTTACTGGAAGAGGAACCGTCAACCAGCACGCATGCTATTGCAAGTACAATAAATGCCAACCACACAAGTGCATGGCAAGTCTTGCATGAGGAGCTGCTGTACCCCTTCCATCTGCAACAGGTGCAATTCTTAACTACGGAAGTTAGTGATTTACACTTGTAGTTTTGTGAATGGGTCTTACAATGGCATTGAAACTGTGGCATTCTAAACTAGAGGAATAATCACATATGGGCAAATGAAAACCCCCATGCCACTGTTCAGAAGAGCCAGCAACAGCAGTTTGTGGTGAACTTATGGGCAGGCATTATTTGAACACGTCATTGGGCCATACCTTCTTCCTCCTTGACTGCATTGCAACACTTAACATTTCTGAAGGATCTACTGCCAGTCCTTTTGGAAGAAGTGCCACTGGATGTTGGCGCTCAACTGTATTTTCAACATGGAGTGCCTGCACATTATGCTATAAATGTACAGGAGCATCTAAATTGAGTCTTCCCCAACCATTGGATCGGAAAAGGCAGTCCCACTGGCTCCATTGTTCGCTGGATCTCAACCCCATGGGCTGGTATCATCTTTAGACTATGGTGATTCATCAGTAATTGATTCTGAAGTGCTGCTGGTTGCCTGCATTATTGCAGCCAGTGATGAGATTTGCAACATACCATGAATAGTCAACAGGGTTCGTGAATCACTTCTGCATCGGTGTTGCCTATGCATTGATCTTAGAGGTCACCGTTTATAACAGTTTCTTTGAAATCTGCAGCTGCTCATAATTTGTTTCCTTGCCTTTTTTCTGTGGGTATCTACCTATTGTAATGTTAATATCAATTCTATTTATGTTTATAATAATTCAGTCAGATGTATCTTCTTTAAGTACTTGTCAATTATTTACTTGTTTGTAAGCTGTTAGTTAAGCTTAACCGTCTGAGTAAGTATGAAGTTTTCAGTGTGTACCTACTATTTAGGTCATGGAGCAAATAATAAAATGGATTATGAAATAAAACGCTTAAACATTGATTAAATAAAAATTACAACATTACAAGAATATTTCCTGTAAATCAATTAAATTTAGCATGTACTTAAAGAAAAAGAACCCAATGAAAATATGTGGCTACGGGGATCTGAATCAGAACGTTTAATCCATATATACCTTTGTGCTTCTGGCAACATATCCATTACGCTAAGTACTCAGGCTACAAAGGCCGCCCACTTGTTTTCTTGCAGTTACAATGGACATGATCAGTGGCTTGCATACATCTAAGCAATTTTAAGACACAATTCTGTAATTTGTAACCTTAGACCAGGGGAAGACAACTTCGGGCCGTGTGACGTATTTAAACGAAGAGCCAGCCTGTACATTCGTGTGACATCAGGCAAGAGCGGTGTATTGCTATGCTGCCTATAATCAGCAGCGCTACTTGCATGAAACTGAATGAATATGAAAAATGTTATTTACCCTCTTCAGCCTAATCTGAGGGTTTTTTATTTGTTGTGTGAGGGATCTTAACGGCGTTAGTGCGAGTTTTGTTTTTATTTTGTGTTTTTGTTGACGTTGTGTAGTGTTGTGTGTTGTGGTTTTGTGTTTGTGTTCAGTTCCCCGTGCTTCACACTAGTTTGAGACCAGGCCTCAAAATGTATAAACATTGAGAACTACGCTTCAGGTCCTTGCGGCCCCGTATTCATTGGATTTTAACAATGTTTCTAGCACGCAGCAAATTGAATTGATAAATTTACAGTGCGACGGTTTGCTGAAGGACAAATATAAACACAAGGAAGACTTGATTGATTGTTATAAGAATGTTCCTCAAACCAGATTTCTGAGGTTGTATGCCCTCGTTGCACAGGTATTATGCATGTTTGGTTCTACGTATGTGTGCGAACAATTCTTTTCTGTTATGAACCTTTCTAAGTCAAAATCCCGAAGCATATTTCAGATCACAATCTAACATGCAGTCTTCAGTTACAAATGGGCCGTACATTACGCCCTCACATTGACAAACTAGTTAAAGAAACGCGAAACAGCAAATGTCGGAAAATGCCCACCTAATTGTTCTGTATAGCTCTCCTCTAGCTCAGGCAAAATAGTTATAATTTCTGTTCTATTTGCGTTACAGCATGACTGTTCACATAAACTAGAATTTATATATATATGACATAAAGCCGAAATGTAATTATTTATAATCTGTGACTATTCCGTAATTGAAACAGTCAGCATTAAAATTTCCTTGTGCCCACTGTGACGTCACACGTTCACCTGGCTTTCGCTAGGAGCATGTGAGTTGAGGGACCTGACGTCACAGCAGCGATACCTGTCTTCCCCTGCCTTAGACCATAGGTTTCCTATCTCAAATTGATTGAACCAGTAAATAACCATGCAGTGTTATTCATTTATACCCTGTATACATGGTGAATAAATAAAGAATAAATTCTACAACAACAAAGTGAACAAATACTAACTTAAGCATTAAACCATATGCCTAACTTATCTAAGAAAAGAACATAAAAAATTGGATGCAGCACCTCGTCCACCTTTGAACTCTCCTTTGGAGTACGACTTCGATTTGGTTTACGAGAGTAGCTGTCTTCACTACCAGGTTCTGGCTCCTGCTCAGTGTTTGGATTTATGTTTGTGAAGTCACGCCACTTTGCTGCTACCAGCATCATCAATTTTGACATCGGTACCTTGAAAGAGAAAAAAACACAAAAATCTTTTAGCATTATTTTACAGCCCAACATGTTGCAATAAAAGTTATATTTTAATATGGTCTACAAGTGTACTGCATGGTACTGATCTGTTAATTAATGTGCTAATCCAACAAATGTGGCTCACCATAACTTACAGCAATTATCACAGTTAAACAAACAATGTAATTCAGCACATAAAATATTCTGCAAGCAACAACATCAGCACACATTTTGATGATGTATTTTAGAAGATATTTCTACACTCAATCTTGAAAGCAAAAGAAAAACTTTCATTATAATTTACCTTAGGATTTTCTTTAGCTAAAAGAGGGCGTACATGCTGTTGGAACAGCTTGTAGGTGGTTAAATTCTGGAAGTCTGCCTCTGTGTATTCTACATCCACATCTGTGAGACCAAATGTTTCACAAACCTCCTCTACTGTCGGCATCCCTATAAGAAAAAAGTGTTACTGTGCTTTTAACCGATATAGTATCATCATAGAATTACTCACACAATTTCCTAATTTTATGAGACAATTTGCATAAGAATCTAAAAATGCATTTCTATAGATCACTCCTCTGATTTCTGAAAGTGCCTAACATAAAAGTGAGTACAACATTATTACTGGCTTGGTATGTTTCTTTAAAAAAAAAGAGGGTCACAGTAAGATATAATGATTCTACTCAAGCTTTGACAGGGTAATGCATGCATACATGTACATTTCGCTAATGGTTCTTACTAAATTATAAATTGCCTGAAATCTAAAAGTGAAGCTTAAATATTGTCTCTGTGCCTAATTTGAGCCTATAACCCTACAAAACTCGATGATGAGCAAGCAGGGTACTTAGAACACAGACAGGACATTGAGACTTGAAAGAATAATTTAACTTTCTTGTGCAAAACTAACCCATAACAAGAAACATACTACAGCTACTAGTAACACAACAAATACCACCTGATACATGGTATTAATCATTCCTGCAGTCACCAGATCCTAGGTACCAACCCAAGTTATAATAGTGTAATAATAAAATTGCTTTAACAACATATTAAAATGCTTCTTAAAGTAAAGAGTTCATTTTCAAGGTATCAATACAACAATTAAAATTCTTGACTCTTCAACCTTCCATATAAACAGTCTTTTAGGAACTGTGTTGCTGCGTAAATTCAGAAATATGCGTTATTTATTATTTCTGCATGATTATGGTTATTGGTCTATTTAATGTATTCTAAGGGAATTTACGTTTGTCATCATGGTGTTTCTGATTATAGTCACAACATAAAAACAATTTTATAATAACTGTAATGACTACTAAGGGGATCAAAGCACAAGTGATGCATCATTTGGCATAAAGCATAGAAGCCAAACCAGGTTGCAGATTCAGAGCAGTATAACACTGGCTGATGACAAAGTGCATATAAACCCACCCTACATAGGTCAGGTGCTCTTTAACTTAGTGTCTGTGAGATGTTGCTACTCCCCTAGGCAAATCCAGAAGTTATCAAATTATACTTTTAGCTCAGTGCATCGAGATTGACTACAGCTAAAAAGGTAAGTTTGGGTGCAGTGATTAAGACTGGCCCCTGGCCTTTACCTTACAGGCCCTCAGCTTAGCAACAATAAATGACTTAATGACTACTTTTTGGTTTCCCCTATGGGTCACATCTTGTTGACTTATTTAAGAAATTAAAAATTATGACATTTTGCCACAAAACTATGTTCAGCTTCTTCAAAAAATCCATCTAATTAATCACTGCCTACTCTGACTGGCCTCGTCCCGTCTCATTCTATTGGTTCCTTCTCCAATAGGAAGTGGACCTGCTAATAGGATCTTCCATATTGTGTTGAGTGGTTTGCCTGTGTCACAGTTGAGACTGCTCTTTTCTTTAAATATTTCTATGCTTTCCCTCACTATTCGTTGAGAGAAATTGCTAAATAATCTGGGTGTTTATAAAATTAAATGTGATTGTGGTGAATCGTACGTAGGTCAAACAGGCAGATCTATCAATATAAGAAAAAAGGAACATATAAGACACATGAAACTCTCTCAACCAGAAAAATCTGCCATCACGGAACATGCAGAAAACACAAGCCATCACACTGACTTTGATAATTTTAAATTTTTTTTAGCAATCGTGACAATTTCTCTCATCAAATAGTGAGGGAAAGCATAGAAATATTTAAAGAAAAGAGCAGTCTGAACCGTGACACAGGCAAACCACTCAACACGATATGGAAGACCCTATTAGGTCACCTCCTATTGGAGAAGGAACCAATAAGACTGCAAATGGGACGGGACGAGGATAGTCAGAGTAGGCAGTGACTAATTGGACGGATTTTTTTGCAGTCGCTAATTGAAAAAGCCAAACGTTTTGCAGCGAAACCAATAAGACGTGGCCCATACTGGAAATCAAAAGGTAATGGACAAAGGCCATGGAAGTCTACATAATCATTTGACTTAACCACTAACCCATGATCAATCTTATGGGTTATTCTTATAAGACTCCCATGACCCCAAACCCATCGCTAGCTTTCACTGAGAACCTCTATCCCTGAATCCTATGAACCCTTGTTAACAAACCCCAGAGAACTGTTACAATATGAAAGGCCCACAATCACAACTGAATTGTATTAGCTAACATCTAATTGGACCAAAGAGTTATATAACTGCAGTCATTGTTGTTACCATACAGCCAACACCACTGGCAAACTGAAAACCAGTTTAACTGCCAGGTATAATTGAAGACATGCCCAGTAAAATGGGTTAACTCGTATTTTTTAAAAATGGAGAAAAACAGTGCTTTGTAAATGAGGTTGAAGAAAATTCTTAACTTTTTTTTCCATTTCTGAAAATATGAGTTTCAAGAATACAGCATATTTTATCAGTCTGATATTTAATCCATTTGCATCATTTGATGACCAAGGCTTGCATGCATGATTTTGGCATATGAATCAAATGACGAGCTCAGTTCGCTCTGCTGCATTGCTCTATATAATTCCACACAGTTTAGGTTCCTTCACATAATGTCATTTGTGTATGTCTGGAATGAAATGCTAACATGTGGTGTTTGTAATTCTCATTAGTATGACATAACCACCTGTGTTTCAATCAAGGAAAAAGGATTTTTCCTTAGCATTATTTCACTCGCCTCAGTAGCCATCATGGTGGTGAAAAAAATTTGCACCAATGACAAGAAGGGCTTGAGAAAACCGATACAAAGTGTATTAAAGAGTGAAAGTGGTGATTTTTCTGAATATGAAACAGAGTTTGAAGAAGATTCTGTTGGCAGTGATAGCGAATCTAGTGCAGAAAGCAGCAAAGAAAATAATTCTGAAGCCAATCATAACATGCCAGGTCCTACAAAACGTGTTCGCATTACGATGCAGAAAAACCAGTGTAACTGGCATTGGACTAAAACTGACCTCATTCTCCACCCTTTTACTGCAAATAGTGGTATTTATAAATACTTACTGAATAAGCATGCATCACAGATGCCATCTGCACTTTCAATTTTTTTTTCAGTATACATGGAAACTTTGTTTGACAAAATATGTGATGAAATGAGCATTTACGCAACGGGGAAGTTGAGCAATCCTGAAAGAAAGTGTTGAAAGAAGATGAAAATGAAATAAGGGCCTATATTGCTTTAGTTATTTTGTCTAAGTGCGAAAATCGCTATTCAATTCTACTGGAGCAAACCCCAATGCCTTGATACCCCAGTTATTCCTGAAACAATCAGTAGGAAAAGATTCAAACTCATTTCCCATTTCTTTCACACACAAGTATTACGACAACAGTATTGGTGAGTTTATGCTTTTAATATTGTGCACCCAAATTTTCAACAAAAATAGATGGCTAATTTTAAATGACTTTTAAAGCATTAGGCCATTACTGCCCTCACTGCTAGGGGATTTAGATGATTTCTTGGTCAGCTACCAAGGTACTTAAATATGATGTGATTGGGTTAATAAACCCCAAAACATGACTGATGTAATAACATTAGTAAAAATAAGGAAAATAAAGTGAAAACCTTTGTCACCATTTTCACAAGATTTTTTTTTCTAAACACATCTTGCATTGATGTTTCAGGTAAAACCAATAATTATATCCTTTGGCCTTTCTAAATATGGTACACTCTGGATTATTGCACTTTTCAATAAGTATTTCAATTAGCAAAGTTAAGGTACAAGTTTTTTTAGCAGCAATCAGGTGATCAAAACCAGTAATATTCTGAGATTCTGTGAGAGCTTTGAAGTACTCATAAATTGGTGGAATAAACTTTAGTGTACATTGATATTGATTTTTTAAATTTAATTTTACTTGTTTGTAGCAGTGTACTTAACTATTATTAGTGGATATTAATGTGCTTTTTTACTTTTACTAGCATAATAGCAAAAGTGATGGAAAGAATGGTGTCAAACAGGTTAAATTGGTTTCTAGAATCACAAAATTTAATATCCCCATGTCAAGCTGGATTCAGGGAGTTCCACTCTACAAATGAACAAGTCTTACTTCTCAGTCAAGTAATCAAAGACTCCTTCAATAGAAAAGAAGATAATTCATCAGTTTTTATTGATTTCCAAAGTGCATATGATTCTATATGCAGAACAAAACTACTAAAGAAAGTAAAAAAAATAGGGATACAAGGTCAAATGTTTTCATGGCTATATCATTTCCTAACACAACGCTTTATTGCAACCAAATATGGAAGAAATATATCTAAATATAAACAAATACACCGTGGCTTGCCACAAGGTGCAGTGCTCAGCACTACACTTTTTAATATATTTATTAATGATCTACCACAACAAATACAAGAATCAGGTGTGAAGTGTGCACTATTTGCTGATGACTTGGTAATGTGGACTTCAAAACCAAAAAGCAAAAGTACAGAACTGGAAAAAACCATGCAACAATCCTTAACCAACTTACAGAGGTGGACCAAAGAAAATTTAATGACTGTTAATACAACAAAATCAAACTACCAAATCTTTTCACTAAGAAAAAAACCACTAAAAATAAAACTAAATTTTGAGGGTCAACAATTACCAGAAACAAAGGACGCAAAGTATTTAGGAGTTACATTTGATACCAAACTTACATGGACCAAACAAACAGAAAATGTAATACAAAGAGCAGAGAGGCGCCTTTCACTGTTAAAACGTCTAACAGGAATAAAGTGGGGATGTTCCAGAGCAACACTTAACACAACATATAATATATATATATATATAAAACCATTGTTTACTTACTGCAGCGAAGTTCTTGTAACAGCAAACACAAAAAAAAATTCAAATCTTTCAAAACCAAAGTCTGAGATTAATTACAGGTGCTATCAAAACCACACCAATAGCAGCTATGGAAATACTAACCAACCAATACCCCATTCAATATGAAATAGAAAAAGCGGCTCTTATTCAACACGAAAAGTTGATCTGGCTCCCATTCAATACATGGCACAAGAGAAATTTTACACATACACTAAAGACTCAGGAGAGCTTTCTTTCCAAAATTCAAGACATCAGGAAGAATGTACACCTTCCTAATTCAAAGGAAAACTTCATATCTAAAATCAATCCGACACATACATTAGACATCACATATTATTTACACCTGACAGAAGAAGTTAAGAAAAGTGATACTCCAACTAGTGTTCTAAAATTATTGGCATTAGAGACAATCCATACTAGATTTCCAGAACATGAATGGCTCCATATTTATACTGATGGATCATTGATATCAAACCAAGATGGAGCAGGTGCTGGAGTCACATGTCACCTCTTTTCCTATTACAAATCTTTAAGTTATGGAACTACAAACTTTGATGGAGAAATTGAAGCAATTCGAATGGCCCTACAAAATCTTTTGTACAGAATTTCACGTTTTTAGCAAGCAGTTATTCTCTCAGATTCCAGGGCAGCAATTATAGCAATTACTTCCAAGTTGTCACCAAAAAACCAAACAATTATGTTGTTAGCTAATGCTGGATTTCTGACAATGAAGTCATTAATCCTCTTGCTCTCCAATATTTTTCACTGATGGATGGGGCATTAGAAGTGGCCGGGCATATTTGAAGTGGTCTCGATCCATTTCCTCTTGCAGAACACATAGAGGACAGAGTGGTGAAGAATATATCCCAATTCTGTTTAAATGTTTTGCCAGACAATCATGTCCTGTAATCAACCTGAAGGTTGCAACTGCTGTTTTTCGAGGATACTCAGGAATCACTGTTTGAATGTTTGGTAGTTCCCATCTTTTATTCTTTGATTTTTCAAACAATTATAGAATGTTGGAAAATCCTTACCCATTTAATAGCACTTCAAAAACACCTAGTCTTCCAATGGATACCAGCTCACTGTGGACTGAGTGGTAATGACAAAGCTGATTTTCTTGCAAAAAAAGGGTACCACCGGTGTACAAAAATCTATAGTTAATCTACCATTTTATGCAGCTAAAAGATTAGTCAACTCTGAATTCAAAAAAATTATTGCAAAATATTACTATGAGTAATCAAAGAATAAAAGATGGGAACTACCAAACATTCAAACAGTAATTCCTGAGTATCCTCGAAAAACAGCATTTGCAACCTTCAGGTTGATCACAGGACATGATTGTCTGGCAAAACATTTAAACAGAATTGGGATATATTCTTCACCACTCTGTCCTCTATGTGATCTGCAAGAGGAAATGGATCGAGACCACCTTCAAATATGCCCGGCCACTTCTAGTGCCCCATCCATCAGTGAAAAATATTGAAGAGCAAGAGGATTATTGACTTCATTGTCAGAAATCCAGCATTAGCTAACAACAACTTTCTCTACTGGTAAGTAGGGGAAGTATTGTATTCCACCCAAAAATTTGATGTCAAGATTTCATCAGAAATATATGTTTTGAGACCCCCTGAATCAAAAAATGGCATTTTCAGAAAAAGGTCCGTGTGTGTGTCTGTCTGTGGATAGCATAACTCAAAAACGAAAAGTTGGTATTTAAGTTTAATGTCTTTCAAGGAGGCGTCACAAAGATTTTGAAGAAAATAGCTCCACCCTAAACTACCCTTTACATGGAACATTGTTTGAACATTTTGATTTTCTTGAAAATGGCTCTAAATATTTTGATTAAAATGTCATATGTTTGAGATATTTTTATGACAAATGAAATGTATATCTTGAATTTTCTGGCTATAGCCCCTGAAGTCGTATTTACTCTGGACGACTTTTGCATAACATAATTGGTAAACCATTACAGATAGATCAAATCCTACTATACAAAAAATGCAGATCTTGCTAAAATACACAATTTATGTCTAAATAAATTTTCTTGTAGGGTGAATCGGTTCAGAGATATTCCTTGCTATGTGTGTGAGTTTCAAAAAACTTAAAACTTTCGTGAAATGGAACATCGTTGTTCATTTGTTTAGCATGTTAAGTGTGCAAAGAGAACGGAATCTCAAAGCATTAAGAGATTTGACTATCGCTCAAAGCCTACTGTATTCTAATATTCCCCTTGCACCAACAAGGAAGCAATAAGATAATTTGTACAAATATTTATCTTAACATGAAAAAATAGGAATAAGAGTTTGTAAGAATGGTTAGTACAAGAGTAGAGAAAGTCATGTGAGTGCAACACATCAGATTTTTCTTTTTGGTGTTACAAGTTTTGGTTCTGGGATCTGGGCCAAACGAGTTTATAACCATCATTACTTTAGAATTGTTCTGTGACTATGTTATATCTGGGTTCAGTAAAAGGGAATGGTTCAGTTGAATAAAGAGCCACCATTACTTAGCAAAAAAAAGTGTTGTAGTTGGCTGAATCACAAGATTCCCAATAGCCAATTTGGCTGTACAAACACCAAAAGGCATGATGGCAAGAAGGAAGAAGTGTGGGATGTGTCATTGGTTAGTTCTCTTTGAAGTTCTGCTTTAAGTCTTGTCTACATAATGTCTAATTTATTAAATTTTAACAAACCTGAATTTGAATCCTGCACAGGTGTAGACTGTTGGGGAGTATGTTTCTGACTGCCACGTGATTTTCGTGACTTACGACTGCTGCCTCCACCCCCAACAAAGTCAGAGTCATTTCCACCTCCTTCTTCGTCAAATGCATAATCACTTTCCTGGAAAATAAGCAAACAGTAAATATGCTATTAGCACCTTTTTCTGAAATGTAACTCTAAATTTATTAGGGTTTTTCTGATATTCAACAGTGAATTTAGGATTACTGTAACTTGTAAACCATATCTGAAGAAAGGAAAACATTTCATAGTCCAAGATGCCATGCTTCAGAAATAGTTTTGAAATGGATGTTTATGGAAGCGTACACAAATCACCCTAATGATTCATGAGGTAAAGGTGAGAGGTACACATTAATATTATCAACCTATTACGATAATAACACTTTTAATTTTTATAGTAAATAAGGTATTCTTACTCATCTTAAATAAGTATGGATACCAGAATTCTGCAAATGTATTTTTGCACAATTTATTTTTGGTGGAAAGTTGCTGTTTTGTTTTTCTAGGTTCTGACATGTAATAAATGCTTTTGTCACCTGCAAAATGCATCAAAATTTTGAACAAATTTTCCGGTGTGAAACATTGAAGTTTTTAGAATATTATGCAATTTTTGCCATGAAATAATGTGAGCTTAGTTAACTGTGAAGACATTAGATGTCAAAAGTTGTTAGCCTTAATGAATCCCCTTAGGAGTTTGAAAGTAAAAGATTTTATCTTTGATTTGAAAAATAAAATAATATGTAACTTAGCTTTTGTAATATATGTATAGACTGATGCTGCAGATACATGTGCAATGCAGCTCTAAGGACAAAAAGAACAAAGATAAAACCAAGGAGGTTGTGCTTGCTAATAAATGACAGCTGTCTATATCAGAAACAATTAACAATGCCAAAGAAATTAAAGAAGAAAATGAACTAATATGGAGTACGATAAGCATGCTCATGAAAACAGCTCTGATATAGTGTTGGAAAAGTGCACAATCCAAACTTAAAAGATGGATGATCAAATACATTTCAGGTATGTACTGTCTTTTAATTGTAGTTGTTAGTATTTGGGTATTGTTTCCTGTGTATGAGTTAGAGATCTGCACAGGCTCGGGCCTATTTTGAAAAATGTTTGTCAGGCTCGGGCTTGAAAATTAAGAGATATAAAATAACGTATTATATATTTGTCAGAGAATAGCACAATTATCACAGCATCCCTTTACTAGGAATTCTATATGATTACTCTGCTGAAAGGCTTCAAATAATAATAATAATAATAATAATAATAATAATAATAATAATAATAATAATAATAATAATAATAAATCATAATAAAATTAAATAACCGGGCCAGGCTGGGCTTGGGCACTATGACCTCTTCTCGGGCTCGGGCTTGGTTGAGTCCAAGCTGGGCCGGGCCAAACCTAAGAATGTCGGCCCGTGCAGGCCTCTAGTATAAGTGCCTCTTCTTGCTGCTGCTCAGCAATGTAAAGCTATTAATATATCCCAGTATTTATAAATTTTTCACATAAGTTTTTATTTTGGTGGGCTTCATTTATACAGCTAGTCTGCACATTACCCAGGAAGGCCTGTGTAGTGCACATGCCTACGTAACATTTTGAAATCTTGATGAACACAGGAATTCAAAATGTTTTGAGTCTACATTTTGGGGACACCTGAAAAGTGGAATCTCATCATTTTAAGATGCACAGAAGTACTACTGGTATTGAAAAAGTATTTAATATGCTAATCACATGAACAGCATTTGCGTTTCTGTAGTAGTTTTGAGCAATCTGTTCAATCAACTGAACAAAGGCACACAATAATCGGTTAAAAATGAGTGAGGTTACAACGCAGTTAGCCACGTTTCAACTGTATTTGTACAATAAAACCCTGCTAATCTGAAATTGCAGATAATCTCAAACCAAAATCAATAATTTAAAAATACAATAAACATTTTTGAGAAGTGGAATCAAGACTGAAAAATTCACATCTTATTTACTTCTCTGTGTTAACAGCTGCAGGTGTTTTAACCTCACTAACACTTCAATGTCCGTAGACATGACATACATTACCAAAAGTAATGAAGCTAAATGCTTGTTAGTTAAAGTAGACCTTACATTACTTCTTATTAAATTCATTTTGGAAAAAGTTTGCTCGCACTAGTATATTATGCCAAAAATTGCCATTAGGTAGGCTGCAAAGCAGCGTATTTTGGGAAAACTTTCACTTGATAATTGTCTGTAGAAATCAGAATTTAAATGTTCCATATTTTGACCAGTAGCTGTGGTTTCTAAATATTCTAATTTGTCTTGCAGACCACACAATTATAATGAATGAAAATTTAAAAGGTTTGAAAAGGATTTTTCTGTAGCCAACTAATGGATTTATAATCCGTGAAGACTATGCACGAGATATATATGTCTATAGTAGTTTCGCACAAATGAGGCATTTCACTTTGAGTATTTTTAATGACAAAATAATAATTTTCTCAGTTAGCATGGAGTTGTCATTGACATTCTGTTCCCTGCTGTGTGCAGTCAGCAATTAGTGCTGCTCTGTGCTCAGAATACATCAAACAGATGTCATACTGCCTTAATGGATGACTGTCGAGGGAGAGATTATGTCACTGAGACATGACACAAAGAGTCACACTTGCACACCCATGGTTTAAACAGATGATAGGTTAGCCAGAACAATGAAGAACCCACTGGGAAGGGAAGCAGACATTCCACTCCTTTCTACTATAATAAATATGTTTCTTCAAGTCAAAAAGTATTCATGATTATTGCTAGGAAATAAATGTTATTTTTCTCAACTGTAAACAATGAAAGAGTATATTATACTCCCACGTGTGCGCCAAGTTTGATGTAGTTTATCTTCTTCACTGGAGAGGATCTCTGCAGCCTGGTCCTTGAAGGTCTTGTAGTCCTGTAGAACTGCTCTATAAATGGTCTATGAACTTGCCTCGGCTAACCATTAGAGCTGAACCTGCCTTATCTACAGGGTATGCACGGGCGTGTTGACGGGATAATAACACACAAAGTTCCTGGTAATTAATTTAATTCTTGGTACGTTTTCACGATCATTATTCACCATGAGTTGTCACCGTTTGAAAGTATGGTTACTATTACACTCCTATATGGCAGTTAAAATATACTTTACCACTTAATGCACTGCTGAGAAATACTGTTGACTCTGTAATATTTGCGGTGATAACTATTATGTCTTGATGCTAATTAGTATTTGCGACCACTGCAAGCAATATGCCACAGCACCGATGAGCGTTCTCCAACAGACTGTTGAGGCGACTGCCCTCATGCGTGTTTTCCGGCCTACTGTTAAACCAAGCCAAACACAGTAACTATAAACCCGCTGGCTTTAGCTTCGCTTCAAGCGGAATTCTCAGAAACAGCTAGCTAGCAAACCCTCAGCGCCAAGGCATTTCCTGGAAAAACTGGCCTAACAAGCAAACCCTCAGTGCCAAGGCATTTCCTGGAAAAACTGGCCTAACAAGCAAACTCTCAGCGCCAAGGCATTTCCTGGAAAAATTGGCCTAACAAGCAAACCCTCAGCGCCAAGGCATTTCCTGGAAAAACTGGCCTAACAAGCAAACCCTCAGCGCCTAGGCATTTCCTCGAAACTTGCCTAACGACTTTGGGTGGCCGAGCGGTTCGCTCATGACCTCAGGTAACAACATCAAAACATTAGTAAGCCCACTTTCACCAGTAACATTTTAAGCACATGAACTAGAAACCTTACATTACATATCTCTGAATTACAATATTTATTCACATCCTAGTCATTGAATATAAATACTGTTGCTTCATATCATAAAATTATCCCTTTGTAATAATCATTATATTAAATAACTTCACATTACTTTCTCATTATAATTTAATTATCATTTAATTCATTATTAAAATATTTAATAATGCGGCTAATAATCATGGTATCAACAATTAAGTTAATTTTATATTTTCAAGGTTAAGTTTAACAAAAAACATAAAAAATAACTGGTCATGATTTGTGAGAGAAGCTAATTTAGTTTAAGTACAAAAGGGTTATTATAATTCTTTTTAAAGCAAATTAGACATGCAATCACTTTTATACATGCAGCTGATTTTCATTGCACCATGTAACATGAAAGGATATTCCAATCCCTAAAACTATCACTGAAATAAATATGTACTTACATCTCCACTATCCGCTTTTTTCTTCTTTTTTTTCCGTTTGGCTTTCTTATCCTCACTTCTAGCCTTTCTCTTTTTGCCTTTCTTCCTTTTATTACGGCCATCCTCGGGTTCATAGTCATCATCATCCTCCTGCTATCACAAATAAATGAGATATTTTACTGCTCCAGAACACTGAGTAAACACATATAAAGGTAGAACATGTCTATAAGCCTGAAGTTCATCCAGATTGCAAAAACTATATCAAAACAGGCAAGACTAACATATTAAAATAATGTTGTTCATAAATGTACACATTATCTCAATTGTTCTATGTATTTTGCAGCACCAAATGAAGACTTTCCAATACAAAATTATGATTAATTAATTGTATCTATAATTAAATCAGTTATGCTAGATTCACCCTACAAAATAAACTTTTGTGTTATTTTGTGAAGCGCTTGCAAAGCAATAACTACTCAGTTTTAGTAAACTGATTTAATTCCCATTTCCAAATAACAGTGAAATGCAGAATTTTACCATGTAATTAATAATATTGTGACGCTGGGCTCGGCACACAAAAAAAGGATGGATGGGGCTAAAGTACTTTGCGCCACATGCTGGGTCAGCAAGTGGACAAAGGTGTTCAAGGTCAGACTACCTCACGTGACTAACAACAATTGAAGTGGAAGAAACAAAAGGGGTTTCAAGAACACTTGTGATACTTTTAGTTGTGTCAGAGTCTGTGCATGTAACTTGAGAAAGATCCGTGTGACGTCATCCCCGCCATATAAGCAGGGCAGAATACAGGAGAGAGTGAGTTACATTTACAGACATTAGTCGGTCAGCGTATCAGTGAGTGCAAGAGAGCTGTGCGTGTTGATACGTTGGAATAAGATTCAACGAGTGTTGCAAGTGATCACATCATCGTAATTAGTGCATGAGAGACAGAGTAAGTGAAGAAAGACATAAAGGACTGAGCAAGGTTACGAGAAGTAAATGTGATTGCACGAAAGACTGTGTTAATGAGAAGAAAACTGTATTTGTCATTAAATTTCAGAAGTCAATAAAGTGATAGAAAAGTAACCAGACTAATTTTGTGTTTTTGTAACAATATATACAAAAGATGGGATCTATTTTCCATACTTCGGTTGAGTGTTGTGGTCAGGGCTCAATGACAGCATTCACTATGGCTACATGCTTGGAGCTGCTTCTTGTCTTTGTTTACATCAAGTGCATTACTTATTTCAGGAAAAATATACCAAGCTATAAAATGAACAATGCAATGATGTGGACTTTAAAAACAACATAAAAATACTTACTCCTCCAGGCTGGCCCTCCTCAGATTCTGGCGAGTTCTCCTCAGTGGTGCCATCTGGCCGTGACATGCTGGTGCCTCCCTCTTCACCCAAATCATCTTCAGCACCTGCAAAATGTAAATACACGTAACTCTGCACATTGTAACAGTTAACTCCCTTACTCATGATGTAGGCAGCATAACCGTAGATAAGAAGTTGTATAACCTTCACATCATAAATATGGTATGTTTTTACTGAAAATATTTCAGTAAATATACTTTGTAATGAAAGCAAGGTACATTGAACTACATAATTCCACAGCTGATAAAAATTGCAGGAATACCAAAAATATCTTGATAAACAGTTGTATATTAAACCTACATTACAAATGGGTTTTGCGAGGACCACCCAACTAAATTGGGGACATACTTTATCAAATACGAGAGAGCAGACATTTTAAAAACAGTAAAATGTGGATTACTATGATTATTAGATTGCACACGGAATTTTACAAACTTTCTGAGGTCAACACAGTTTAGAAGCAGTGGATGCATAGTGTGTTTAAACTGCCAGCTTTATCTTTTCAGGCAAAACATTTTTTATTTTCTTCTACACTAAAATCTTGTTTACGTGGACTACGTGGGACTGGAGACAATCTGGATTAATGAGAATCCAATAATCCAGAAACAAACTATTAAATGAATATAAGTTACCAATCTGTAAATACAAATATTTAGGTATTAATAAGAAGGGGAAAAAAAAAAGAGAGAGAGAGAGAGAACCAACACTTTTTGGCACTTTAACTTGATGCTATACTCTCTTTTATTTTCTGAAATAGTATGTTTCTTTTTTTCAAATATGTGCTGTGTTTGGGAAAAATAAAATAAAAATAAGCATAAAGGAAATCAATCCAAATAAACAGGAAATCTGAACTAATGAGGGCTGAATAAATAAGGCTTTTGTGGTATAACAAAAATTATAATCTTATTAGACAAGTGCAATTAAAGGCAATGGTAGCTGGGCCCATCAATAATAATGGCTCTGCAAATTGCATGGGAAATTATTTTATGTACATGGATAACAATTACTGGTCTTTATAAGGTATGTGGAAAATATAACATAAGTTTAACAGTTCTACATGTAATCATGTTATGGATTCCTACAAGCTAAGAAACAAAGAATGTGAAAGCTTATATCAGGGGACAAGTATTCCAGAGCAGTTAGTCATTTATTTGCACACATAGCATTTATCACCTAAAAACCTGAAATGAGTTTCAGAAATTGCTCAAGAACAACATACCTCCTGCTAACTTATTTATAAAAAAAAATGCATGTGCCATGGACATGCCATGGTTCTGAATGTCTCATTCTATGCTGGGCACGACAGACAGCTTAAGTTTGCTCAGAGGCCTCTTTATCAGATTTCAGTTTCTTTTAAGTACCATGAATCTATGACACAAGACCATTAGCTTTACTTCCCTTCTGGAGGAAGCCATCCTAAGGATTTTGACACCTGAAAAAATCTATTGCCCTCAGTGGGTTTGAACCTGCAATCTCGGAAACCAGAGGTTAGCATGTTACCTAACGACAATGAGCACAACAGAGATTGATGATGGAGTATAGTTTCAGCACTGTGGTCAATACCAGGTCTGTTACATCTATGGGGAGAGAATGAACTGAGGAAGCACTATGTCGACTGTATCTTGTAGCAGCAGGCACAACGCAGTGGTGCCCTAGCGTCTCCAGATAGTGCATTTACGGCAGAGCTTCCTCTCTATGTCCCGACGGTAATGTGTGAGGTTCGTATTCAGGATGTCCCGTTGTTAGTCCCTGTCGGGCCAGTCATTCTAGGCATACTTTTTTTGTGATGTGGGACCAACGGCTTTGCTTCCCTTTTTTTACACCTGACAAAAATACATTGCCCTCTGCAGGTTTGAACCTGTAACCTTGGGAACCAGGAGCTAGCATGTTACCTCTGGACCATGAAGGGCAACAGCATGCTCCTTGCCAACACTTCTGTTCATAATTGACAAAAATAGGAACCTAAAAGACTAGGCCACATAATGTGGGAATATGGGATTTTAAATAACAGCTCTTTATTGTTAACCAAGTGAGAGCAGCATAGGACAATAAAGAAGATGTAAATATGACAGAATTTATGATTGCAGATAATTATAAACTGGGACATTCCAAATTCAGCAAGTCCGAAATTTTGAACATATGAGCTCAATATTACTACATGATACATAATCAAAATGGAAATAAACAGATATGCTAAGAAAACTGAGCTAAATTATGGTGAAGTAATAATCTTTTGGCAAAATAACATCACAACGATACTTTGTATGAAAAATGTGAACAATAATTACTGTACATGAAGGTAATCTTAAGAGCCACTGAAAAGAATTTATGAAGAAAAGAAGCTTGGATGCTGAGGGAAAACTTCAGTGAAAACTGTAATGTAATAAGATGGAAGATTTCCAAAGGAAAAAGAATAGCACCAAGAAGGAAGGGACTATGTGAAAACTGGAAGGAGGAAGTTTGTAAAACTGAAATGACAATATGCAGATGTCTTACATAGTTTGGAAAATATTAAATTACAGTAGAATTACAACAAAGTTCCTATAATAATATTTTATGTATTATGTTTGGTGTGGCAAATACTGTAAACCTTGGTGTCATAAAATCATAGACTTAGAGATTAAGCAAAGTAAAAACAGTGATGCATTCAAATTTGTCAGGGGCTTTACCTACTGATAAGATTTTAGAAATACAACCTTCATAAGGCCTGCCTTGTGCAGATGGAGGTAAATATTTAGAGACAGTAATGATTCTTTTCTAATATGTACCTGGTAGATTGAAAAGGTATTATACTCCAATAAAATAATTTATATATCCAGATTTCAATGGAAATGTATGTTTCAGGCACACAGAATGCAATAAAAAAAGTGGTTTGTGAACAGCGTTACTCAAATACAAAGTGTAAGATAAATATGAAATTTGACATTTAAGGTATGCAGACTTCAGAAATGAAATTTGTATTAGTAATAAAAAGGACAAAAAATGCAGTCAAGATATCAGGAAAGAAAAGTAGAAAAAATAAATATTATTGCTAACAATAGTAATCAATGGGAAAAGCATGTTCAAAGGATGAATAATAACAATTCCTAAACCAGCTACAAATTATAAACCCAAAGGCACAAGGAACCAACACTGAAGCAAAGATAGGCAGACCAAATTGGAGCCAGAACGGATTGAAAAGTCCAAAACTATGAAGCATAAGCAGAAGAACAAGAAGAAATATAAGGTATCTTTCAAAGATGCAACAAAAATATTTTCAATAAAATTGCCCCACTCCAAACAACTCTTTATAAAAGAATTTTTGATGTTCTCAAAAATAATGATTTTGATTAAAATTATATGTATTTCGGGTATTTAAATAGTAAATAAAAAGTGTCTCTTGAATTTTCTGAGAATAGCCTGTGAAGTCCCTTCCATTTGTCAGCAGTTTAGACGACTGCTTTGGTTTCCTTCATCTCCTTTGTACTTTCAGCAAAATTTGTAATGAAAGCAATTCTGCATAACACGAAATTGACAGAAAAATAAGATTTTTAAAATATTTGTAATAATAAGTAGGTAAAAATAAACAATAGGTAGAGAAAGTCATGTGAATGTAACATTCTTGATGTTTTTTTTTTATGTAGCAATAGCATTGCCTGTGCTTGACTGTATTACTGACTACAGCAATTTTTATAGGGAGAGGGGTGGGGGGCAGAGAACACATGGTACTAAGGAAACAGATTTATGCTCGTCCCTTCCTCTCAACACTGAAACATGACTGCGAAAATTTGGAAAGGACTCTTTACAACACATATGCATTACGTTTATATACATTCTTTTAAGATAATCACATCCATTTTCATGTCTGTGATCAGAATATTTAAAAAATTGAGCAAACCTCAACTATAATACCAAAAGGAACATGACAAAACACATAAGCTGAAGGAGACAACCATATCTGATTGGCTGGAAGACTGCTACTAAGCATTACCATTATTAATGCCCACCCGAGACTTTGTTAATGACAACTACTTCATGATTATAAATGAGAAGTGCACATGTGCAAGTTGCATGCTATCGCTCTTACAATGAGAGCATTAGTTTGGTCACAAAAAATGCAAAATGCTGCATAACACTCAGATGGCCAATAATCTTTGGGGATGCCTTAATCCACCAAGGAAGGACTGAACCCGTTTATTAGATGAAGGCATCCAGCAGCAATTACCTCCACTGGTAGGTTTATAGTTGGGATGGCTTTGGAATGAGAAAACCTACAACTTTTAGCATGGACTTTTGAGCCATTTTAGGTCTTGCAGATATTAACATGAACTAATGGAGCATTGAATAGGGCAGGGTTTAAACTACCACTCTCCAGAGCAAGGAGTCAAAGCAAGGATCCTTGGCAGGAGGGCCACAATGAAACTAGTGAGCTACCTCAATATTCATGGTTATGAAATTTGGTAACAGTGGTTTATTAACTCCTCATAATGTGTTAAACAAGAAGTGCTGTGGCAACCCTCAATAGTGAGAAACAACTACAGAACTAAATATTTATAAATTACATGATGAAATAATTGAGGAAAAAATATATAAGATGTTAAGCTTTCGTGGTGATAATCATTAATTAAAGCTTCTCAGGTTACCAGCTGTGTAATATCTATAAAATTGTTTGAGCTTTCTGCCATTTCAAACTCCATGGTCATCATCAGAAATTGTAATTAATAAATAAATGGCCATCTCAAAATCATGGCCTCTTTTAACAGGAACACAAATGCAATCTAAGACCACTACAACCAGAAAAATCAGCAATAGAACAGCATAGTCTTGACAATGAGCACAGAATATTATTTGATGAGGTCACGGTTTTATACCGCAGTGACCAACATTACGATAGACCCGTAAAAGAGGCAATTGAAATTAAATTAGAGTCTAATAATTTTAATAGGGACAAGAGCCTATGACAGAGTACAGCTTGGACAGGAATTCTTCAAAGGCCATGATTTTGAAATGGTCATTTATTTATTAATTATTCATTTCTGAATGACCAGGGAGTATGAAATGGCCAAAAGCTCAAATAATTTTATAGATGTTACACAGCTGGTAACCTGAGAAGCTTTAATTGAGGATACATATAATTGGAAAGAGCACATGCAACACATAAGTGAAAAAATGACACGATTCTAATTAAAACCCTTAGGAAAAAGGGACATTGGACACCCCAGAAAAACAAGGGAGTAAAGTGAAGAATAAACAGTACTATTCAAGCTTGCTTTCAATCTTTATGATAACCAAGATGAATCATTACACAGACAGAAATCTGCTTAAACAAGTTCAATTCAAATGTGAAATGACCATCTATCTTATATATTTAAATGAGCAATTCTTGTATAAAAATATATGCTGTGCAACTTGGAAACAGCTCTAACGATTTCAATCAAATGTTGTATTCAGACAGGGTTTTGCTTATTAAGTTTATCCATACAGGTGCCATTCCTGAAAAAATGTGATTTTACATGTAACAGTCAATTACTCTAAACCTTATTTTGGCCATAATTCCTCTGTTAATGGGCCAATTTCAACAAACAAGCCAGGATATTAAAGGCCTCGTCAAGAGCTTTCAGAACCTAAAGAAAGTTGACTTAGCTATCCTAGTCTACGCATAACAGTCACAATTAGTCGAAACCTTATTTTGGCCATAATTTCTCTGTTAATGGGCCAATTTCAACAAACAAGCCAGGATATTAAAAGTCTCGTCACGGCTCCAACAATTAGGATGAAAATTTATATTTAGTTAACATTTTGCTTTTTAAGTTTATCTAAATATGTATCTTCTCCCCCCCCCCCCTCAAAAAAAGCAAACAAAAAGAAAAGCCGAGCAAAGCTCGGTCGCCTAGGTACTAATAATTAAAGGTACCACAAGCACCTGAAAGGAAACAATCTACTTCGCTTCTCCTATCCTAAGTAATTTACTGCAGCAGCAGCTATTTTATTGAGTTTCGAAACATCTGTAATGCCTCTATTGCAATGATCACAACCTGATGACTTATTTATTGAAACAAACGGTAGCAATATCCTTGCCTTAAGTGGCCATAGCATCTTAAATAAAATAAAACCTAATTTTATTGACCTTTAATATTTCCTCAGTAATGGTTCCGTAAGCATCTTCTGAATTAAATGCTGAATGAAGAGGATTTAAGGAAAGCAAATATCAGAGTTTTAGAAAAACATCTCAACAAAGTACTCATTTTGTTAATATTGCAAATGCACAGAAGTGCATATTCAAATGCATTAGCACACTCTGCAAACATACATATTATTTCGTTCTTTTTCTTCTAAACACACTCATTAGCAATTAATCTCTATGCATCATCAAGAAACTGATTGTATGAAGTTTATATACATCTCCTTGACTGAGCAAATTCTAATATCATACCCCTCATTTGAAATCAATTCTCTCACATGCACACACACACACCTTAAGCCAGACCTTTCCAACTGAGCCCCGACCAGCAGAGCTAGCTGCACTGGGCACTGAAGAGGTGGTAGAAGAAATAGCAGAGGCAGCACCAAGAAGGTGTTGTGGTAATGGTGATCGAAGTACCTGCAGTGGGGCAAATGTTGCATTGGGACAGGTCAGGTCACTGTGTAGGTTCCCAAACCAATTATTATTGATGACAATTTTGTGAACACACAAACAACTGTTTATTCTCTACATATATGTTGCTTACCCTTGCGTACATTTACCGAGGTCGATTTTGACATCGTTTTGCTGCAACTAATTTACCAATATTCAATACAATAGATTTGGCAGTAGATATTTGCAGTAGTGCCCCTAAGGCAGCATCAGACAGACATTCTGCTTTTCCTTTTATTTAAATTCATAACTGAAAATACCTGTCTTTTAGGACTTTGCAGCGTAGGTTTTATCACTTGTGTTTGGAAATTTGGTGGTGGTTTTTCAGGATGCACTGAAAATGGAGTCATAAAAATTTCAAGTTTAGGTGTCATATTGGTCATTTTTTTTGACAAATTAAACATTGTTTTGACAACAAAATATAAATCTTTCCATGAAGAATTAAACAAAATTTTTTAATGAAGGAGAACTGCTCTGCTATCAGCTATATCCTATTTAACACCACCTCTGCACTGAGAAGAGTGTGAGAGAAAGAGACAATATGTTACTGTCTGTCGTGAACATGCAGTCGCAGTGGCTGCTACTTGGGGAACACATTGGGACTGCTGAGTGCAGCAAGAGAAAATGTCTTAAAGTGAGTGCATGGGTTACAGGCTGTCTGAATGTTCACATTCTCTCTTAAAGCTCAAGCGTCTCTTATATGCATTTTCATTAATTTCCCTCAGTTTGTAATTTTCTTTTTTTCTGCGTCAGATTTCAACATTTCCATGTGCTCTTAATCGTATCTCACTGTATGCTGATCACATGCAAGAGAGAATATAAATTAGCTCTTTAATAAAAATAATTTTCCCCAATACTCTAAGTACCATGAGCTCACTCACGGCATGTGAATGAAATGTATATATTGATGCACTGAATAATCTATAATAGTTTACTACTTGAGCAAGATATGTTACTGCAGACTGTTAACAGAGATTGATTTTCAATCAATGTTCAAGATTCTGAACGTCAGCAGCTCTGTGCAGGCAAACTTCTGCAGACCAACCCCGTCAGGAGAAAAAAAAAAAAAAAAAAAAAAAAAAAAAAAAAAAAAAAAAAAAAAAAAAAAATTCCAAAATATTTGTTAGGCACATATAAATAGGTAGCTAAAATTCTAATTTCCAAAAATGCCTCAAACCGCCCCAAAAAATTCCCAAAGTTCAGAAAAAAAAAAAAAAAAATAATTGGAGATAACGCTCAAGAAAACACATTGAAACGCAGTTTCTGCACACTTCACATCTTCTCTTCTCCTCTACTCTCCTTGTCCCTCACCTTTCTCGATTTGATCTTCAACACCCCCAAACATTACCAGCCGTAACGTAAACAATCTTCTACTACAGGTGACCAAAGACCATAAATATCTCTGATGCAATACTGGGGAGTTTCTTGACTATGGGGAACACTCTTAGAGTAACTTTTATACCGTTTCAATGCCATTTTATTAACTTTTGATGGGGTTGGTCTACAGAAGTTTGGCTACTCCATGCTTCATCAATAGAAATAAATCTCTTTACCCTTCCATGATGCATAATAATACTTGCATTTTTCTCTTTATAATGAAACATATTACATGACATAGATTCAGTCTGGGTTGGTTAGATGCTGGCCTACTGATCCCAAGGTCACGATTTCAAACCAAGCCCATATCAACGATTTTTAAATGTGCTTAAAAGCAACAGCCCTCTTTCAGTAGATTTACTAGCATGCAAAAGAACTCTGCAAAATGAAATTCTGGCACACTGGTGACACTGTTTGGATCATGGCAATTGACAGCATCATTAACAAACAAAATTTGTTTTATTTTTATATGGCATAACCTCCTTATTTGCTCTAAAAGTAATAAGTGTTCGTTTTTATATTTATTAGTCTTAGATATGAAGGTCCTTTGAATGCCACCAGCTGGTTAGGTTGAATGCTGTTAAAATTATACTCTTCAAGTGCTTCATTTGTGTTGTGATTTTCACATATTCATGCAGTTGTATTCTTTACCCCATTTTCCTTCTGCCTGATAGGTGAAGCGCAATCCATGGGAACAACTTTTAGTCAATTTTTATGATATTGCTGTGACTGGTCTTTTGACAATGCTTATGCATTTTAGTATGTAACTGGTATAATATATCTGTTAATGTTCTGTATCCTTAGTACTTAGTAGTATTGCAATTGACAAATGATACATTTCCAAATACTCCTTTATTAAAAATCATGTAAACAGGATACAATACATGTGAACAACACTTATGAGTATTCCACATAACGTATTTAGAGCAATAAATGTCAATTAGAAGCAATATAGTTTTAAATTCCACGGTTGTATCACAACACGGCAGCCATCACACACAAGCAACACAGTTAGGCAAACATGTAATTAATAAGTACAGCAAAGTATACAGATGGCCCTATGCTGCAAAACATGGTTGAGGGAGGCTTTTTATAAGCAGAGGAGTATAGCAGTTGTAGCCAATTACCAAAGTTTGTATACCATACAGAACTGAAACCAATAAATCTCATCTAATTTACATGGCATGAGGTTAAAAAATAAACAGGGTTTACAATGCTTAGCATACACACCATACAATGCTATAACCTAAACAGAGCACCCAAGAAAAGGTTTCAAATGATATACACCCAATCTGTGCTTGCGTAAACATGGCTTTATACTGCTCTTGGATACCACTGTCATCACTTTTGGACATACTCTAACTTCAAAGTCAACAATGCTCAAGAATATGTAACATTGCTTGACAAGATATTTCACTGCATTTATTTCAAGTGTACAATGCTCTCACATACAATGTCAGCTGGCAAGGCTAGTCTCTAACCTCGCCAACAGATTAATGTGAATATGAACTAGAGGTAGCAACTTAATAAATGATCAACGCCAGAAAAAAAAGCCCTTACATTCTCAAAACCTACGAAGTCTCATTATGCAACAAGACCAAATTATAATGTAAACTATTTATATCTCCTGCAGATATTAGCTGCACTCCTAACCTAGAAGTATCTGCGATTTTATAAGCTTGTTTCTCTGTCATTTGCACAAAATGTGAAGAATATAACCTTAATATCACTATTCGCAAAAGTTTAGTGAAGTACAAGAAAGGACATTCAACTGTCATGAAAAATGTAAGTTTATCCTGCAAGAACATGTGATCAAGATTGCTTACTATGATTTTCTCGTTTCATCTGGGAGTTAATAAATAAAGTATACGTCTTATAAATGCGATAATCAATACATAAGTGCTATCGAAATCATTTACGAAAAGTATGATTAGGCGAATGCACTAGATTGTCTACTTTTGACTGATTTCAAAGTCGAGGTCACATTACAGTGAATTCCGAAGTTTTGATATTAAAAGCAATTTTTATACAAAATTCTCATGTCAATCTCTTTGTTTGATGGCCTCCATTTTGTTAAGGGGTCAGGATAAGCCCGCGCGGCTGTCAGAAAAATAATGACATCCCCCCTTACCGCACCAATCTAGATTTTTATTATCGTCTTTTAATGTTTAAAAATTTGCAGTATATGGTTAAGAGGGGGATAGTTACGCTATTGTTTGACTACATTATAACTGTTCCAAGCACATTTGCAACACCTTTCTACATAAATAACAGCCACACTTAAGCACATGTTTTGTATACCCGCTCCGGCGACCTATGACTATCTCCCAAAACACAAAAGCATGGCAAATCTTACCTCCAAAGGATTCGTCATCCACTTCGTCAGATGCCATGGGAACGGCCTAAATGTGCTATTAACTTGCTGCTAAACCTATATAATCTTAATAATTAATTACAAAACTCAATACCCACAAAATTTCATATTACTCTCACAACCAACGAATCGCAACCAGCACCTTGAAGACCGAAGTATCGACTGTTCTGCGCAGGCGCAGAAAACTCCATCCGTAGCCAGGCTTTTGCAATGGCGGGATATCATGCAATTTAAACTGTACGCAATTTTAAACAACAGTTCCTGCATTCTATTTACCTACTCGTGACTTTTATTTGGCGTGATATTATTTATTTATGGTCATAAAAATATATTTTACCTGTGTGGATGCTTGTCATCCCGAAAAAAAATTATTTTTCATTAAAACAAAATTCACTTCCTGCTTCCTCACTCCTACCCAATTTACACCCACCGCCGCGTAGCACTATTTTTCCTGGGCTAGGTCAAATATTGATTGATTCCAAAAGGAAACGAGTTGCTCTGCATATGGGTATTAAAGAGCAGCCAAGGAACGCAAATGATAATTCGTTTGGCTACAGACAATGGGCGCCAAGCAGCAAAACTACTAACACTAAAGGGTACACCCCAGCGTTATCAGACGGTATAAAATGGTTAGCAGCAATGTCTTATTCATGAAATGTTCTACCGCAATGATTACGGAAATGCTACAGCAATATACATTTAATGCTGATTTGAAATGGCTGATAAGGGCGTTCTTTACCCAGGGAGTAAAATATAACAAGAAGTGTTTTATATATGAAAACTACCTAAAAGGCTACCTATTTCAGGCAACATGGAAAATATTTTCTAACAGTTGATCAATGTAGTAGCATTTCAATATATGCTGTCCCTGGCAACTAAATTTTTAAATGTAAGTACACATTTTACTTTTATGTTTCAATAATACATGTGTTCTTTTAATATAGTTTTATTTTATTCGTTAAATAAATGATAAAACTCGGCATGAAATGCCTTCTTGATTTTACAGGGTTTGGGCGCTTCTATTGGAAGTGAATGTTACACATTTTATGCTCGACCATACCCAAATTTATTAATTATAGCCATTCTTTAATGAACCTCCTTAAGCTCAAACTTTCAATAAAGGACTGGTCTTCATCCAATCGGACAATTCAATGTTCATTAAAGGACAGATGTCCCACCGATCCGAGAATTCCCATGCAGCAATGGCAAAGCGCAATATCGATTAATTCTCGAAACGCAACTAACGCGAGTTTAGAAAACAATAAATTGTTGGACACTACTGGCAGTGAGATGCAACTTACTCCACCTAAGTAAAATGCAACTTACACAAAACACACAAATTAACCTCAATACAGCATCAACGTCCAACAATATTACACTAAGCACAGACCCACAAATTAATTTCACTAATTGCACAATAAATAACTTATACATGAACTCACTTCGCTCGTTTCCTAATATATACTCGCGTCTTAACTACTACCATTATAGTCTTGTTGCATAATATAGTATTATACAAAACTTAAGGTAACCAACTTAAATGATAATATCATTATCTTGATATGGGATGCACCTAAAATCACTGATTTATGTGTATGCCAATTTCACTGCCTTCCAATTGACTACTCTCTGTGATAATTAGAATCCTTAATAGAATCAATGTAAGTACATTGACAACACACTATGGTCATTCAAACCGAGCGGGATGGCTCCTCAATAACGTGTGAGGCTCACATTTGGGAGTTCGTGGGTTTGAATCTCACTGCCGACCTTCCTGAAACAGAGTTTTTTTTCCCAGGGGTTCTCCCAAGTCACTAAGCAAATGCTGGGAAGGATAATCACATCCCTCGAATTTCTCGTCCCTCCATTTCATTTCCTCTTCCTTTCAATCCAGTCTTTCAGAGTAGGAAGTGTTGGCCACGTACTACGTTATTCTGTTTTTGACTCTTGCTTCTAGTGGCAGTTGTTTGCACATTTGATGGCTGTACTGTACTTCTGACGTCATTCATACTCTGCGTCCAGCTAACCTGTATCGCATGCGAGCGCACATCCCTCCGGCCTTTATTCATGACCGTTTCTCCGTATTTTCTCCAGTTTGTTTCACATTTCTTTTAACTATTTTAACGTTATTTTTCCTAAACTTTTTCCTGCTTTCTCAATATATGCATCGTGGTTAGCTTGCTAGCTTCCAAATCAAGAAGTCCTGGATTCAATTCTCGGCTAGGAAATAAGGATTTCTCTTTATCCAGGGTTATCGTTCTCCCCATAGTCTGGACGTGTGATTGAGACTGCAAATGTGTGTTTGAATTTCATGCTTATAAAGAAACCTAAAAGTGAACAAACCCCAAGATTAATATAATAGTAAGGTGCACTCAGTTTCTCTGACGAGTCAGTCATTCATGGCATAATCTAATTTATTGTGTACTCGTTCTTTACATAATACCTATAAACCAAAAAGTATGCTTAAAGGCGGCATTAATATCAATTTAAATTTGCAAATATCCAAATATTGTTTTTTACAAACATAAACGTGTGTGAAACTCCTTTATAATTAGGGTTCGAACCTTTATACAGCCATCGCGAAATGAGGCGATCCAAGTTACCTGCCGCATGCGCAGAGTGTGACGTTATTGCGCGAGTACAGTGACAGCACAAAATGCACTACTTAGAGTGCATAATGTCACTCGAATGTGTTCACAGAGTAAAATGCCTCCAGTACGAAAATCGAAATATACTCGTATTGCTGAACTTGTACAAGAATTTGGGAGTGAATATTTTACTGCAAATGATGGCAGCATTGAATGTAACTTAAGCAACAACGTAATCTACAACGTTTAAACGTCGATTCTGCTGTGATCATGTGACAGACTGATCCCTCCCACTTCCTATGCTCCATACTCCGTAACCTGTTGTTCCTTGTATAAGGTTCGCTCCCTATTTATGATGTTTGTAATGTTATTATAATTATTGTACTCTGGAAAAATGGCAGTTCGTTTCCTAAACACCTATTCCCATAATAAAACATTGCAAACTAATTTCATAATGTACAGAGTGTCTCCTTCATATCTACGAGAGTCTCTGCAACTGCTGACCAGTTTTGCAGACGATAGAAAACCAAGAGTTTTTAATTTTGTATAAAAGTAAACTTCCAATTAGGGATTTAAATTACAACTATTGAGATTTCATCTCTTTCCACCCTTTCGTGTAGACTGGTCTTTATTTCTGACTTTTGCATGACTAGTTCTTATGTTGATTTGTATTTGTTGCTTTCACTAAGATTTTTATTTTGTATTCGTCTTTTATATCTGGCTTTTTGCCATGATTCATTTTATAAGAGCACTGATAACCTAGTAGTTGGGGGCCCTTAAATATGATCATTATCATCGTCGTCATCACCATCACCATCACCATCACCATCACCATCACCATCACCACCACCATCACCATCACCATCACCATCACCATCACCATCACCATCACCATCACCACCACCACCACCATCATCATTACGGTAAGCAGGTTTAACTTGTATTTTATTTCGTGGTTTTATTTTTAAGCTTCGCATTTTTATCTGCGTACATTTTAAGATCAGTTTTTAGGTTTTAACTGTTTTTAGGTTACCTTTTTGGACCAGATTTTACATTTTAACTGTGTTAGCTTTTATATTTTTTAAATTCCCCGTTTTAATATTTAATTCTGAGTGTTAAGTGGTGGTGAGTTTTCCCCTGTTATCTTCTGATTTGGGGCCCTAATGACCTAGCTGTCGACGGGCCCTTAAACCCTACTCACTCATCATCATCATCATCATCATCAAACCTCCCACATTTTTATTAATCATTGTTAAGAAAGTATGCGGAATTATGAATTAAGAGGGCACTAAAAGAAAGAGAATTTAAAGAAACTTTTGTTTCATTAGAAATTAACTGCTCTATACAATGCTGTAACAATGACAACAAAATGGCGATTCCGCAGCACGCCCACAAGCTGTTTTATGGTTACAGAGATTAAATCACTAATTACAGTTCAAAGAAATTGCCGGAGAGGATATGGAGGAGATGCACCTGATGAGAAAACTCTTAATTTACATATCTACCGTGAACATGTCCAGGATAACCTAGAAGTAAACGTTTGATGCGGTCTAATGAAAAATATGATTATCGGTCCTTTTTTCTTCCGTGAAAAATCAGTAACTGGGTCGGTATATAATGATAAGTTGGAACTGTAACCTTTCAACAACGCAGAGCTGCCACTGGAGACAGGATGTTCCGGATTCCCTTACAGAACCTTTCCGGATCACTGAATTGGACGTGATGGACAAATTGGCCATCATGTTCACCAGACGTCGCCCCACTACATGTTTTCCTCTGGCTATGTGAAAATCACATGTTTGGAACTCCGGTACAAGGATCTGAGCGTTGCTGTGGAGTCCCTACTTTGTTTACGTATTGCTGTAGCAAGTGACAGAATAGGCAACTACTAACTAATGAAACAAAAGTCTTTGAATTTCTCTTTCTTTAACTACCACTCTGCTTTCGTGACTGGCATCGTTTCTAAGCAACGATTAATTAAAATGCGGGAGACGCGGCAGAACAAAGCGTTTCCAGACTTCGCGAATCTTCCGATTAGCGGCTTGTTTATGAGAAGTGTCGAGAGAAGGTGAAATTCGAGGTGTGTACAGTCAGTGTTGACAAAATGTGTGTATCGTCAGAGACAATCGTAGGCATTGCGTCTTCGCGTCAGAATTGTTTGTTGTGTGAAGCAGTTTTTGTGTGATCGTCGGAGGACAGTGCAGTACATGTCAAGGTTACGATCGGACAGAATAGGTGTGTGTTGCAAGGTAACGACAAATAGTAGCTTGTGTTAGCGACGATAAGACAGAGAACTGTGTTTTGTGTTTCAGTTACAAGAAAACGAGGAAAAGCAACTGGATTTGTCATTTTGTCACAATATGTATAGTGTGCCTAATTTACTCGCTGTTGTTGTGATATCAAGTGACTTGTGATGTGGTGATATTTTGTAAAACATTTTCGGTATTCCAAAACATAGTTCACTGCAGGGTGATATCGGCATCATTGATTTGTAAGATTAATAATTTTATAATGAAATGAGAGGAAGATATACAGATAACTTCAATAGTTTCCATATATTAAAATAAATGTATAATATAATAGCTAAGCAATGTAAAAGTTTGTCAGAGGATTGAGGTGATTAGCTAACTTTCCTGTTAAGAATAAGCAATTACCGAGACTAGAGTAGCAAAGAAAATTAGGATTCTGGTGAACTCAATCCACAAGAATTCCATTTGTTTAAACGTTAGGTACTTGGAGCTCAGTTACGTCTATGAAGGTGCAGTTAGATGTAACGCAATGAAAGTTTGCCGATGAGAGCTGCGCGAAACTTCGGTACTACTCGGATAAAATCGGATCACCTAAATGCTACTTCCACACCCTGCATTGCACCTGCCACTCCCACTGTCTACTTCCTCTCTATGCACAACACGTTGTTAGATACTGGAGTCCGTAATAGGGGTACGTAGCTCTACAACAAGCGCAAAGATACGTTTACGAAACGAGTCTTCTGCGCATCCTGCAGATTGGCAAGCTTTGTTACGCCAGCTCTATTTATTCACATGGGCATAATTCTGAAAATATGAAAGAAAAATAAATTCTTGGAATTCAGAAATCGCACAGTAACAGTAGCGTTTCAGATGGGAATAAGATGGGGCTTAGGATTGGACCACGTTAAGTAGGAACGTTGGTGGGAGCGAGAGGAGACAGAAAGAGAGATAGGAAAAGAATGGGCGAGGTTAGGGGGAGATTTGAAGAATCTCCGAAATCCGAACACATTAAAGCGAGCTGAACTGCATAACTAGTGAGAGAACCCCCACTCCCCCCACAAAAAAGAAAAAAAAAAAAAAAAAAAAAAAGATTTGATAGATTAAATTAATTCAAACCTATTTCAAAATTGTAGCAATTATTATCTGAGTTCCGGGGCTTTTTCTTACCTTAAGAAAAAATATGTTTAGAAGTGGTGGGCCTCGTATACCTTAAATTCACTCCTGTTTTTATTTAAAATTCGCTAAATAAAAGTAATATTTCTGTCTAAAATGTGCACTGACGTAGTCATATCAGAAAAATCTGATTTATTGCATTCGCATTACTTTCTCTACTCTTGTACTAACCATTTTTACAAACTCTTATTCCTATATCTTCTTCATGCTAATAGAGATAAATATTTGCAGAAATTACCTTATTGCTGATTTTCTTGTAGGTGCAAAAGGAATTTGCGAATACAGTAGACTTTGTGCGATAGTCAAATCATTTAAAGCTTTGGAATTCCGTTCTCTCTGCAGGCCAAGAGGTAAAAAAGTGAATTACAACCTTCCATTTGAGAAAAATTTAAGTATTAAAAACTCACACAAATTATAAGGAATATCTTCGAAATAGTTTATTCCACAAAAAAGTGCATTTGGATATAACTTGTGTGTTTTAATGAGATCTACGTTTTTTGTATAGTAAGATTTGGTCTATCTCTTACGGTTTACCAATTATGCAAAAGTCTTCAATAGCAAACAAGACTACATTAGCCAGAAAATTCAAAGCATGCATTTTATTTGCCATAACAGTATCAAACGTGTGACATTTTAATAAAAATCGTTAGAGCCATGGAGGCATTCTCTTGAAAACCTTCATGTCATATCCTTTAAGGATATTAAACATAAATTGCAACTTTGGTATTTAACTGACTTTTCGTTTTTGAGTTACGTTGTTCATAGCCAGGCAGGCAGAGAGACACACAGACAGACAGACAGACAGACAGACAGACAGACAGACAGACAGACAGACAGACAGACAGACAGGGACAGACACACATGAAACTTTTTCTAAAACGGCTTTCTTTGATTCAGGGGGCCTCTTATATTTCCGGTGAAATTTCGCCATCGAATTTTTAGGTCGAATACAATACTTCTACTTACTATTCATAGTAGAGAAAGTAAAATAATGAGAAAGTCAATAATGAACACCATTATGCTTATGGACTACACCAAGCAGGTTTACGTTTAGCTTGTGGTACTGGTAGTCATATTTGCAACAATCTTTTACGGGAAGGGTAAAAGCTCTTGAAGTTCAGCTCACTTCCTGAACCAGGTACTGCAAGACCCTCTTACCGCGTATTCCGCATGAATAAGCATTAGAAAGGGGTTCGCTAACGAGGGTATCTGCTTAAGCCTATGTTTTATATGGAGGAGACATCATGAATGAAAGTTGCATATAATCAAGCGCTTATGCACGATTTGTTTTGTAACTCACATAGGGTCGCAAAATGCAGAAATAAGAAACCACAACATGCACATGTGTATGCGAAAAAGTCAAACACAAAATAAACATATATAAATTTAAAACAAATCTGATGTGTTATATTCACATGATGTCACTCTTATTGTTAAAAAGCCTTATATTTTCTATTCGTGTTACACCTATATTTTTTGTGGAGTAAGATATTGTTTATCTCTTACGGTTTATCAGTTATGCAAAAGTCATCCAAAGTGCAGAGGACTTCTGAGGACATTACTAGAAAATTCAAGCTATACATTTCATTTGTCATGAAAATATCTCAAACGTATGCTATTGTACCGAAAATCCTAAAAAAAATATTTCGAGAAAATCGCACCTACACATTAATAAATGTACATAAAAATGGTGGAAATTGACCAGTGACAAATAGAATCGCGTAAACAACCACTTGAAGGCATTTTTATTTTCACTCAATTCATTTGTAAACAGTAATTATAGTAAATACTTTTGCACGATGAATATTCTAGTCTTATACACTGTAAAGTAAGCTAATGTGCAACAGGAATGAATCCTACTTAAAATATATTAGAATATGTATTCCAAATGTAATAATGTAATATTACTTTGTAATGGGGCGTGCAATTAATGCTCAATAAAGAAAAAAAGAAACACCACACATAACATAACATAACACTTGAAATAGTATATAATATAACCTAAACATAACACATTTCACACAACATAATCATGACGTAAACATGATATAAACATGGCGTAACCATGACATAACCACGATATAATGATATAACTATGACATAAATACGACAGAACCATAACATGAACAACATAACTATGACATAACCACGACATAAATACGACAGAACCACAAAATGAACAACATAAACATGACATAAGCAATACATAACTACGACATAACTATGACATAACCACGACATAAATACGACAGAACCATAACATGAACAACATAAACATGACTAAACAAGACATAACTATGACATAAACATTACATAAACACAACATAACCACGATATAACCATGACATAACCACGACATAAACATGACAGAACCATAACATGAACAACATAAACATGACATAAACAAGATATAACCACGACATAACCACGACATAATCATGACATGACCATGCCATAAACATGGAAAAAATTACCATAAATATAACTACAACTATAGGTAACAATAGCATAACATACAGAGACCTTTTTCTAAAATGTCTTATTTTTTAATTCATCGAAAGATGTAATTTCCGATGAAATCTCGATATAGAATTTTTGAGTGGAATGCAATACTATATCTATTAGAGAAAGTAGAAATCCTTGTTGACAGGCCACCCCTGTTTCTGTTATTACAGGTTTCGCCTTCAGAGTGGATCGCTCTGCTGTAAGCTGAAGCGATGAAGTCACTGGTACGTGAAGAAAGTAGTACACACTGAAAATCAAGAGTTTTCAAAGCAATCCAACCTACGTATGTGCAACACGCTGTACATACTTGACAGTTTTGAAACGCGCATTCCACCGTTGTGGGGACGTTTGCCATGTTTTATTTAAAGCACTGTAGTTGATGAATATTTTCGCTATCGCGGAAGTAGCCATTAATGAGCAGCTTTCCATCGGGAATGGACTCCCTTTTGAGAGAGAAGTCGAAATGGGAGGCTTTTATTTATTTATCCGAGTGCCATATACAGTATTGGAAAGAGAATAAAGCAAATGCATGCGTAATGTATTCCCTGTGAGGGAAGCCTGCACTCTGTGGCCGAGGTCAATCACGTTACATAACGGATCGTGCAGCAATGACGAGTAGTAGTATTTACTTTACCGCCATCATTATCATCATCATCTACAAGAATTACACTTTTCAGTCTCTTACGGCTTCTAGAGATTGCTGTTTTCCATCTTCTTAGTGGTCTTCTTAAGTTTCTTCTCTTCTTTGGCTTATAATTAAAACATTCTGTGTTGCACTCACACAACTTTCTCCACTCAATTGTACAAACTATTCTTACAAACGCTTATTCCTCCTTCTACTTCAAGTCAATCGAGATAAACATTCGCAGAAATTATCTTAATTGCTAATTTTCTTGTACGAGCAAGGGAAATATGGGATTACAGTAGGCTTTAAGCAATACCAAAATGTTTTAAGCTGGTTGCTATATGATGGCTTTGATATTCCAAACTCTTTGCATATCCAGGACATAAAGACCAATAACGACTTCCTGTTTGAGAAAAGCATAAACAAATAACAAGGAACATCTCCAAATGGTTCACAAAAAAAGTGTATTTGACATAAATTGTGTTTTAAGAAATCTACATTTTATGTGGTAAGATTTTGTCTATCTCTTACGGTTTACCAATTATGCAAACGTCACCCAGAATGAAGAGGACTTCTGGGCACGTTCCCAGAAAATTCAAGATATACACTTAATTTGTCATGAAACTATCTTAAACATATGGTATTTTAATCAAAATTGTTAAAGCCATTTCTGATAAATCAAAAGTTTCAAAAATGTTTCATGTAAGGGGTATTCTCGGACGGGGGAGTTTTCTTTAAAATCTTCTTGTTGCATCCTTTGAAAATGCTGAACTTAAATAGTAAGTTAGGTATTTATCTGAATTTTCGTTTTTGAGTATTGCTGTTCACAGACACTGTTCTTCTAAGGATCTAATGTGTTGCACTTAAATAACTTTCTCTATTCTTGTGCAAACTATTCTTAAAAGCACCTGTTACTCTGATTTACTTCCTGTTAATTGACATAAACATTTGCGGAAATTACTCTATTGATAATTTTCTTGTAGGTGCAAGGGCAACATGGGATTACAGTAGGCGTAAGCGATAGTCAAATCTTATAATCAGCTTACGATGTGATGACTTTGAAATTTCATTCTCTTTGCATAACCAAGAGACAAAATATGAATAATAATTCCCATTTGAGAAAAATATAAGGACCTATTGGAAAATTCAACAAATAACAAGGAACATCGAAATAGTTCACTGCAATTGATGATATGCTTACTATACGTAGTAAGAGAAAGTAGAAATTTACTGTATTACATTCACATTACTTTCTTGATCTACTTTCTAGAAACTATTTTTGAAAGATTTATTCTTCTACCTGCTTTATGTTAAGCGAGATAAACATTTGCAAAAAGGATTTTACTGTAAATAATTTCGCTGTGCATAGCCACTCAATGTTTTTTAAACGGGGTTGCTGAGTGACTGCTTTCAAATTTCATTTTTTCCCTGATCACGAGGGGAAAAAAGGAAAGGGGGAAAACAGTAAAGAAACGAATAGCACCTAGCAGACCAAAAATGTGTACATGAGAATTCAAACCAATCGAAAAGAATAGCTCGGAAATTAATGCCACGAACCCCCCTCCCATCACACACACACACTAAGAGCAATACCACGACAGGTACATAAATGTAAAATATTTGTTGTATCAGCCTAGATTACATATTCGTCAAGCAGCAGGCAGAGAAGAAGCATCGCAGCAGCATCGCTCCTGATTGGCTGTTGCAATCTTAGCGCTGATTGGTGCTAACCATCGCCTCTGCTGGTCGTAGCTTTGACTGAGCATTTGTGTTTTACACTACACGACTGAGACAACTAAAGAACACGATTGACAAGTACTTGGCCGGTGGGTAGGATAAAAAGGCCACAGCCAACAGTCTTTGACTGGTTAAAGGTGCCCTCTTTTATCCGAGCATACCAGCACTCGCCAAACTTTGCGATGACTGACTCACGCACTGTAGCCTTGTGCTACTACGTTAATGGTGACGACATGACGCTTTTCCTTAACCCTTCGTTACCCACGTGAATAACTGTGACGTGTTTATTCGCGTGGGGGACAGGTGTCACCCATTTTATATTCTTACCTTAAACATCAATTTTCAATATTTTGTTAATAAACATAGTTTAATGGACCATATTAAACCCTATTTCACGTATATACAAAAAACAAAATTTGTGGAAATCAAATACATAATAAAAACAAATACTTACAATAATGCATACATATTTACTCATAAAATTAATTGTATTTCACATATTCTGTTTGAAACTGAGCTTAAAAGATGTCCACATTAGCACCACTTCCTTTAGAAATATACCTGAGGATACCTTTCAAGGTATCGCCTATTGTTATTCAAATTCCGCTCGTATTTCACCAACTTGCACCTTATTTCTTCTGGCGTTCGTTAGATACAATACGGAGAACGATATAAAACACCAAGATTTGTCCTAGGTAACACATAATAAAAAAACCTCACAAATCCTCAAGTAAAAAAATCCCTAAACCCTACCTTTAAAAAAAACTTCCACAACCTTAAACAACAGACTTATAGGAAAAACCACTTACCCACAAACCAGGCTATACTACCGTCTCGTACTAAGGGGGGTGGGGGGGGGGGGAGGAAAAAAAAACTTTCACGGCCAGTAGAGGGTGTTGCCCTGACCTGGCAAAATCCGGGAAGTGGTCTGCAAGATCTTCTGCAACCAGTGCCTATCGCAGTCGTCGTGTATCAACCTAACCTGTATGCTCTTTGTGTACCCGATGCAAAATGTGCATTCAAATTATTCCTACCAACTTCTGTGATAATTGACAGGAAATAGATAAACAAGCTTTTTATCAACTTACCTATTTGTAGAATAAGTAACAAAATGGTTGATTAGAGGAAATAGTACAACTGCAGCACTAATATTTTAATGGTTGCGTTAAGCTGAGCATTAAAATATAGCATAAATCATGTATATTTAGTGAAGTGCATTCGCTAGAGCCATGAATGAAGTTTCGTTAGTTTGTAGCCATGAAACAATCGTAACATAATAGAGATTTTGTGTAGAAGAGTTCGAAGACTTCCAATCAAGGCTAAAATTGGTAAACATTTAGAGTAAATTGAACGTTGTTTCTTTTTACTTCTCTCTTTCCCTCTCCTTCTTCGATTATTCCTTTTCCAAGGCTTTCTCCTTTCTGTTATGTTTTTACCCCACATGCAGCAGAATGTATTGCGCTACAAACCTTCAAATGCATCAATTGCAAAGCAAAACACACACACACACACTTGTATGCTAAGATTTGCTTTACCTTTTACAGTTTACCAGTTATACGAAAGTAATTCAGAATGAAAAGAACTTCACAGGCTATTGCCAGAAAATCTAAGATGCAGATTATATTCGTAATGCAAACAACTTAAAAATATCGTATTTTAATAAAAATAATTAGGAATCATGAGAAAATTAAAAATAACGAAAATTTTCCATGTAAAAGGTAGTTTGGGGCAGATGATTTTCTTGAAAATGTTCGTGCTTCCTTGGAAGATGCTTAAATTAAATACTAAAGATTCCGAGTTATAGTGTTTACAGACGCACAGAACTTTAATGAAAGTGCTTTTTTTAATTCAAGCACCTTACATTTTGGGCGAAATGCAATACTTCCTCTGTTTACTGTAAGTTTAAAGCACAAAGTAAAAAGGAAGTTAAATGGGCATGCAGTAGTGGTACACATATATGTCAATATTTAAAGGCTTCAGTCTCTTCCATTTTGCTTGTTTTATTTTTACTCTTACAGAAATGGTTGTTGTTCGAGTGTTTCCTGCACCCCGCTTCTTTCTTTTCTCTTTCCTCCCTCCTTCCCTCCCTCCCTCTCTTGTTTTGTTTTTTCTTTATCTATAAAGTGCATATACGTTTGAAGAGGCAACATTTAAAGGCAGAATGCTCCACTTCTAGTCAGAATGAGTTTCACATATTTTTTGTGGTTTCCTGAATTCTAATGATGTTTGCAACCAGCTTCAAGCGAGTAGTGTAAATACAAGCAGTTGAAGGGACCCTTTTCTTTTAAAAGTAGATATGTCCACTGAGATTTACTATATTTACTTTTGAACATGACTGTCATTTCCTTTGATTTATATTTAATTATCTGCAGACATTCTATCACGTTCATCAGTACTTTATGGTCGTATCCTACATTATAAAGTACAGAATGACCTATTTGTAAAGACATAAAATGGCTATAATTGTATATTATGCAACGAGAGCATACTCAAGTTTCGCACGACTATTTATGCTCTATTATAAATCAACTTTAAAGAATTTATAAAATATTTTTAATATTCGGCACTCCATGTTATTATCACTGGTGTCTGACATTTCAATAATGTATTTGTTGTTTGGTTGTACATACGAGAATCTATAGTGTATTGCTATAACCTTTAACAAAGTAGACTTTCGAAAACTAGAAGACAAATTGAATTTATCAGAACGTTATTTACAATATTAACACTAGTTATTAAATAAGCAGAGTAGATCTTTTCATATATGGGAATCGATAGTTGGCATTCAACTGCATGAAAATGTGCGCAGACTGCCAAGTATTGCTACATGCGAATCTTTTGATTGATCTCCGGCAGTGTTCTTATGAACAGCGCAGTTTTGATTGGAGGATAGCAGTATTGTTACGAAGAGGTAGATATGAGTGGAGTATAAGCGTTACATTGTGGCATGGCCTAACGTAACATTTATAATAACGGTACTGCAGAATTCATTTCAGTTCCATTATTTTAATGAATGGGAATTTCGTATAATCAAGAAGTAAAATAAATTACTCAGTAACTATCGAGTAAACAAAGTAGAAAGTAGTGTCACCGCGCCCGTCGCATCTAATTGCCGACAACAGCAGTGTCACCCATCGTATTATTGTCGGCACTACCGCAAAGGAGCCGAAGGAAAGAGACAGAGACAGAGAATGGCCGCATTGTTGGGGCGCTTGCCAAAAGAGAGAAAAGGATAGAGACTTCGGGAATCTTCTGCTTTGTATTTCACCGCAATAACTGAATAGTGCCTGGGAGATATAAATAGCGGTAAAGTGCGACAGAAAAGAGTGGACAGACGTATGTGAAGCGTTGAGTAGTCGTGCCGACGGAAAGAAGAGACGTATGTGAAGCGTTGAGTAGTCGTGCCGACGGAAAGAAGAGACGTATGCGAAGCGTTGAGGAGTCGTGCCGACGGAGAAGGGACAGTTTTGTGACGAATTTGGAGCCGTGCTGTGAGTGAATCGGAAAAGACTTTCTTGCTGTTGCAACGAGTGTACAAAGTGACTGTTTACGGAAATAAAAGTGTTTCTTTATCTCGACTACATCTGTCTTCTTTACTTTACACCCAACCAGAGTCACAGTATAAAATAGTGTTCAATGACCTTATGGTGTTCGGAGTGCCACAAGCTACACGTGGATAAATTTTGACTTTGCAAGTTTGGAAGAACTGGATTCAATAAGCCACATGCTGGTGACTGCAAAGTGTTCCTGAAACCGAAGCTGCTATTAACGCTGCTATGACGGCCAGCCCTATGGTTGTCTACAAGGACGGTATGGTTGGAAAACACCCAAAACTCCAGCTCTACAAAATGCAACGTGAGGTTGATCCCCAGCGACGTTTGTATCCATTAGGTTGATCATATGGAGAAGAAAGAGGGTTTCTTGAATCGCTGAAACAACCTTCCATGAGCAAGCGAATACCTAATGCAATTATATGAGGACGTGAAAATCCACAAAGTCTCGTGTGAACTGGAACGGGCTAGTCCTAAGATATTTGTTGCACTGTTAAGTAACTATTAATTGTATGGAACATTTAACCCCTCAGAGGAAACAATACAAACGGAACACGTTGCAAAACTTATTTGTACCATATTTTCTTCTATTCTTGTTGTTGTTCTTCCTCCACAAGGCATAGGCCTTACGACCTATTTCGTCTTCAATTAAACGTCACTCCATCTTTTCCTTGGTCTTCCTTCTTGGCGATATCCTCCAGGTTTATAATTTAGAGGAAGAGGTGATTAATATGGACAACAGTTTTATTTTTCATAATATTTTGAATTTTAAGTGCATCTACTATCTTAAAAATCATCGTAGCATTTGCAATGGACTATATTATAGAATTACTAATAAATTTTAAAACATACGTTAGAGACTTGAATTTTCAGAACCTTTGAAAATATGTAACAAAAAATGGATTTTGAGAACTGTGGTTGTAATACGAAAACTCTGATGTGTTGCACTCACAGGACTTTCTCTACTCTTGTACTAACCATTCGTACAAATTCTTACTCCTTTATCTTCATGTTAGCCGAGATAAACATTTGCAGAAATTATATTATTGCTTATTTTCTTATAGGTGCAAGAGGAATTTGAGAATACAACAGGCTTTGAGCGATAGTCAAATCTTTTAAGACTTTGAGATTCCATTCTCTTTGCATGGTTAACATATAAAAAAATCTGATATGTTGCATTCACATGACTTTCTCTACTTTTGTACTAACCATTCTTACAAACTCTTATTCCTATATCTTCTTTGTGTTAGTTAACATAAACATTTGTACAAATTATCTTATTGGTTATTTCCTTGTGTGTGCAAGGGGAATATTAGAATACAGTAGGATTTGTGCGATAGTCAAATCTTTTAATGCTTTGAGATTCTGTTCTCTTTGCACACGTAACATATAAAAAATGAACAACGATGTTCCATTTCCGAAACTCACACACATAACAAGGAATATCTCCGAAACGATTCAACTTACAAGAAAATTTATTGCGACATAAATTGTGTATTTTAGCAAGATCTACATTTTTTGTACAGTATGATTTGGTCTATCTCTAACGGTTTACCAGTTATGCAAAAGTCCTCCAGAGTAAATACGACTACAGGAGCTATAGCCAGAAAATTCAAGATAAACATTTCATTTGTCATAAAAATATCTCAAACATATGGCATTTTAATCAAAATCGCGAGCGCCATTTTCAAGAAAATCAAAATTTTCGGAAAATCTTCCATGTAAAGGGTAGTTTAGGGTGAGGATATTTTCTTCAAAATCTTCGTGTCGCATCCTTGAAAGACATTAAACTTAAATACCAACTTTGGTTTTTAACCAGCTTTTCGTTTTTGACACACAAACTGACGCACAGACATACACACACACACGGAACTTTTTCTAAAAATGTTTTTTTTTTTTTTTTTTTTGATTCAGGGGTCTCAAAACATATATTTCCGGTGAAATCTCGACATCGAATTTTTGGGTGGAATACAATACTTCCCCTACTTGCCAGCAGAGAAAGTAAAAATGAACAACGATGTTGCATTTCACCAAAGCTTTAAGTTTTCCGAAACTGACGCAAATAACAAGGAATATCTCCGAAATGGCTCACTACAAAAAATTGATTCCAACATAAATCATGTGTTTTAGCGAGATCTACATTTTTATAGAGTAAGATTTTGTCTATCTCTTACGGTTTACGAGTTATTCAAAAGTAATTCAGAGTAAAGAAGACTACATAGGCTATAGCCAGAAAATTCAAGATCTACATTTCATTTTTTCTAAAAATCTCAAACCTATGGCATTTTAATGAAATCGTTAGAGCCATTTTCAAGAAAATCAAAATTCTTGAAAACTTTTCCATATAAAGAATAGTTTAGAGTGGGGCTATTTTCTTCAAAATCTTCGTGTCGCATCCTTGAAAGGCATTTAACTTAAATACTTTCGTTTTTGAGTTATGTTGTCCACAGATTTACAGAGTGACACAGACACACACACGGATCTTTTTCTATTTTTTTTTTTTTTTTTTTTTTGATTCAGGGGGTCTTAAAACATATATTTCCGGTGAAATATCGACATCGAATTTTTGGGTGGAATACGATAATTCCAGTTACCAGTAGAGAAAGTGAAAAGTGTTTAAATGGCATTTTGTTTTTGTTACTGCTATAATCGCATACAGCTTATTTTTAATACCTTAATTGTATTTTTTTTTTTTTTTTGGTTATACATGGAATACTTGGAACTGCAGTGAAAAAGGTTGAAATTAAAGATTAACACAAATGTGAAAGGGGAAAAACAATTAAAATCGTTCTTGAGTTTTTCGTGAGCGAAACTCACAAACAAAATTATTAGTGTCACATCCACTACTCAAAATGCTTGCCCATTCTCTACACAATATGCACTGGAGACATAGCTCCCTGACCTCTTGATAGTATGAGCCTAAAGTAAAGAAAGGGATGTATTATGGAACTCCTTGTTTCACATTATCACCAATCTCCATTTTCCAAACAAGTGATCTGTTTATGTCAAGAAAATGTCAATGCCAAATTGATTAATGTACCACTTTTCAGTTCAGTAAATAAGCAATAGTTTATAATAGAAAAAACATGTCGCTCATATTAATTACTGTAAATAGTGGAAATAACATTCAATCTTGCTTGGCTAAAAGTTTCAAGTTTCGCGCCATACAATACCACTCACGAATATAAACAATGTTATAATGAAGTTATCTGCTCCTAGCAGCTAAAAGGGTAGCCAACAATAGAAGTTAGAATGGTTTCTGTAAGATGACGGATGCTAGGTACTTGCTAAAAACCATGGTGTTCCCATCTTACAACCCCGTTCCAGATTACCAACTTCTCCTCTAATAAAAGTTTTGGTATTCGTGTCTCTTTCATCCTTAATACCAATTATTTTTATTTACATTAGTTTTTCGTCTAGATCAGGGGAAGACAGGTAACGCTGCTGTGACGTCAGTCCACTGAGCACACATGCTCCCAGTGCAAGCCAGTTGAACGTGTGACGTCTCAGCGGGCAAGGGGAAATGGCATACGGGACATCGTAATCTTAATGCTGACTGTTTCAATTATGGAAGTCACAGATTATAAATAATTATATATATATGGCTTTATGCCATATATATAATTCTAGTTTATGTGAACAGTCCTGTTATAACGCAAATAGAACAGAAATTATAACTATTTTGCCTGTGCAAGGGGAGAGCTATACAGAACAATTAGGTGGATCTTTTCCGAAATTTGTCGTTTCGCTTTTCTTTAACTAGTTTGTCAATGTTAGGGCGTAATGTACGGCACATTTGTAACCGAAGACTGCATGTTAGATTGTGATCTGATAATATGCTTCGGGATTTTGACTTAGAAGGGTTCATAACAGAAAAGAATTGTTCGCACACATACGTAGAACCAAACATGCATAATACCCGTGCATATAACCTCAGAGATCTGGTTTGAGGAACACTCTTATAACAATTAGCCAAGTCTTCCTTGTGTTTATATTTGCCCTTCAGAAAATCGTCGCACTGTAACTTTATCAATTCAATTTGCTACCTGCTAGAAACATTGTTAACATCCAATGAATACGGGGGGTCGCAAAGATATGAAACGTAGTTGACAATGTTTCTACATCTTGAAGTCTGGTGTCAAACTGGTGTGAAACACGGGGAACTGAACACATGTGCCGCTGATCTAGGCTGCATAGTAATACACTGCTCTCTCCTGACGTCACACGAACGTACAAGCTGGCTCTTCGTTTAAATACGTCACACGGCCCGAAGTTGTCTTCCCCTGGTCTAGATTATACGTATTTCGTATGTGTAACTGTTTTCGACTTTCATTTCATTGTTTGTCTAGAAGGATATATCCAGCTACTGTTCTCAGGAACTTCATCTCTGCTGCTTCAATTCTTTTCCCATCTGTCCTATTCATAGTCATATTTCACTTCCATTGGCACTGTCATTACTTTATAAAATTTCATTTGTTTCTTTTGACGCCTCGGTTTTTTAATGTTCTCCAGATTGTTTCGTTCATTGGTTTTAATTTAATTTTATGATCAGGTCTTCGTTTTTGTTACATGATATATTAAAGCCTAGATAATTAAAACTAGAGAGCTGTTTTATTATTTCATCAGTAAAAATAATCAGTAGAACAGGTATCTAAAAAATGAAAACAACATGGGTATTGGGTTCCAACAGGATGTTGCACTACCGTCAGTGGTTATCTGGATGACACATTTGGTGACAAATTGGTGTGATTGAGGAGGGTCTACTGCGTGACCTGACACCACTCGATCTTTTTCTCTGGGATTTCATGAATAATGATGCATTTGCACAGCGATCCAGCGATATTCATGATCCCACAGCAAATATTTTTTTCAGGTTGTTTGAAAACAAATCCCGAGATGATGGGCCATACATGGAGGAATTAGTCTCAAAATGCGAACATTCACAATGTTGGACATGTTGATGTCTAATTTGGACTAAACTTCCGTTCCTTTAGAGTGCGTGTACAAATGATTAAACAATAAATATCGAACAGCTCTCATTTTATAACGTTATTTTATTATTACTTCCCAATATTCTTAAATTAAATTAAATTTTCATTCATGGTTGTTCTTTAACTGCTGGGGCTCTCAGTGTCTCATCCCATATTGGGCATGAAAGACACTTTAATTTTGCTCAGGGGCCTCTTTATCAGGTTGGAGGTTCTTTTACGTGCCGTAAATCTGCGACACAAAACCACCCTTCCGAAGTAAACTACACATAGGATTTTTACACTTGAACTCCTGACCTTGGGAACTAGAGGCTAGCTTTATACCTCTAGAGTCTAGACCATGAAGGACATTGTCAAGGTTAGACATATAACTTTGATAGATATGCTTGATTGGTTTGTCAAACATCCTTGTGTGTGAATGTTACGATAAGTCAAGATACATATAGTTTCATATCAGCGCCACCGGTATGCCGGACTTTTGTCTCCAAGGAGTTCTTTTACATGCCAGCAAACCTGACATGGGACTGTCTCTTTTAATCACATTTAAAAACCATCGGTCTGGGCCGGATTTGAACCCATGACCTTGGGGTCAATAGACCAGCGTCTAACCAACTGAGCCCTCCAGACTGACGTGATTGTCAGGGATAGATATATCACCAATGCGCGCGTGTGTGTGTGTGTGTGTGTGTGTGTGTGCGTGTGCGTGTGCGTGTGCGCGTGCGTGCGTGTGTGTGTGTGGTTGGTTTCATCAGTACATGTGCAAAAACAATTATTAGAGGTATTTTATACGCAAACTTGAATTTCGTCCCGGGGAATCCTCGGAAATCTTTTTCAATTAATATTCTTCGAAAGACTGCTAAATTTGTATGTGCTGGTCTTTCGAGATTGTTGTTGTAGTGTTTAACGCCCGCTTTTACTACTACGGCACCGCAGGCGGTGACACTGATGATACATGAAGATGGAGCACCGGTGGAATGAAATGGCGGGGGAAACCGGAGTACCCGGAGAAAACCCGCCCTGACGCCGCTTCGTCCACCACGAATACCACATGCGGGTCCCTGGGATCGAACCCGGGCCGCCTGGTCTTTCGAGATGAACAATAGGCTTTTGCATGGAATGTTTAATAAAGCGCAGTGACATTTTTATGACTATGCCTGATTTCGAAGTTCAGATATAACTAGAATTCGAATCCAAAAGATCAAAGTACCTTGTTGTTTAGGACTAAAATACTTGTCAACCTGTCAAATTATTTGAACATTAAAACAAATATGTACCTAGTGAAATAGTTTCATGATAATTTGTGCGAGGAACCTCCCGGGTTCGATTCCTGTCTGGCTGGCTACTCTGATATGTTTATACTTTCCCTACTACTTGTAGCACCAGGGAAAAATTGCCCACCCAAAAATTCGATATTGAGATTTCACCGGAAATACACATTTTGAGATTCTCCGAACAATGCGTTTCTATGAACAATATTGTTCAAAATAAAAAAATTGGTGAAATATCAAACTTGGTATATAAGTTCAGCATCTTATAAGGATGGGGCACGAAGATTTTCAAGAAAATTATCCCACTCCAGACTATCCTTTACATCCAATATTTTTCGAAAATTTTCATTTTATAAAAATGACAATGAATTTTGATTACTATACCATATATTTAAGATATTTTTGTGACAAATGAAATGTACGAGTACATATTAAATTTTCTGGGAATATCCTTAGAAGGCCTCTTCATTCTGGATAAATTTTGCATAACTGGTAAACCGTAGGAAATAGACATCTTACTACTCCAAAATATAGATATCGTTAAAACACACAATATTAAATGCATTTCTTTTCAGAGATATTCCTCGTTATTTGGTTTGAATTTTCCAATAATGCTCTTCTCAAATATGAATGTGTTATTCTTCTTATCTTTTGGTCATTCAAAGAGAAGGAATTTTCAAACCCATCACATAGCTACCAGCTCTTGAAATATCTGTCTATCGCTAAAGCCGTTTTCTCATATTCCCTTGCACCTACAAGAAAATCAGCAATGAGGTAATTACTGTAAATTTTTACCTCGATTAACATGAACAAGATAGAGAAATAAACGTTTGTAAAAATAACTATTAGTACATAAGTAGAGATAGTCATGTGAGTGCACACATAAGACTTTTTCGGTGTTTTCCTTGGGTCGGTAGACAAATACTGTGGTAATACCCCTTCTTTTACGAATTTCCTTTTCCCATTATTTTCTTTCAGCTATTTCACCTCATCTGTTTCAGAATAGTTGGACTAGGCGGCGGCATTGGTGTGCTGCGGTCGGGCGATGGGATTTGCGCTACAGAAAGGTTTCTGTCTGGCACTTGGTGGAACCTTCTTCCTGGGAGTGTCCCATCTATACATCTGTAGCTTACTCTTGCTAGCGCACATCGTCGTCCGAATCTTGTCGCTTTTGATCTTCCTTTCGTACTTTGTTTCCAGGACTCACGTTGGATGCGTACAGGTTCCTAATATGACCTCCTTGTGGTACTGTGCACTTGAGACCCCTCGCCTGATACTCCTAACTCCTGAAACAAAAGAGTATGTAACTTGAGTCCAATATCTTTTAGCTTCTCCAAAAGAGAAATATTATATTTGGTGTAAACCTATCCCTGCTGGTAATATAGTTAAGTGTTTTCCGATATTATTTTTACAAACATTTATCAATTATAGGATATCATATTTCCCCACACTTTGTAAGATTTACTATTTTTTGCTTTTAAAAAATTTTACTTTAGCAATGAACCCGGTTTCTACATATTCTATTTGAGCAGTTTTCTTTGAAATACAATAAGAGAACGCAAACCACTCTCTTCAGGAAATGTGCTTAGAAAAATCCGGAACACCCTTTCCAAAAAGTCAGGTATCTATAGTTTAAAAAATGCAAGTTTCTTTATGTGACATCACATGAGCAATTAAACGCTCTCTATTCTTGCCGAGTTCTTATTTGTACGAACCAATTTTGTATTGACATATGGTATTTAGTTTTAACGCACGGACTAACTTATTTTTCTTTTGTTCTAACTCCATCTGATTTGTCGTATTTCATTTCATATTTCATATTGAACATGGATAAAAATCTACAAGGCTATTCTTTAAACTAATGAAGTGGAACTGCTACAAAGCCTCAAAGTATAAGACGTTTTGGCCTTAATTTATACATTTGCATTATACAGTTACATTGAGTTTTTTCAGTTTTGGTAAATTTTCTGTCTCTATTCATAAAAATCTGATTGTTGCACTCACATGACTTTCTCTACTCTTGTACTAACTATTCTTACAAACTCTTAGTCGAGATAAACATCTACAAAAATAATCTTATTGCCAATTCTCTTGTACGTGCAAGGGGAATGTGGGCTTACAAGCTTTGAGCGATAGTCAAATATTTTAAAACTGGCCGCTATGTGATGGCTTTGAAGTTCCGTTCTCTTTGCAAGGCCAATAGATATACACGTATACGACCTTCTATTGGAGAAAAGCAGTATTGAAAAGGTCATACAAATAACAAAGAATATCTCCGAAATGGTTCACTGCACAAAAAATGCATTTAAACATAACTTGTGTATTAACGGGATACATATTTTTTGTATAGTAAAATTTTGTCTATCTCTTACGGTTTGCCAGTTATGCAAAAGTCATCAAGAGTAAACTGTACTACATAGACTAAGCCATAAAATTAAAAATATACAATTCATTTGCCATAAAAATATATAAAATGCATGGCATTTTAATCAAAATCGTTAGAGCCATTTTCGAGAAAATAAAAATGTTCCATGTAAAGGGTATTTCTTAAAATCTTCGTGTCGCATCCTTTAAAGATATTCAACTTAAATAGCGACTTTGGTATTTAACCGACTTTTCGTTTTGAGTTATGCTGTCCATAGACACACGCACGCACACACACACACACACACACACACACACACACACACACACACACACACACACACACACACACACACTTACACACATATGGACCTTTTTCTAAAAATGCTTTTTGTCGTTTCAGGGGTCTCAAAACATAATTCCTGTGAAATCTCAATATCGAATTTTTTTGTCGATTACAATACTTCCACTACTTGCTGTATTTAGTAGAGAAAGTAAACAGGAACGTAGAATCGGAAAGTAGAATCGGAAGGGATTCTAAAACCAAACATCCCATTTTGAAAGTTCGCCTAATAATAAATGAAAATAACCCGTGTTTGTAGGGTATACACTACTGGTGGACACCCTCTTCACAATCATTTAAGTCACTATGAAAATGGACCTATCAACTTTTGATCCGATGTAGGCATTGAACTGATTACATTTTGCAGCAAAGCCTCAAGTTAATGTCCGGCATTGAAGCGCGAACCCAAAATTACAGCCTGATGTAGCGCATTTGTAAGTGATAAATCCGTTTCAAGCTAATTTGAATCCCCAGTGAACTTGTTTTGGAACTGTGTTCTGATTATCCTGAGTGAAAAGGCTCACTTCATTATCCTAATCAGCGTTATTCCCTGTTTTAACTAAAATCGTTTTCTTTTGTTGACAATACAAGTTAACACAAGTTTTATGCTATATAAATGATTTACCTAGCGTTGTAAAACATTCAAAAATGCTAATGTTTGCTGATGATGTTAAACTATATAAAAGTATCAATAATGTTAAAGACTGTATGGAACTTCAACAGGACCTTGATTCTTTATATGCATGGAGCGAAACAAACAAACTCCCATTTAATATTAGTAAATGTGTAAAAATGTCCTTCAATAGAAATAAAAATCCATATAAATATGTTTATAATATCAATATGACACCACTCGTTGAAGTGATTGAAAAAAAGGATCTAGGGGTACATTTTACAAGAGATCTTAGATTCAATAGACACATTGACTTAATTGTATCAAAATCGCTAAAATGCCTTGGCTTTATTATTCGAAATTCCTATTCATTTAAAGAAAAAACTTTAATTCAACTTTATAATTCATTTGTGAGACAAAAACTCGAATATGCATCTATTATTTGGAATCCTAAGATGATAATGCATGTCACCGCAATAGAAAAAGTACAATCAAAATTACTAAAATACTTACTATTTAAAAGAACTGGATATTATCCTACTTACACAAACTATGAAACCCTTTTGGAAATATTTAAACTTAAAACTTTGAAATTTAGAAGAGATATTGCAGGGTTAATATTTCTGTATAAGGTATTGCATTCGATTTTATTGATGATATTAATATTACAACAAATGTATCATTTTATGTACCCAATAAAATAAGCAGATTCAGGAGGCTTTTCTTCACCTCCAGAGTAAATACAGAAATCCATAAAAATTCACCATTACACAGAATTATGGATTTATATAACAAGCTTCATCATTTCGATGTAGATATTTTCAACATGTCTGAAACTCAATTTAAAAATGCTACAACTAAATTGGTAATAGTAGTATCGTTGCTGTAATTAGGAATAGTAGAAAAAAATTACTTACCATACCACCTTCACTTTTTTTTTCTTTCTTTTTTCCTTTCTTTCTCTTTCTTTCTTCTTCTTTTTTTATAATTGTTTATATTCCTTATATTAGTTTATGTTCATTTATGTTTTTCTTGTATTTTTATTTGAGTGTGTATATTATTATATGTAAACATCTATGTATGATGAACATTGTAATTGGGCTTCCAAGCCTGTTATGTTCATAAGAATAAATAAATAAATACTGACACACAAAACACAGTTTCGTTTGCGAGACTTCTGCCATTTATCGATTTAACTCTTGATGCCGAAATTATTGACTGGTGATATCAATAATTTTATAAATAAATTCCATGTGTTAAAACCAATGCATAATGTGAGAAACATGTGTCCCGATTTTGCCAGGGAATAAGAAGTCATTAGCAAGATAGCAAGATAGCAAGAAGGAAAAGGCAATTAGTAAGTCAGAGTAGACAAGGCAATTAACGTTCCGATGAAATTAAGTCAGTAAGAAATACATTTTCTCAAGGTTCCGCTATCTGGAACTCAATATGTTCAGATATCGCAGACTTGCAAATATACACGTAAACAAGCTTATACTCTCTTCAGGTCAAGAATAAAGTGATACATTATCCCGCGCTCTTCCCACCACTTCTCTATCATTACTTATAGCTCGCGCAATCGTTTTTGAACATTGAAATATTTAAATGAAAGCTTCGGTGCGAGTCACTTACCCGCCTTCAGTGGCAGTCTCATTGTGATGTCACCCCCTCAAGTATCACTGGACCGTTTATTTCATACGTGTGTACACAGGGAAGTCGACGGGTGCAGAGGATTCACACAGCATATTACAGCAAATAATAACGAGAGATAACCTCGCTTAATATATGTAATGGAAGGAGAGAGAGAGGAGATCTCGGTTTGCGGTCCTCTGCGTGAAGGCCAATGTTCAAAAACAAATGCACGAGCTATGCAGCATGTCAACATCAGTTGACTCATGTTGTCAGCATGCCCGTGCAGAAACAAAATTACGTTCGAATTTGACATCGCATTAAAATCTAAAAACTATTTCTCGTGCTATTATTAAGACTTTCAGATAACAGCAAACGAGAAAAGAAAGACAACTAAGTCATACAATTTACAATTTTTTTTTATAAAATGACTGTAAATAAATTGTAGTTCAGATGCATGCCTATGTGAAAACCACGTTCATTCTTTGTGCATAGCATTCCGTTGACTGAATATGATTGTATCAAAATCAGTACTGCTTCCTTGCCCCGTTTCTTGAAAATAACCCCAAAACCTATGAGCACGAGACAGCACTCTCACAGGAGCTCTGGAAATCACTTTCATTTTTTGAATCTTTTACTCGCAGTCACTTTCCTAATTGCCGTGAACTTCCCGCTGAATTCGATTTGATACATCCTCAGGATAGGATTTGTTTTATTTGTTTTTCCGCACTCTCTTTCCTTGGGCTGCAGGCTGTGATTTAACAGAAGAAAACACTTCGCCATATACTTATGTTCTGAAGATTCCCTCTTGGAATTATTTAATCTATTTAAGCATTAGATAAGCGAGAGTTACCCATATTTGACATTTGAATAGTGGCTCTGTTGCGTCAAATTACGTCAGCTGTTACGCATGTGTAGCACAGTGCAGCTATATTCTCTAACCTGTTCCTAACAGAAGAAAAGCAGAGGAGGTGATAATGAAATGTGATACATTTTTTGCGAATGAAGGTTGTTATTGGTTGAAATTTTAAATTTACACATGATTGGTTGATTTCAACCAAGTCACGTATGAGTGAAGTAGTCATCATATGAAACCCTCTCGTGGTATTACTACAGAAAATCTTCGTGTCCCAACATTGGAAATTACTAAACCTAATATTAAGTTGGGTGCGCTGTGGCCGAGAGGTTAGAGCGTTCGCCTACCACCTAGGCGGCGCGGGTTCGATCCCAGGGACCTGTGGTGGAGAAGCGGCGTCAGCGCGGGTTTTCTCCGGGTTCTCCGGTTTCCCCCGCCACTCATTCCAACAATTGTTCCATTGTCACCTTTACAATAATGATTTAGCCTGAATTTCATATCATACTCTTCTTCACTATCATACCTGGTGCTTGGCTGACCACCCGCTTCCTGGTCTTCACTCTGTCCGGTCCATAGGTTCCTGTGCTCCCCGACAGGCGTTTGACCCTAGGCAGTGTCTTATAAATCCTAGGAGGTGTAAGTCCTACATAAGGAGAGAGCAAACAGGAAAAGAAAAAGTTTGATATTCATCTGTATTTTCGTTTTTACCTATGCTTTACACAGACACAAGCACACACACGTGTGCCCACAAAAACACACACATACACAGGAGTATTTTCTAAAAATACAAAATGGATTAATTTCCTGGATCTTCAAAATGTAAATTTCCTTTGATTAAGTCTTTTCAAAGGAAGTAGAGGTACTGTAATATAAGACTGTTGCTGAGTCATAACAAAACGAATTCGCCTCGGATCTATTAGGTAAGTAGGGTTCTAGTCACGTGGCACAAGACATGTTCTGAGGACTTGGCACTTTTGTGGTTGAAAACAGTTTAAATTGAACCAAGAGTGTGCTGCTTGAACCAACGGTAGTCGCTCTATGTCCGACCATTAGCAGAATTGCAGACACTTGTAGGAAACAAAGCTCTGGCAGCACTGTGAACCCGATACATAATTCAGAGAAGAGCTCTTGTAACAAAGGATCTCAGTCCTCTGCTGAATGTGGTCCTTGAATGTATTGTAGGTATATTGCGAAAGTGGCGAACTTCATAAAAACTCGGCCAGTGAAATGCAAGGACTTTAAAATAACCTAGTGGGCTCACGAAGTCCAGCTTACATTAGTTAAAAGTGGGTGAATGGAATTGATTTTATGCAACGTTTTATAACTTCCATCAGGAGCGTACTCAAAGGGGAATGAATCAGGATTTAAGCTAGAAAATAAAACAATGTCGCAAAAATGCACAAATAAAAATTAACATTTGTGCAAAATATTATAGCTTTGTGCAAACTTCTACTAGTAGAATATGATATAAATTGCACGGTTTTAAAATTGAAATATGTGTATATTGAATTGAAGCCAATAGTTGCTAAATGAAGTATTACATCATCAAATTAACTTTTGCTCATGTAGATCAAAACATTCCATATCATATTTACACTATATTACTTCTACTTCCTTGAAACAAATTTTTCCGTCAGTTCTTAAAAAGCACACACCACAGACAGCTTTTGCATTTAACAAGAATGAGTGAACCACACAGATCAGATCACAATTGATTCCACTAGATGTGGGAAAGTGGCATATTGTTCGTTTCTGGGGCAGAATGTTACAGCTTCTTCTTTTTTCGTTTAATGCCACGGTTTTACTGTGCGGTGGCACTGATGATACATGAATTGAAGATGAGGTATCGGTGGAATGCAATAAGATGGCGGTGGAAACCGCAGAATCCGGAGGAAACCCACCCCTGTGCCGCTTTGTCCACCAAAAGCTCCACATGCGATCGCCTGGGATCGAATTCGGGCCGCTTTTGTGAGAGGTGCTTGATTCTTTTAGGGTTGCAACCGATCGACTGGTGTTTTGGCGGGGCGATCACCGATATCCGAAGCCCACCTATGGAAGGGGCGGGGGCCGGTTGTACTGACTGTCGCCGGGAGCTTCAGTCTGGAACTGGTAGGGACCCTGTCCTCTACTGTCGAGAGGCGAATGCTCGGCCACGGTGCGGCCTGTTACGGCTTGCTGAAAGTTATGTTTATACCTCTATCGCTTGTTTTTATGGCAGATTGTTGTCGCATTTTTGCGAATGCTGTTTTAATGTTTGTCTCGTTCTGTTGGGACCACTGGCTTACAGAGGCCATAACCGAATAAGATGGCGCAGCAGTAGTGCGTGAGACTTATTCGGGAGACCGAGGGTTTGATCGCTGCTGCCAACCTTCCTAACCTGCAGGGTTTATCGGGTAATGTGTACGAATAATTTTCAATTATTATTCTACGATCAGGAAGTGAGAATTTGAATTTGAATTCGTTAAGCAATTGACTAGACGGTAAGTTCTGATTATAAATCGAATGAGCGTGAGTTCTTAATGCAAGTACCTGAGAAACCTGTTGGATTTTCTCCAATGATTGTTTTGGCATTTATACACTGGTGACCATACAATTTAGGCATATTCCAAATTACTACGAACAAAGTTTTTATCTAGAATTTAGCATAACCTGAGTGTCTTTTAAATCCCTGCAAATTCTGAATACAGAACCCAATTTGTTAAACATTCTTAATTTAATCTCGAAACTAATGTAATTTCAACATACTGTTTCTAATTTATATGATCGGTATGTTATTCGTGACAATATTCTCCGCTTGACATGAAAAATAATGATTTGTCACAAACCATTATTACTGTAGATTGCACTAGATGAGTTTTTGATGAAAAACGACACGGTTTGCTCTCCTGGGTAAACCGGGTCGTCATTTCTCTCAGGGTGGTTTCCCCTCTCTGTTGGGCTTTTTCTCTGCATTTATGTACTCTTCTAGTTTCCCTTCGTTGCAACTACAGAGCAGGAAACTCTTTTTGACACTCTGCTTAGACATGCCTCCTTTAACTGCTTTCTTGCACCTAAGTGCGTTTTCTTGGCCTTGCAGTGTATTGACGCACACACTGAAGTGGATTTTACAAATTCTGTAGAAAACCCAGGGTTGCCAGCTTACTAACGATGCTGTAATATCTCGCTGACGTATGTTGTAAATAAAAAATCTTTGCCTTCTTGATAATCTCTGCTCACTTCAATTCCACCATAGTTTCCATTTACGGTAGCAGTCGATTTTTCATTATTCAGCTATTCCAATGAAAACAGGTTTGTTTATATTTTCAAAATATACTAGCGTACAAAGAATATACATGTTTATGAAGTGTTATATAGAATTTGGGAATTAAAAATTAACAAGAAAAAAAGAAAGCAATTCTTTTGTTGGTTTTATATTTTCTACTGCTCAACAACAGTAAGCAAAGAAAGTAAAAAGACGATACTTTTTAATTTTTATTATTCGTTTCTTTATAATGCTTATGTTTTACTCTGTACTTTTTCGTTCTACATGGGTCTTTAAAACATATGGTAACTCGTTCCGCGGCCTCTCTCCAGTGTGCAAGAGAGCCGACAGGATGGGAGAAATCTGCTGTTCTATTGTTCTAACCCTCGTACAACAACTTAGTGATAACATCATGGAAAAGAAAAAACAAAACCAGCCACCATTGTTTAATGCTGGTGAGAGAAATTCAAAATATATCTACAATTATTGCAACTATTATTTTATAGAATTTGACATTCTGTGGTCAAATCTTTGTGTTATAGCATATAAATTCATATTTTATTTATGAAATAGTCCACATAAATATCATGCGACAGTCTGACCTTCCCTGTCGCTTTGCTCGAGAATTTATCGGTTAGGTCAGACGTCTTATGATATTACTTGTGACAATTACTAACACCACACCTGAAGTTAAAAGACGTTTTGGTATTCCACAACTAACTTCCTGAAATAGACTCATTTTAAGCTAAATTGTTTGTCGACTGTTTCCTTGAGCCCTCCATATTTCCTCTCTACTATTCCTAAAATACTGATATATTACACTCACACGACTTTCTCTACTCTTGTACTAACCATTCTTACAAACTCTTATTCCTATATCTTCTTCGTGTTAGTTGAGATAAACATTTGCGGAAATTATCTTATCAATTATCTTATTGTACATTTCCTTGTAGATGCAAGGGGAATATGGGAATACAGTAGGCTTTGAGCGATAGTCAAATCTTTTAAAGCTTTCAAATTTTGTTCTCTTTGTACGGTCAACACATAAAAAATGAATGACGATGTTCCATTTGACAAAAGTGTTAGTTCTCCAAAACTCACACAAATAACAAGGCATATTTCCGAAATGGTTCACTCTACAAAAAATTATTTGGACATAAATTGTGTATTTAACAAGATCTGCATTGTTTGTAGAGTAAGATTTGGTCTATTTCTTACGGTTTACCAGATATGCAAAAGTCATCCAGAGTAAATAGGACTACATAGGTTATAGCCAGAAAATTCAAGATATACATTTCATTTGGCCTAAACATATCTCAAACATATGGTGCTTTGATCAAAATCGTTAGAGCCATTTTCAAGAAAATAAAAATTTTCGAAAAATTTTCCATGTGAAGAGGAGTTTGGGGTGGAGGCATTTTCTTCAGAATCTTCGTGTCGCATCCTTGAAAGACATTAAACTTAAATACCAACTTTGGCTTTTAGCATAACTCGTTTTTGAGTTACAGACTGACAGGCACACACATACACACGCGCGCGCACACACACACACGCGCAAAAACACACACGCACGCACACACACACGCGCGCACGCACACACACACAGGCACGCACGCACAAACGCAGTCTTTAGAGGGCTGTCAGTGAAGTGTAGCAAAAGTGAACTTCCGAGATGTAAAATCAAGAAACTTAAGGTGTTCACTCAAAACATGCATTTAAACTGTATTTAAAGTGTATCATATGCGGATTAATTACACATTCCTTAAATGTACTTTCTACATTATTTTATCACTGAAATACAAATATGCATGGAAAAACTACACATATTTCAAACCAGAACGCAATGAAATGGATAAGTACTAAGTTTGAGCTGTCTATAAAAATGCATTTGTATGTAATTCTCATGTCTAGTTAGGAGTAACTTTACCCAAACGTTTTCAGTTTCAAATAAAATTATCCTACTCAATTTTCGACCGATGACGCAAGTTGATTCCGTAGATCTTGCTCACATTTCAAGTGTGGGCAGTGATATTCCTCAAGAAGCTTGCGTTAAAATCTCCGAAGTTGCTTCTAAGAGCGTTCATAGCAAACTAACAGATTCTGGTGTCATTTAAAATATTTTGTTCTATATAATTCCATGAACAGATATCAGATGTAAAGTTCAAAACAAAATTATTTGCTACACGTAAAGGTGTATTCTCACAAATGAATCTATGTGCAATACGGTTCCATTTCATTCACTACATTAAATACTACAATGCAAGTTTCTCTTTACTTTCTCTGCCGCCACCACACGCAGATAGAAGAAATAATGTATGCATCCAAAAACTTATTTCGAGATTTCATAACCAGCCCCCTTAAAAAAGCCTCAAATGTTGAAAAAATATCAAAATTTTCGTGAGGATGCAAAGCGAATAATTTGATAGAATTCCATACCTCAAATAAAGTTTTACAGTGAGAAATTTTTGTTATTTTATATTTTTACAGAACTGAGCAATGATTTGGATTAAAGCATCACATGCTTAAGGGAATACCGGGATATCTCAGTGATTTCATGGGTCTCCAGTGGGTTCGTGGTTGGATTCCCGGGACTGCGGTGGTGATTTTGAATCCACCCTAGACAATCTGGTCTGAGGTATAGCTAATGCCCAACGCGACACGGAGTCCACGGTTTAAAAAAAAAAACAAAAACTGTAGGCCCTCTCGTTCCATCATCAAAATTATCACCCCATATTCTACTAAATAGGTTCAGCTTTCGTGTTTTCCCCAGGGTCACTGACCACATAGTAAGTAAAAGTAAAATTGTCTGCAATACGAAAGAATTTGCCTTATGATCATTAATCCCTTCACATCACCGGAGTACTTAGACATGGTGCTACTAAGCTAAGGGGGAAACTCCCCTTTAGAATACAAAATAAAGAGATAGAAAAATAGACAAAATACAGTTAAAACGTCATATGCTTGAGGAACTGTTCTGTAAAATAAAACGTGTGTATTGGCATATAGCCCGTTAAACTGGTCTTGGTAGTTATAGTCCTTCCAAGCTTAAAGTGGGTACGCACATAAATATTGCGATTGTATCACTCCACCAACAAGCACGTGTTGTTCTCTGCGCACTGCTGTTTACATCTGTTATCGCAACCGTCAAATCTTTCACTGTAGCATGGTGAGGTTAGAATTGCACTCGGCTCATATTTATTAAATAAACTACATTAACTAATTAAAGAAATTGGTTAAGAAAAGTTATGAAATGTAATTTTGTGAGTAAAACCTGCCATAACTGAAAGAAAAAGTTAAACACATATAATACATAGCCTTTTTAGCGCTTCTTAGAGGCTTTCCGCTTTTATGTTTCCTTAACTACTCTGAGAAGCTGAACACTCCGCCACATTAACTGCACGTGCATTACTAGTAATACAAGTGTCAGAGCATCACTTCACTACAGTAACAACGCAATCAGAGAATTACCGAGTACCACGTGATAATAATTGGAAGCAAAATATTTATGCTCATGTTTAAATGCTTTGTAAGTTGAATTTCAGTATTTATTCATCCCGTTTATTACTTGAAAGTATTAAATTAGCGATAACATACGCAATGTCGCAAGGAACTATTTCCAATCGCGCTTCTCCACTTTACTCGCTGAAAGTTGTGCTGCGGCGTAATGTTGACATCCGTATCCAATTTAAGGCCGGATAGGGTTCAATGACTTCTTCTCTCCGGCAAAATTACAACTTCTGCTTCCTATATTATGCGTTGATGTTGACACATGGAAATTATTTATTGCAATTCTTTCTTTATCTTCCTATTACTTTTTTTATGAAATATTAATCTTATCAGTCAATTATCCCGGTATCAAAAAGTAAGCTTGGCAATAGTTTATAGAAAGTATATAAAATATACGATGCTGAGAGAGTCATGTGAATGTAACATTAAGATTTTTCTCTAATTTGCTGCAAGGACTACAACCTAGTTTTCAACCGGTTAGGTCAGTGTTTTAGTTGTTTCCCTAGACCACTTTTGCCTGGTAATCTTTAACAAAACTTATTTTCTCCTAAACATTGTTGTATTTTAGACTACGCCGTGGCCGAGTGATTAGATCGCTCCTCTCTCATCAAGGTGGCCCAGATTCAATCCCAGGGAACTGCAAATAGGTTTTGCGTCGGACGAAGTGGCATCTGGGTGAGGTTTCTGCGGGTTCCCCGTCATTCATTCTTCAAATGCTCCATCGTATTTCCTCTCATTAATTTTACTTGTGTTTCATATCTTCTTCCTCAATTTCATACCAGGCTAGAGTCCGCTACCCACCCACCCCCCTCTTCTATTTCTCTGATCACAACTGTTTCCACATTGTGAAGACCACATTCTCCGTCCGGGGTGGGACCCGGGGCTCTAAACACGTCCCACCCTTCCCTACTGCACCCCACTTATAACGCCCGTGGTGTACAGAGATGGGATCGCGGTGCTCAGGCCTTGTCTCTAAGTGGGAAGTTGTGCCGAAGAGTATAGTGTTGTATTTTCCATGTGCTGTTTAACGATGATTCAACTTTCTGCACAGTATAAAAGTAAACAATAGTTTTATTGAATACCATTTAAATATAAGCATATTATGGTCACATTCAAGCTCTTACGATGAGAGACTGGAAAAAGGTGTGGGGAAATGTAAACAAATGCAAAGCGATAGCGGAAAGAACATCGCTCTCTTAAGAGTGGCAGTGTATGGCTATCGAAAGTACAATCTATATGAAGACTCTTGCCTTCTCTGTTATAATGAGTTACACGGTCTCATGAAGTGGTTTGTCCACAGCAATTGGTGCACGTATGTAACTAACGGAGCTTCTGGAGCGTGGAGAAGAGCTTTTGAGGGGATTTTGTGTTTGACTTGAAGCTTTCTGCTTAGAGTGTCCGCCAAACATCGCTCCAGTAATGAGGCGCTTCCTCTTCTTCCATATACTTCAGCTTGTAATGCTATGCTTATTCAAAATGATACGTTAGCACGCGAGAGGAAAGTCTTTTCGTTTAATCGTGTTATTGTTTCTAATTCTAAACTACACACGCATTAAGCATTTCAATAACTCTGGTTTATTGTTTCTGGCAATGAAACGCACATGTTACACCTAGGCCCGGTTGCATAAAAGTTGATTTGAGTTCAACCAACTGAAAATTATCTTCAGTGCAGCTGAAACTAGAATTTTGGTTGCATGAAACTTGATCTAAGTTCATAGCACCTTGATCTAAGATCAAGTCTGACTGGTGAATTTTCTTCAGTTAACTGGTTTGAACCTAGATCAGCAGAACTACAGAATGAAGAAATAAATAGTGCCTGCAGCTTTAAATAAAACAATAAAATGGTATGTGATGTGTTTTTGTAGTTAGGTATTTAGATAATGGCAGCATTATTTCAAATTGTATATCCTAAAAACAACATTTTACGGTAAAAGCAACACTGATTACTCCTAACCACTACTAACAATTAACCGTTTGAAAAAAAAGGTGCTTTTTGAACAATTAAAGCTATAACAAAGAGTTATAGGAAATAGTTAAATAAATGGTGTGCTTAAATGAGACTTAAATATTTTATGCAGTAATATTTTGTCTATCTCTTAAGCGTTTATGAGTAATGCAAAACTCATTTACTCATTCACAATGAAAGGACTTCAGAAGCTATTTCCAGAAAATTAATGTTATGTATTTCACTTGAGATTAAAACATCTTAAACATATAGTATTCTAATCAAAACAGTTAGAGCCATTTTTGAGAAAATTGGATTTTTTTTTTCGATACAAAACATAGTGTGGGATGGGTGTTTCTTTTCTCTCGAAAATCATTGTGTTGTATCGTTGGTAGACGTAGGACTTAGATACCAAGTTTTATATTTTATCAATCTTTCGTTTAAGAGTGCTGTTCACAGACACATGCACAGTCATATACGCTGACCTTTTTCTCTAAGTGCTCTTTTGTGGTACAGTAAGGGGCCTCAAAACATACATAAAAATTTTGGGTGGAGTATAGGTAATACCTTAATTACTGCTTACTGTGTATTCTAGAGGGAGTAAAAGTTACAAGAAACTGCAATTGCACCCTAGCTGTAGGAATTATAACTGCATAGCGCAGAATACTGTATAACGGGATACGAGAGTAGGCCATTATGGATATACACAGCCGAGTTAAAACAAGCATCTGTGCAAGTATAATTGCTGCTATGTCATGCGTGCATTTACTTCCTCTCCACAATACATTCAAACGACCAAGACAGGCAAGAGAACACGATTTCTCAAAGTTGGCTTTATTTATAATGGGGATTGTTTGTTTGTAGTGTTTAACGCCCGCTTTTACTACTACGGCACCGCAGGCGGTGACACTGATGATACATGGAATGAAGATGGAGCACCGGTGGAATGAGATGGCGGGGGAAACCGGAGAACCCGGAGAAAACCCGCCCTGACGCCGCTTTGTCCACCACAAATACCACATGCGGGTCCCTGGGATCGAACCCGGGCCGCCTAGGTGGTAGGCGAGAGCGCTAACCGCTCGGCCACGGCGCCGCCAGATAATAATGGGGATGGCATAAGTGTTAAGGCAAAAGGAAACATTCAAGTAAAAATCCTAAATTCCACATTTTTAAAGTTAGGCTTTCAAGTTCTGGTATTTGTTTCTCGTACTGATAGTACTGTCCGCAAAAAGATTTTATTTTTCAGGTATAATATTTGGTAAGTATGCTCTTAATACGCAGGCTATCTGTCTGTCTGTCTGTCTGTCACGACATTGATTCCGGCTGTCAGCCGATGCCTTACTATACGTCATACTTCGAGAGGAAGGAGGAGATGAATATATCATAGAGGTGGCCAGAACGCATCACAGGTGGAAATACAACCACGGTGGGTCTCTAACAGGTGCAAGTAAGTGTAAGTCAGTCCGACGGAGTTCCAGGTTGCCACAGAGAGCCCGGCACCAGCCAGGTCCGACCAATTAATCAGTCCTCCTGGAAGAGCGGTCGGCCGACCACAGCGCCTGTAGTAGGCCGCAGAAGGGAGAATCATGGCTTGTCTATTGTTGCAGTGCACGCGCTGAACGTAATCCCGGATAACAAAAACATAATTTTCCGAGAAATTTGGCAGTTTAACTTTGACGGAACTGCAACACATGATACACAATCACCTGCACATGGTGTGTGTACTTATTGATCTACGTGAAGGCAGCGTTGCTGTTCGCCTGCACAGCTTGATAAGTTTTTAATTTCTCTGTATTTAGTTGGAATTCCAATATGAATTTTTTCTAGGATTATATGGCATCATCAAGCTACGCTTTACATTTTTCCCAGAAATTTAATATTAAGAGTTAGTATCGTTAATGATATTACGAGTAGTAACTTAATGATTTTGTAAAAATAGAAATATTAAACAAATTATTTATTAACGTATAAATGAAGTATATTTAAATGAGCCACAGATCATATTTATCTGAAAAATAATACCAGAGACATCTATATAACGGTGTGCGTAAAATATCCAAAAATGTAATGTTTTATATTTACTAAAATAATTGCTTTACAGACTTCAAGAAGAATAAGCGTATCACTTTTTCATTCACAGATCACGTAAATGTAATATCAATGAAATCGGAGACGTGAAGGTCAAATTTTGTACAATTTGACATGGAATGGTTTATGCATATTTTAATTTGACTAGCTGAAATTGCCCGTGGTTTAACAATTTAACCCAATCGAAAAAAAAAAAAAAAAAAAAGAAAACATTAATAGCTTAAACAAAGAGTTAAATTCTTAGGATACCAGAAAGAACAAAAAAATAAACAAAATAAATGAATAAAAATTTGAAGTTATTATGCAAACGCATCGTTAAGCAATCACAAATACTACACGAAAAAAGGCGAGTAGAGAAAGCTGGTGAATGTAATATGTTGCACTTCTGTTTTAATTATGTAGATAACTGTTTGAATTGTTTGTGGAAGAGGGTGATTGTTTCATAAAAGAAAAGAGAGTACAGAAAACAGTGTGAATGTAATGTGTTGCATTTCTATTTCAGTCATAGAAAGTTTTACGAATTGTATGCCGAAGGATGAGTGGGGAAGGATATGTGAATGTATTACGTAAACGAAAAGCGAGTAGAGAAAGCCATGTGAATGTTATATTGTATAATAAAAGGAATAGCATGCAAACCTTCTCCAAGAAAAAATACGTATACGTGCCGAATTTCACGGTACTCGGTCAAGCTGTTTAGGAGCGCATAGATGACAAAAGTACAAAAATTCATGTTTATATTGCATATAGATATGCAAAGAAAACTCCGGGCTGTATCATTACAATCCTCATCTTGGAGAATGTGGCAACTCCAATAACAGGTATGCAGCACAAGGTTGTCTAACTAAAAGGGGGAAGTAAATTGGAGAAGACCGACGAGGAAGTGGAATGTGATGAGGTAGGGTAGCAGTTGTGTTGTTCTGCTGCAAAAGGGAACAAAGAAAAAATGTGTAATAGACGAGCTTCGCGAGGGGTGAATGGGAGGGGGGAGGGGGGGAGGAGGGAGCACAATAGGATCGATTGTGGCCGGTGGTGATGTTGCACGTTGCAATTTACTTCTGTCATTGTTGTTTCAGTTATAAATCAAGAGAGTCCCTAAATAATTTAGCTGCTCTCTTTGTTGAAATGTTTTAATTTTTGTGTTTTGGGAGAACATAAAAATAACATTGTACTAGCACTTTATGAAAATTGTATTTATTTCAAACTGCTTATTTCTGTATTGGTTAACATTGGCAAGTATATATTTCCTCCAAAACTTCATACACGTTTTGAGATATTCTCCCCTCCTCTACCCTCTATTATATTATCACTAACCATATATAATTATAGCAAGTTATAAAATGCTTGGTATCTTTAAAAATATCCATTTCTGTGATAACTGTTATTAACGGTTCAAATTGCCATTCTTTTAAGGTCATTTCGATACTCAGTTGTTTCTTACAATTGGGTTTTAAGGCCATTTCTTAAACATTTGCAATTTCCTTGTATCTATAACGAAATGTTTAATGTAGCTATTTCTGTACATGTTTATCTCAATTAAGATGTAGATAAAAATCTGATGTGTTGCATTTACTCTTCTAAAATATTCATACAAACGTTTATTCCTCTATCTACTTCATGTTAATCGAGATAAACATTAGTAGAAATTATCTTATTGCTAATTCTCTTGTAGAGAATTAGGTCACTTAGAAATTCCGTTCATTTTGCCTTACCAAGAGATAAAAAAGGAAGAAAAAGCGAACAACGACTTCGCAATTGAGAAAAGTTTAAGTATTGGAACATTCAGACAAATAACAAGGAATACCCACGAAACGGTTAAAAAAATTGTGCAAAAGTTATTTAGAATGGATAGGACTTCTGATCACATTCCAGAAAATTCAAGATGCAAATTACATTTCTTATAAAATATCTTAAATACGTAATTCTTTATCGAAATCGTTAGAGCCATTTTTCCGAAAACCAAATTTTCGAAAAATGCACCATGTAGAGGGTAGTATGGGGAGCACTATCTTTAATATCTTGGTGTCGTATCCTTAGAAAATACTGAACATAGATACCAAGTTTGGTATTCAACCGAACTTTCTGTTTTTGCGTTATACTGTTCACAGGCACAGGGACCTTTATCCAAAAATGCTTCTTTTTTGGATTCAGGGATCTCAGAACGTGCATTTCCACTGAAATCTTGCATAAATAGTAAACCATTACAGATATACAATATATTACTGCATAAAAATGTAGATCTCGTTAAACCGTTCACTTTATGACAAATATGTTTTTGTGGAGTGACCCATTTCCGAAATATTCCTTGCACTTGTTTGAATTTTTCAACACCTACACTTTTTTCAATGGGAGGAGGTGATTTGCTTTCTTTATGTCCAGGACTGCCAAGAAAATGGACTGTCACAGTCATCACATAGTGACCAGCTCTTAAAAGATTTGAGCATCGCTTAGACCTACCGTGTTCTCCAACTCCTATTGTATCTATAAGGAAATATGTAATAAGACCATTTCGACAAACGTGTATTTTGATTAACTTGGCGCTTTTAACTATATTTTGTATAAGAGTGAGACACCATAAATATGGTAAAATAAAACTCCAAGGAAGGAAATGTTATGACGTCGGACTAAATATGAATTATAAGTTAATATACCTGACATTTTGCCAATAGCTCGCTGTTATCAAAGTTTAGGAATACTAGATTATAGTCTAGTTAATGAGGAAAGTGTGTAATCCTGTTTTCTTATCTTTTTGCTGTAATGAGTGCTTTTGTACCCAAAAGCATTCATTTTTTACACAATTTAACGTTTTTGTTGACATCACATTCAGAGCTATCACAGCTGAATGTCATAAACGTGTCTTTTAAGTGTTTCATTGTAAACATTTTGCAATAACACGAATGTTACAAGTTGTTAGATATATTTTTGCCTGATAACACGGCTTGGAGTATACCGCTGGTGTAATTTATCCTGTTTCACTTGTTTTTCTTTATCTAAAGGAGAAACCATAGAAGTACATATAACCAAATGGGCTATTATTGATAAGAGGAACAGAAATATTATAAAATAGTTCCTAGTACTTCTAATAATTCTTTTTCTTGATTACCCTCTATAAAGAGCCGAACAAGATGGCTACGTCATAACTGTGAAGATCTGTGAAGGTCTTGGGTTTGATTACCGCAGGAAACCTTCCTGAGCCATGGATCTTTTCGGGGGTTTTCCCGGGTCATAAGGCAAATGCTAAGTAGGATAATTACATCCCCCGAATTTCTCGCCCCTTAAATTGATTTCATCTTCATTTTAACCTGGTCTTTCAGGGTAGGGAGTGTTGGCGCTGCTAAATTTGTGTGCTTTGTGAACTACAACTGCTGTTCTCGGCGGATTGGTGGCGTTGTAGTCGCTTGACCGTGATGCTTGGCGAAACGTGGTGCCGATATGAAGAATCTCCAGCACACATTAGGGACTCTGTCAATAACGTTTTTATTTCCATTGAAGTCTTAATATCAAATTTAGAAAGTAACAGGAACCCTTATATAAATAATTTTAAATCTCTATAAATAAAAATTAATGCTTCTTTGTTTGTCCCATCCTCTGATTGAAATGAAATTTTGGTAAGTTGTTGTGCACATTCCTGCGAAGATTTCTCAGTTGATCAAACCATTTCAAAATAAGTAGAACGCAAGAGAGAGAGAGAGAGAGAGAGAGAGAGAGAGAGAGAGAGAGAGAGAGAGAGAGAGAGAGTACATATATGATGTTGCTACGTATGAAGTTGATCTATCACCATGAAAAAATAGAAAGACAACTTATTACATTCACATCGTTTTCTCTACTTTCTTTCTATTTTTTTCGTGAAGCACAATCTCGTTTTTCTCTACTGCCTCTTCTACAAACAATTCATACAATTCTCTATATGACTGAAATAGAAATGCAGCAGATCACCTTCACAGGTCTTTCTATGCTCGCTTTTATTTCTGTTGTGTTTGTGGTTGTTCAACAGTACTTTTGCAAAATGTGTTCTCGTTGTTTTTATTTATTTATTTTGCTAATTTTTTGGTCTTTATAGTATCGTAAGAGTTTTATTTAACTCTTTTTCTAAGTTTATTAAGTAATGTTTATTTAAATATCTCCAAAGAAACGCAAGGCTATTGAAGAAATGCAACCTAAGTCTAAAAGTTGTAGAAATAAACCGTCAAACCACGGACAACTTCAAGTAGTTCAGCTAATTAGGTATAAAAATAAATGTTATCCGCTAGAGAAAGTCGTGTGATTAGATATTTACCTTTTGAAGCTATTAAGGTACATTCTTCAAGTGAAGAAGTTAGATTTTTCTATAAAGTATGATATAAGGAGATTTCCAAATGGCCACAGAATTCACTTCGTCAATTTCATGATATAATTTGAACAAAAGTTTTCTTACTTCAAAGCACGGTTTAAGCTACAGACGCTTTTGTAGCTTTTTGCTACTCGAGGCCGAAGAATGCGACAATAGCTTTCGCAAAAATGCGACAGTCTGTCACAGAAACAAACGATAAGCCACTTTCCCTCCCAGCTAGCGGAGTTCATTCCTGATCTGGCCTGCGTGGTTTACTCATTCCTGTCAAAGTGAGCGAGTGATTAAGGTTTAAGGGCCCGTTGACAGCTAGGTCATTAGGCCTTCTTGTCAAATATACACTGTGTAGTGTACTTTTTAAGAAGTGATGGATAAATTTGTTATAAGAAAGAAAAGGAAACGAAGTCTTAGTCCCAATGAAACTAAAACAAAACCTTGTACTAAAATAGACATTCCAAATAAACAATTAGTAGAGCATTCGAAAGTGTTGTCAAGTACAGTACTCTGGAGAAATGCCATTATTTGTGTATAAGCTGTGGAAGAACACTAAAAAGAACTGTTTGGCGTCATCATTAGATAAGCTGGATTGTTTACATACACAACAAATGCGAGATTAACAGTTTAAAATAGTGTTTTGATATAGAGAGCAACGCAAATGATGCAATCATCATGAACAGTATAATTTATAAAATGTTATATCAACAGAATTTTGCACATCTGTGAGGTTTGATTTGTGCATTTTTGCGACATTGTTTTATGTTCTGGCTTAAACCCTGGTCCAAAGTTGCATTCTCTGAAATTGTTCACAGATTACACTTCGTAATGTAAAAGATACCACTGCCAAAAACACCTGCAGAGTTCCCAAACACGCAAAAACGTCTCAGGCTGGAAAATTGCCTCGTCGCCGTCGCCGTCGTTTTGCAAATATGATCATAAAGCTATTTATTTAAAAAGAAAGAATATTGCATAAACAAGCTCGTTATTTCGTGCAGCAAGTTGGTTATCCCTCTAAATGAGGTTGCGCACGGAACGGGTTGCTGATCATGATGCCGTCGAGATTGCGGTAAGGCTCGTAATTGGCAAGCCATGGAATCGAGCGAAAGAAGGGAACAAGAAAATAAGGTCTGGACTTTTTGTTTTATCAGAAACCTGCACAAAGGAAATGTCAACGGAGGAAAATTTTCAATAGCACAAGACATTTCAAAAACTGCAGCATGAAGAAGGAACCGCGAGGCTGCGCAACTACATTTGTTAATATATCTAACTTTACCTAAATTATGAAATTTGTCACAGAAAAAATGTAATACATATTAAACTGAGGATCTAATGAAACACTTTAAAATGGCTACCAGCGGGAAGCTGTAGTTATTGTGATATCCTGCTTTAACCCTTAAATGGTAATATCCGTCTCTCAGCTGAATATCAAAATTCTCAACGCTTAGTGGGCATATGCTATGCTTCAGTTTAGAGTTGAACTTTGAATTGTGTGGACGTCATTGTTTCAGTTCCGCAATTGTTTTATAAGTAAGCCACACCGTCTCACAGACGGATATTATGGTAGTGCAAAACTAATATTGATACATTTATTTAATTTATATTTATTTATTTGTAATTAATATTTATACTAATATTAATACACTAATATTTGATTTTGTAAATTTTTGCATAATTTCTTCCAACATATGTAAACAATCAAAATATCAGTATTAATAATTCATCAAACTTTTAAATTGTTGGATTCTCTAAATTGGGCATAAAATACAAACTTTTGTCATGTTAGTCTCACAGACGCATGTTGCTGTTAGCGCCATTCTGCACTTCTGCATAATTTATTGTGATATATAATGCAAACGGAATCAAACTATTGGTATTAATAATTCATGAAGCTGTTAAATTGTTAGATTCACTAAAGTGGACATAAAATGCAAGATTTTGGCATCTTAGTCTCCCAGACGGATATTAACGTTAAGGCCATATTTTCACATGTTACCATTTAAGGGTTAAGGATATGAATTAAAATCTGTAAAATTAAAGTTCAAGTTTCTGTATATACTTTTCAAACTTTTAGCGTAATCTGCACAAACTTCTAGTTTAAGTTAGCCAATCTATTATTGTTATAGTTATAGTTATAGTTATAGTTATAGTTATAGTTATAGTTATAGTTATAGTTATAGTTATAGTTATAGTTATAGTTATAGTTATAGTTATAGTTATAGTTATAGTTATAGTTATAGTTATAGTTATAGTTATAGTTATAGTTATAGTTATAGTTATAGTTATAGTTATAGTTATAGTTATAGTTATAGTTATAGTTATAGTTATAGTTATAGTTATAGTTATAGTTATAGTTATAGTTATAGTTATAGTTATAGTTATAGTTATAGTTATAGTTATAGTTATAGTTATAGTTATAGTTATAGTTATAGTTATAGTTATAGTTATAGTTATAGTTATAGTTATAGTTATAGTTATAGTTATAGTTATAGTTATAGTTATAGTTATAGTTATAGTTATAGTTATAGTTATAGTTATAGTTATAGTTATAGTTATAGTTATAGTTATAGTTATAGTTATAGTTATAGTTATAGTTATAGTTATAGTTATAGTTATAGTTATAGTTATAGTTATAGTTATAGTTATAGTTATAGTTATAGTTATAGTTATAGTTATAGTTATAGTTATAGTTATAGTTATAGTTATAGTTATAGTTATAGTTATAGTTATAGTTATAGTTATAGTTATAGTTATAGTTATAGTTATAGTTATAGTTATAGTTATAGTTATAGTTATAGTTATAGTTATAGTTATAGTTATAGTTATAGTTATAGTTATAGTTATAGTTATAGTTATAGTTATAGTTATAGTTATAGTTATAGTTATAGTTATAGTTATAGTTATAGTTATAGTTATAGTTATAGTTATAGTTATAGTTATAGTTATAGTTATAGTTATAGTTATAGTTATAGTTATAGTTATAGTTATAGTTATAGTTATAGTTATAGTTATAGTTATAGTTATAGTTATAGTTATAGTTATAGTTATAGTTATAGTTATAGTTATAGTTATAGTTATAGTTATAGTTATAGTTATAGTTATAGTTATAGTTATAGTTATAGTTATAGTTATAGTTATAGTTATAGTTATAGTTATAGTTATAGTTATAGTTATAGTTATAGTTATAGTTATAGTTATAGTTATAGTTATAGTTATAGTTATAGTTATAGTTATAGTTATAGTTATAGTTATAGTTATAGTTATAGTTATAGTTATAGTTATAGTTATAGTTATAGTTATAGTTATAGTTATAGTTATAGTTATAGTTATAGTTATAGTTATAGTTATAGTTATAGTTATAGTTATAGTTATAGTTATAGTTATAGTTATAGTTATAGTTATAGTTATAGTTATAGTTATAGTTATAGTTATAGTTATAGTTATAGTTATAGTTATAGTTATAGTTATAGTTATAGTTATAGTTATAGTTATAGTTATAGTTATAGTTATAGTTATAGTTATAGTTATAGTTATAGTTATAGTTATAGTTATAGTTATAGTTATAGTTATAGTTATAGTTATAGTTATAGTTATAGTTATAGTTATAGTTATAGTTATAGTTATAGTTATAGTTATAGTTATAGTTATAGTTATAGTTATAGTTATAGTTATAGTTATAGTTATAGTTATAGTTATAGTTATAGTTATAGTTATAGTTATAGTTATAGTTATAGTTATAGTTATAGTTATAGTTATAGTTATAGTTATAGTTATAGTTATAGTTATAGTTATAGTTATAGTTATAGTTATAGTTATAGTTATAGTTATAGTTATAGTTATAGTTATAGTTATAGTTATAGTTATAGTTATAGTTATAGTTATAGTTATAGTTATAGTTATAGTTATAGTTATAGTTATAGTTATAGTTATAGTTATAGTTATAGTTATAGTTATAGTTATAGTTATAGTTATAGTTATAGTTATAGTTATAGTTATAGTTATAGTTATAGTTATAGTTATAGTTATAGTTATAGTTATAGTTATAGTTATAGTTATAGTTATAGTTATAGTTATAGTTATAGTTATAGTTATAGTTATAGTTATAGTTATAGTTATAGTTATAGTTATAGTTATAGTTATAGTTATAGTTATAGTTATAGTTATAGTTATAGTTATAGTTATAGTTATAGTTATAGTTATAGTTATAGTTATAGTTATAGTTATAGTTATAGTTATAGTTATAGTTATAGTTATAGTTATAGTTATAGTTATAGTTATAGTTATAGTTATAGTTATTGTTATTGTTATTGTTATTGTTATTGTTATTGTTATTGTTATTGTTATTGTTATTGTTATTGTTATTGTTATTGTTATTGTTATTGTTATTGTTATTGTTATTGTTATTGTTATTGTTATTGTTATTGTTATTGTTATTGTTATTGTTATTGTTATTGTTATTGTTATTGTTATTGTTATTGTTATTGTTATTGTTATTGTTATTGTTATTGTTATTGTTATTGTTATTGTTATTGTTATTGTTATTGTTATTGTTATTGTTATTGTTATTGTTATTGTTATTGTTATTGTTATTGTTATTGTTATTGTTATTGTTATTGTTATTGTTATTGTTATTGTTATTGTTATTGTTATTGTTATTGTTATTGTTATTGTTATTGTTATTGTTATTGTTATTGTTATTGTTATTGTTATTGTTATTGTTATTGTTATTGTTATTGTTATTGTTATTGTTATTGTTATTGTTATTGTTATTGTTATTGTTATTGTTATTGTTATTGTTATTGTTATTGTTATTGTTATTGTTATTGTTATTGTTATTGTTATTGTTATTGTTATTGTTATTGTTATTGTTATTGTTATTGTTATTGTTATTGTTATTGTTATTGTTATTGTTATTGTTATTGTTATTGTTATTGTTATTGTTATTGTTATTGTTATTGTTATTGTTATTGTTATTGTTATTGTTATTGTTATTGTTATTGTTATTGTTATTGTTGTTGTTGTTGTTGTTATTGTTATTGTTATTATTATTATTATTATTATTATTATTATTATATTCAATTTGCTTTTATCTGAGTGTGTCACTGGAAGTCAATCTCCTCCATGTTTACTGGAACTTGTTCGCCTGTCTTCCTTTTTACTTCTCAATTCTGCATTTAGGAACATCACTTTTGAAACATCCTGTGATTGGGCGGTACAGAGAGAAAACAGGACAAATGACTATCTCTTACATAATGTATCTCTTTTATTTGATTCTAACTGGATTAAGTGAGCTCGTAAAACAGGAGTACAAGAAAGAAAATGACGAATCTTTATTTGTAAAAAGACTGCTTTACAAGGCAGGTTTCTCTGTGTTTCAACTTCATTAAGGCACCCTATTGGCGGAAATACTAAAACGCGCAATTATTGTTAACCTTCTACTTAAAATTGGCATGTGTCCTGCATATAAAATACCAAATTTGGAATCTCTAACATGTTATTATTTGGACATTAATTTCCTACTAAAAGTTTAGTTCCTAATTTTTAACTTTCTCAAAATGCTTCATGCGATGAACAATTATAGGTTACGTGCTCAAAATTTAATGTTTCCAATGTTAAACCATAATAAACATTTTGAATTGGGGGTTTGGCTAATGTTTATGAGCTTGGCTGTAAAAAAGAACACTCCAATATTGCATGCGTTTCCTATGTTTTGAACTTATTATTGTTTAATTATTTAATTGTACAATCAATAAGCATTATAGATATCTCTAGCCCAAGCCAGTTTTTTGTTCATCAGTTCTCCACCAATGCTGAAAAGCTCTGGGAAATTGGTTCATATTTGTATCGCGTGAAACAATTTGAATATTGCAAGATTTTGAAGATAAAGTATTGGAAAAAAATATATTTGAAAGTGCTTATCAACTTGTTAATTTCTAAAGGATTTCAGAAATATTACACTTATTGAACTTTTAAAACTTGAATATACAACATTTCACTGATAGGTTCTCTAAGTAGCTACGTATCAAAGTACATATAAACGACTAAAAGAGCAGAACACCAACTGCTAAAATGCGATCTGTTTCAGTTTTCATTCACAATAGGTTTTAGAAATCAAGGCTTTTAAGACGAGAAGGGCAGAGCTAGGTGGTACACATTAACATCACTACTAGTGGGCAGTTCCTTGGCTTGAAACCAATTATGAAGCAACTATTCTGCTATTGGGATGAAGTTGGAAGAGTGCTACTCCTGCTCGCGGCTGCACAAACATGGCAGAGAATGTCAGCTGTTTGTTCTTACAGTTCTTCGCCTTCTTCATAGATGGCAACGCACGCATGTCCTGCAATTATTCTCCTCAGTTACGAGGAGTCCCATTTCCAAGCTCCGATTAATTTTTAGCATTTTTATCAACTTGCTTTCTCCTAACCTAAAGCCTCAAATTGTGGTTAACTTGACTTACTAATAACAAATATACAGAGTGGCCCACATTAAGTGTTACAGATAAACATTTCTTAAATAATGTGTGATATTGTGGCTTAGTTGGTTAGGTCCTGGGCTACTGATCCCAAGGTCTTCTTTATCTGATTACCTTCCCCGTATGGAGGACTGACACCACCGATAAGATCCCAAAGTCATGGGCTCAAAACCGGCCCACACCGATGGTTTAACTGTGCTAAAAAGCGACAGCCCCATGTCAGTAGACTTACTGGCATGTAAAACAACTTTGGCACACCGGTGGCGACTGACATGAACCTGGCAATTGACAGCGTCAAACTCTCCGTTAGTTGCTAAGGGCCTGAGAGACCACAGGTTTATTTAAACGTTATAATTTTCGAACGAAGGCCCTATGCAATCATCTGACTAGGATAGATCCTAATATTGCACCCTAATCGATGTTTACTGGATCGAAAACCTATCTGTTTATCTCTTTAGATTCTTAGATTTCTTTAGATTCAGAACTGGTCATGAAGAAGAGGATGCAAACTATATGTGACAATAACATGCAGTTTATAGATAACGTCACGTATTTATTATTATTATTATTATTATTATTATTATTATTATTATTATTATTATTATTATTATTATTATTATTATTATTATTATTATTATTATTATTATTATTATTATTATTATTATTATTATTATTATTATTATTAATTATTATTAATTATTATTATTATTATTATTATTATTATTATTATTGTTGTTGTTGTTGTTATTGTTGTTGTTGACAGTACATCAACAACAACAACAACATGTAGTGTAGTACAGATTATAATTTATATTGTACTCATACTACATTTTATCTTTGATCTATCTAGTAAGATACTGCTGATAAAAAAACGTGTGTATTTAAGCTAAAGGAAGATAGACGTGGGAATGAATAAAAAATAAAATTTAAAAAATCAATACAAGCATATAAGAACAAAAATATAGCGTGGGCCTACTAGGCCCCAGGTGACTAACGGTGTTCTACCACCGCGCGCGCCTAATCAAGGGTTAAGGAAAAAAAAAAAAAAAAGATAACGGAATTATTGAAGGTTGTGTTTTAGAACTTCATAAGGAAGTGAAGGGTGGTAGATAGTATAGATAATTACATTAAATAATCTCCGTATAATAAAATTAATGCATAAGATAGTAAGAGTGACGCAATTTAGGAGGAAAGGTAATGCATTTAGGCAGTTAGGGTAGTGTGGCTAGGTAATTAAGGTTATGAAAGAATCCAGTCAACAAAATGCCATTAGCTCAAGGTGTTCCAGGAATTCAGTGTGTGCAGCTATCACAGACGTTGCTTACCACGTAGATAAAACTCTGAAAATTACATTGGGAGGAAGATCCTTAAGATTTAGTGAGTTGCAAGTAAGAATGACATTTCATAAGCAAAGGGGAAGCTTCGATTTTAGCAGCTGAAGGAGGAACGATAGGAAAGTTGGTGATAAATCTTAAATTAATATACGAGCGTGTGTTGCTAAAATATGCGTAATTTCCTTGGTGTTTTTGCGGTATTAGAGAAGTGTTTAATGTGATAGATAGCATCCCGCAGAGTTTAAAGATCACACTCTAGTTATACAAATTTAACGATAACTTCTTAACATCTCCACCAATAAGTGCAACATATTTATTATTACAGTACGAGCTATTTTTAGTTTCTCTACTATGTATAGTATTGTATTCCACCCAAAAATTAAATGTTGAGATTTCACCGGAAACATATGTTTTAAGGCACCTAGAATTAAAAAAAAAATCAGTTTTAGTAAAAAGGTCCATGTGTGTGTATGTATGTATGTGTGTGTGGTGTGTGTGTGCGCGCATGTATGTGTTTATCAGTCTGTGGACAGCATTACTCAAAAACGAAAAGTCGGTTAAAAACCAAAGTTGGTATTTAAGTTTAATATCCTTTAAGAATGCGACACGAAGATTTTTAAGAATATTCCTCTGCTCTAAGCTACCCTTTGCTTGGAAAATTTATCGAAAATTTTGGCTTTATCGAAAATGTCTCAAGGATTTTGATGAAAATGCCATATGTTTGAGATATTTTTATGGCAAACGAAATGTATATTTTGAATGTTCTAGCTATAGCCTACGATGACTTTTGCATAACTGGTAAACCATAAGAGATAAACAAAATTGTACTATTAAAATGTGGATCTTGCTAAAACACACAATTTATGTATATATATTTTGTATAGTGAACCACTTCGGAGATATTCCTTGTTGTTTGTGTGACTTTCGGAATATTTAAACTTTCGTCAAATGGAAGATCGTTATTGGTTAGTCGTGCTAAGAGAACGGAATCTCAAAAGCTTTAAAATCGCTATCGCTATCGCTCAAAGCCTACTGTATCCCCTTGAACCTACAAGGAAATAAGCAGTAAGACAATGTTTGCAAATCGTTATCTCAAAGAACCCGAAGAAGATACAGGAATAAGAGTTTGTAAGAATGGTTAGTACAAGAATAGAGAAAGTCATGTGAGTGCATCACATCAGATTTTTAAACCGTAAAGTCTGGGTGCGTAAGACCATTTCGAGTTATAAGATTCAAAAATAGTTTCATTGTTCAACCCTAAAAGTCGGCAACTTATTTCAAATATATCATTATTAGCTGACATTAAATTTAAAGCCAAGCTGCTTTTGTTAATGCTTAGACCTGTCCACGCATACTCGGAGATACAGACCTCATAGTCTTCACTAGAGCAGCTGGCAGCAGATAGACCGAAAACATATTAGAGACTGCGACGCAAAAGGAAACCGAATGCCAAGAATTCCAAATCTTATTGGAGCGACCTTCCAAATTAAGTAGAAAGTATTTCCGTAGGCCCCTTATGAGGCATAGGAAGGATCAATCTCAGAATTTTTAACGATACGTATTTTATATTCTGATTCTTCCTCAATAAACTAAGCAACAAGTTTTATATAATGTTTTTTCTATACTGGAACGAGCTGTTATAGGAAGTTTTCATTGAAGTACACGTAGTAGAAGAGAGTACTAAACGAATTAAATAAGTTAAAATGGCCAAATGATTAATTTAAGTTACTTTATTAAATGCTCAAAGTGGACTCCATTAACAGCTCAACAATTGGTGATTCTTTAAGAAAGGTTTTCTGTGTTAACTGTACACAGGCACCACACAAAGAGTATGGTATTTCTTAGCTTTTAAGATCCACAGCAAGTAATAAATAGTCGAAGGAATTCTTAAGCAGAAGTTATCTACACTCAAACCATTATCACTACAAAGAGTGTTATCAACAGAAGCCAAACGTCAACTGGCGAGTTGAATCCGGTCCGAGTGCTTCTGAAAGCAATGTTTATTGTTTGGAACCAGAATATAAAATCTGACGTGTGTTCTCATGCGACTTTCTCTACTCACTCTTGTACAACCTATTCTCAAAAGCGCTTATTCTTCTATATGCTTCATGTTAATCGAGATAAACGTCTGTAAAAATTATTTTATTACATATTTCCCTATAGGTATGATAGGAAAGGAAAACACAGTAAGGTTAAGTGATAGATCTTTTAAAGGCTTGTCGCTATGTAATGTGCATAACACTTTATTTTATTTGCTTACGCCTGATAAAGAAGTCTCTCAGTAAAATGAAGTTGTCCATAATGCCCAATATAGGTGGGACGCTGAGAACCATAGAAGCTAAAGAGCGTGCACAAATAAAACACTATTTCAATTTACTCTGTTTGCATGGCCAGGACATACGAGTAACATAATAACGAATTCCTATTTGAAAAATTCAAGCCAATAACAAGGAATACCTCCAACAAAAAAATGTATTTGACATAACTTATGTTCTTAAACAAGATCTAGACCTTCTTGTGGTTTCTGCGTGATTTTCTGTGTTAATCTCTTAAGGTTTACCAGTTATACGGAAGTCCTACAGATGAAGAGGACTTCAGAGGCTAATCCCAGAAAATTCAAGATACGATATAAATTTCATTTATTATGAACACATCTTAAGCATGTGATATTTTAACCAAAACCGTTGGAACCATTTTTGAGAAAATGGTAATTAGTGAAAGATATTCCGTATAAAGGGTAGTTTGGGAGAGGGGGACTTTCTTGAAAATCATCGTGCTGCATCCTTGGAAGAATCTGACCTTAAATACTAAGTTTGGCATTTAAGCGACTTCTCGTTTTTTTAATTATTCTGTTCACTGACACACACACGCGCGCGCAAACCTTTTTTTACAATGTCTTTTTTTACATTGAGTGGGTCTAGAACACGTATTTCCGCTGAAATGTCGATATTGAATTTTTGAGTGGAATGCAGTACTTCCCTATTTACTATATCTAATAAAGTAAAAAGGTATCATAGTTGCACTTAAAATTCTGTGGTTGGTTCCCAATGAGGGCGGGGTTCCTAACATTTACAGATTAAAACTCCCTGGTGGTGGCAAGTACAACCGGCGTCGTGTCCAACCATGGTTTTATACATCCCACAGGGAGGTTCGGAGACCGGAGACCGTCCCCCTGAAGGACAAAGATCAGAGATAATGCTTTTTCACTTCCATGCAACGCCGAAACCGCCGCCGACACTTATGACCCTGTAGGAGACCAGCCAGATGAAGGGTGAAAGGAAATGAGAAGTGAAGCGATCCCAGAGGCTGGCCTACCTGACCTATGGGCAAAACAAACCCATAGGTCAGGTAGGCCAATCTCTGGTGTCAAAATCGTGACCTCCCCAATGCGCACCTCAGATGAAACCACCTGAGCCACCCCTCAGTTAATTTCCTAATACTACCTGACTCCGATATTGCAGAGCCGGTTCTGCCGATTCAGTAACAGCTCACAACTGGGCTAGTATGTATGAGTGAAATGATGGTGACGTTGAGGAATGATATTAGGAAGTGAACAATTTTTATGGTAATGAAGTGCCTACTGGTCATATTCTCTATGTATTTGTATATAGTGCCTGTGTATAGTGCCAGCACGGATTCCAATGAAAGGAGTCCAAATATTGAAAATAGAATGCGTGGTGTATCAAAATTAATAGAGTGCCGACGTCTTCCTGCTAGTGATATTTAAGTTACAGGGGAAGACCACCTCGAAACCCGATACGGAACATCTCTGCGCCGTTCGTGGTTATGGTGAGTATCCGTAATTTGTGAATAAGCATCGGCTTCACCACAGCCAGGTATGTAATAAGCTGAGATATTCATAGACTAGGGTGTAGACCCTTAGGATAGACTTAAGTGTTGAAGGTATGTGTGGGACCTTTAGCCGGAGTTTTCATTGCCTTTGGAACCCTTCTCAAGTGCTGCAACGTCCCCTAGGCGTTCATGTCCCCGAGTACAAACCGGCATTTCATGAGGCGTTACAATATCTCGCCGAAGAACAGGAGCATCAATACAAGATGTCAAGCAACACCTAGATGAGCGGCTATTTTCTACAATATCAATCATATTGCCTGTTCACACTGATGATCAACTGCACCTGAACCCACACAAAATGACGCTCGGTCTGGAATTTATTTCTGACTCACTCAAAGATTTGATGGTTGAATAAACATTTCTGATACAAACAGAATGCAGTAGTCAACGAATGTTTGAGCACACAATGGAAGGCATATGTACAAAGAAAGAAAAAGAAACACAGACATTACAGGAAATATCAATGAGGTAGATAAAGCTTCAAAGTAAAATAGAAAAGAGCATTACACATTTTGGTGAATGATTCTTACCATTCTTTTTGATATAATGGAGCCGCCATGTTGTGTTATTCTGGTCATGTCAGTGGGAATAAAACAGCACGTCTTCTCTTTTCCTTGGGAAGTATTAACCGAGGATTACTCATCACTTTCACGTCAATATACATGTTTACTTTCTCTGCTACGTATAGTAAGTAGGGGAAGTATTGTATTCTACCCAAACTTTCTATGTCAAGATTTCACCTGAGAACCCCTGCATTTTTAAAAATCTGATGTGTTGCACTCACATGACTTTCTCTATTCTTGTACTAACCATTCTTACAAATTCTTATTTCTTTCTATATTTTCGTGTTCTTTCTTGCTATAGCCATTGTAGTCCCGTTTACTCTTGAGAAAGTTTGCATCACTGGCAAACCGTAAGAGATAGACCATATCTTACTACACAAAACTGCAGATCTTAAAACTCACAAGTTATGTCCAAATACATGTTTTTGGGCTGAACTATTTTGGAGATATACCTCGTTATTTGTGTGAGTTTTGAAATACTTCAAATTTTCTCAAATGGAAGGTCGTTATTCACTTTTTATCTGTTGGCCGTGCAAAGAGAACGGAATTTAAAGTGACCAGCTTTAAAAGATTTGACTATCGCTCAAAGCCTACTGTATTCCCATACTCTCCTTGCACCTACAAGAAAATTAGCAGTAAATTGATCTTTGCAAATATTTATCTGGACTAACACGAAGAAAATAGAGGAATAAGAGTTTACAAGATTAATTAACACAAGAGTAGAGAAAGTTATGTGAGTGCAACAAATCAGATTTAAAAAAAAAAAAAAAAAAAAAAAAAAAAAAAAAAAAAAAAAAAAAAAACATAATTAGAAATATATGTCTGCCTTTTTCCAACAGAGGAACACAGATTCTGTGAAATCAGCTGATATTTCCCCACACTGTGAAAATAGCAGTCCAAAAATAATTGTAAGTCGGGAGATACTATATTCAGTTATTTTGTTACATATATTAGCAAACATACTTATTTAACCTTCTTTAAATATGAGTACTTCTATGTCAGACAGATTACCTGAGTACATTGTTTTCAGTTCTTCTCAAACTCGACAGGACGTACACTTTCAAGTATTACTGTTGATTTTGTCCCATACATAGTGCGTTATATGAGAGAACTGCAAAAGCAAAACCAGCGATGAACACAAAAACGGTTGCCTATAGAACTTAAGGGTTTGTCAGCGATGAAGCCTTGCTTCATAACTACGATTCAAAGCATTACCGTGATTGTTCTGGAAATCACTCTGGTATGCAGTTCCCTAAAAGCGTTTGCGCCAAAGCATTGCTGCCGCACACTATTATTTGATATTTTGGTGACCACTCTGACAGAAGCCCCTGAGCTGTATCCTTCCGGTCCCTCAGCGCCTGTACTCGACTTATTTATACAAGTTGTTGCAAAACACACGGCTTATAAAATATTGAGCACCCCACACTCTGTTTTGCCGAGACTTCGTTCTGTTTGACACTTTTTTCTACCCCAGTGTATATTCAGAGCTGTGGGGCAAGTGTTTCAATGCTACGTCGCAAATATGGGTTCCCGCACCTCTTTCAGGACTACAATGCACTATGCACTGAGAATATTAACTCAACAAAACTGGAGGTACAAAATATATATAGGGTGTCCCAAAATTAGACCTACAAACTGAGGGAGCTTATAGATGATATCATTTTAAACACTTTTTGTTAAGGAAAGTGTTTTCCTGCGGTGCTTCGTTTAAGAGCTAAACGAGTTAATGTCACTCCCTGTTGCCTCTCACCCAGTTTAAGTATTCACGGCAAAATCAACAATGCAAATGAGTGTTGAATTTATCTTATTAAGTCACACAATATTAATCCAAGAAACAAACACAGAGCATAAACAAAACACACACATCTCATTATTTACAGTTAATCACAGCTTTACTATTCAAAATTAGACCGATAAACTTTTAAACCAGAGAAATGGCCGTGTCTTTGCGATAGTACGGCAGAATATAGCACGCCGATGTACTCTTTGTGTTAATCGCAATGGGCGTGCGTTCCAACATTTACTTTGAATAGTAAAAGTATAAAGGTTTGAGTTTCACACTAAGCTTCCTTCGTGCTGAGGCAATATTATTTCAGAGGAGCTTTAGCTGTATAGAAGAGCTGTATCTTTTACAGGCGAAAGCTGCAGATGTATACAGCCTGGTTGCAGACGAAAGGATGGACAGTTATTAGTTTATGTTTTAGGAAGGAGCGTCAAGGAAATCCCGTTGGAATTTTAACTCCCCTCCCACTGGACCTTAGTAGTAGGAAAGACAGGCACGCGAGAAGATTAGTGATGCTATCTGTCCATTGATGGAGTGATTTGATTGTTGCATTCACATAACTGTCTCTTCTTACTTCTCGTTAAATCAGATAAATGTTCAATTCACATTTACATATGCTGATGTTCGATAAGTAGGTACACTGTCTCTCAAAAGTATCTAAGGGCCGCAACACGCACAGCGTTCACCCTTGTTCACCCTTTCGAGGGGGATGCCAGAAAGACCAAATGCACAAAATAAGCAGAGCCGATCTATAGTTCGTTCTGGTGTAACGGAAGTGTTCTGGATTAATATTGCAGAAGCCGAGTGTTCAATTCTGGGGATAAAGTTCGTCTCCTTTTTTTCGACTTACGAATAACAAGCTACCTTCGTGTTGTTTAGAAGTACATATTTGTTCGTTTAACTATAAATAATTTTACATATCAATGTAATATTGTTCTATTACACGAAAACAATATAGATTTTCGATAAACAACAATAACAATAACTAAATATAATAATAAGGATGATAATACCACCACCGCCGCCGCCGCCGCCGCCGCCGCCGACACCACCACCACCACCACCACCACCGCCGCCGCCGCCGCCGCCACCACCAATAATAATAATAATAATAATAATAATAATAATAATAATAATAATAATAATAATAATAATAATAATAATAATAATAATAATAATAATAATAATAATAATAATAATAATAATAATAATAATAATAATAATAATAGTGCCCTTTTTATATTACTTCTATTGACGTTATTTGGCTGATAGTGTGGGAGATAATGCCAAGCTTCTTAGTAGAATTTTCCAAATGTTTGAAGCGACTGCTGGTTCCATTTATAGCGTAACAGTTGCTGCTGTCAATGGTTCGATTGTCATTATCTACTATTTGTATACATCTATATAATACTCGTAATATAGTGGTAATGCTTGTATTTATTTTACTTCGATGTTTTACTATTTCGTTTTAATGTTGCCAGTTTTACATTACAGTTTTATCACGACTGACACTTTCTTGTTTACATTGTGTGTTCGATTTACACCAGTTGGCTTATTTTGCTTTGTCGTATTGGAAAAAATGGAAATAACTTATTAGCGTGTAGACAAGCGGTAAAAGTCATATGTAATGGATTCGTCTGTACTATCCAAAGGAGCCACCACAGCTCAGTGCCAAAGCGTGGGCATGGTAAACCAAAGATATGTGTTTGAATCCCGACACTGGTATCCGTTTTTCATTATTATTCTTATTATTATTACTACTATTATACTGTTATATTTTTCGTATTCTCCGAAGAGTAAAAGGCTAGCACAAATGGATTCTGTTTGAACGAAAGGCTAAAGCATGTTTACTTAATTTGATGTAAATAATCAATATAGTATTCTCCATACTTTCTAAGCCGTCCCTCTTTTATGGCGGACCAGCCAGGTAGACACGCCAGTGGGGGGTAATCCTTCATTGTCCCACCACTGATGCTTGCTTACCCTCATACCACCACAGGTATTAGGTAGACCATTTCAAGGAAAGAAAGCCAAAGCCACATACAGGGAACAAGTGCCAAGTTAAACTTCTTGCATCATAGCTCATGGATTTCGAACACCTAAGATGGCCTAAAGCAGGTCTTCCAAGCGGGAAATGCATTAATGTGAAATATCAGATCAGATACCAGAGTAGAGCTTTGGTAGAGTGCCGGTTTCTAAAACTGAAGTAGAGGTTCAAATACTGACAGATTTTGCTGCTTTTTTTTCTTTCCGGAATCTATGTAAAACGGGAAAGCTTGTTTTTCAGATATTCATTTTTTTACAACATTGGAAAGGTATACGATACAATTGTTTAGTTAACTGAAGCTCTTTCATTTACAAGTATAAACCAATTAATATTCATTTGCAATGAAATAGCTGATTATAACCAACTGTAACAAAACATTGCCTTCACTGTATCCTATGCTTCAAAGTATTCCCACTGATGCAAGCTTGGAAAGTTACAATTGTTGCTATTAACCTGTTAGGGTGCTATATAATGCTAGATTAGTATGATGTTAAACTTCTTCCATGACTAATGCTATCAGTGTAAGTTATGGTCATAACATTTGTTTGTCAAGAGCAAAAAGCGATTATGATCATTATGTAATTTAATTGTATAGCCATTTAAAAACAATTTATTAGTGATAATGCAAGAAAAAGGAAGCATTCTAGCAGTAATGAATATCCTTAATTAAATTAGCAGACGTATCGTCTGAAATAAGTATTTCAATTGCATAACTGCCCTGTACCGTGTTCTTTTACATGCCAGTAAATCTACTGCCGTCGTTTTTAAGCACACTTTTAAAGCCATCGGTCTGGGCCGGATTTGAACCCGCGGACTTGGGATCAACAGGCCAGCGCCTAACCAACTGAGCCACCCACCAAGTTGCCTCTGCTTAAATAACCACAACACCGTTTCCTCCTGCTAGTTTAAATAAACATTTCTTCAAATCCTTGTTAATAACCTCTCAAAAAGCAAATTAGCACTGCAAGTACTACTCACTTCATGTTGAGCATTGTTGTCGAAGACTGCAACAGGACTTTTCATGTCTTTTATGCAGCCATACTTCAAATTATATCATAAAAGACCGTGAGTTGTTGCCGCAACTGAAGTAAACAACTGAAGTAACATTCTAAACACTTCTACTTTTACAGGGCTTTGCGGTGTCGATGCAGCATCTTCTTGAGGCACTTAGTACTTATAATTACTGTTTGAATTGGTTAAACACAAAAGTAAAACAGAAATGTGAACCGGTAAGAGAACACCAACAAAGGTAACGCCACATAATGAAATGCCCAGGTGCTGACACTAGAGCATGGACTACGATGTTCAGTTGTTGCTTGGGCAAAGCACAGGCCTTTTTCGCGTGTACCTCTTGTAGCACTAGATTCCAGAGCTCAATATACACGAATATCTCGATTTAGTGTTCCTACTCGATTCTTCTTCATTTGATCACCCTCACCGATGGAGGATTTATACACTCCCTGGGACTTACAAGCCAGAGCCTAGGGTCAGATGCCTGTCGGGGAGCAGACGAACCTATATACCGTACAGAGTGAAGACCTGGAAGCGGGTGGTCAGCCAAGCACCAGGTATGATAGTGAGGAAGAGGATAATATGAAATGCAGGCGAAATGTATAAATGTAAAGGTGATAATGGAACAGTTGGTGGAATGACTGACTGGAGAAACCGGAGAACTCGGAGAAAACCCGCAAAGACATCGCTTCGTCCACTATGAATACCACATGCGGGTACCAGGGATCGAACTCGGGCCGCCTTGGTGATAGGCGAAATCTCGGCCACGGGCGGCTACCTACTCGATTTTGTTTGTGATATTTCCTCACATACGCTGACGTTAGTGGTAAAGTGCAATTTAGGAACACAGTATTCAATTAAATGCCGAGTCTAATTCTTCTTCTTTACCTGATTACCCTCCCCTTAAGTAGGACTTACCCCCTAGGACTTATAAGCCAGTGCCTAGGGTCAGGCACTGACGCCTGTCGGGGAGCAGAGGTACCGGACAGAATGAAGACCCGAAAGCGGGTGGACAGCGAAGCACCAGGTCGAGTCTAATTCAATACCAAAAATTGTTTCTAGTCATAATATAAATTACACTCGCAAAATTTTTATTCCCCTACAGATACGTAAGAATGCATGTTATTCTTTTACTCTAAGCATAAGATGAAAACAGAGCTGGGCAACTGGTTCTCAGGAAGCGCAGATTGCTCACAACCTTGATTGATAACTGTATGTTTAGCAGGTAAAAAATTGAAGGTATCGCGCCTGTTGCCCAGGAGGCCTGCTTTAACAATTTTGTACTATGTACTTACTGAAATTTTACCTAAAGTACGCACTTTGGGAATCCTTAAAGAAAAAGTTTATAGAAAAAAACTTGTGTGTGTGTGTGTGTGTGTGCGTGCGCGCGCGCGCGCGCGTGTGTGTGTGTGTGTGTGTGTGGGCGCGTAGCCTGATTGTGAACACATAACTCAACAAACAAAAGCTGGTTAAATACTGTAGTTGGTATTTAAGCAAAATTTAAGCAAAATTTTATGAATATGCTGATTTTCTCAAAAATGTTGATTAAATTACCATATTTTCATTACACATAAAATGTACTCATATATTATATGGCATTTTTAGGGAATAGCCTCTGGTTTCCTCTTCATTCTGAATTGTATTTGCATAACTGGCAAACCGTTAAGGGCAGACAAAATATTACTCGCATAAAATGTAGACCTTATTAAACCTCACAATCTATGGGAACTTTTTGTGGAGTTAACCATTGCCGGGACGTTCCAAATATGAAGTCCTTACTCATTTTTATCGCTTGGACATGCAAAGAGAAGAGAAGCTCTAGTGAAGTGCAGAGAAAGTTATGTGAGTACAGCTCATCAGATTTTTTTTTAAAACAACCTACAAATTTATTTTGAACAAGGAGATTCATAACAGCACTTACAGGTTGCTTTTAACATTCTAAAATTTAACTTCGATGGTTTCTCGAAAAGATGTCAAATGTCCGAAAAATAGCATTCACAGAAAAAAAAAAAACCGTTCAAAACAAATATGGAGAAAACAAACTCACATGTACGAAATACATCATAGCTTGACCACAACGAAGCTGCGATGCATAACATACTAGAACCTTTTGGCAAGAAACTTGTACCATGCAACTCTACTCCAAAATGAGAGGATTTTATGATTTTTCTTTTCTGTGGACGGTGCGGAATTCATCTGAAAGGAGAATAATATCTGTATTATCAATAAGATTGCACAAAACAAGTCTGAATGTGTCGGTTTGAGGCAAATTTTACTATTTAGTCTCTCCTTAACTTACACAGCTGCAGGAATTCCAAGGGTTTAGGCAAAAAAGCCTACTTATTTAGTGTATTGAATGGATGTATAATAAATGTGGTTGGCACATTGGATCTGGTTTAGGCTTCTAGAAAGACTTTTATCGACACTTCTGTAGAATGTAAGACCACAAATAAGTAATGCTCTTCCGGACTTCGAAGTCGACATGAAATAAACATCTTCTCATTTGAGATTAACGTTTTAGTTTCGCTTGTGTGGGCAGGCTCCATTATCAGCATTGCTAACAAGGGAGCAGTTCTGGCAATGCTAATGTGAAACAGCAAAGCTACTAAAGCTAATGCTCTCTCGGGGAGCTGTTCAAAGGAGCATGCACCGAAGATATTTCTGTGTGTGTGGGGTGGAATGGATAGTTTCACAAAAGGGCGGCTCAGCACTCATCAATACTACTGCCTAGTATTTCACCAAGTACCTCCCCGCCGTATTTCTGGTTGTGGAAACCATGGGGAAAGCTTTGAGTTTCAATTACACCTCTATCTGGCAATACAATAATCGAGAAAAAGTGAATGATTTGTTATCATTGCTTCACCAATAACATTTCTACTTTCACCGGAAATGTATGTTTTGAGGCTCCCTGAATCCAAAACAAGGCATTTTTAGAAAAAGGTCTGTGTGTGTGTGTGTGTGTGTGTGTGCGTGCGTGTGTGTATGTGTGTGTGTGTGTCAGTCTGTCAGTCTGTGGACAGCATAACTCGAAAACGAACAGTCGGTTAAAAACCAAAGTTGGTATTTAAGTTTAATGACTTTCAAGGATGTGACACGAAGATTTTAAAGAAAATAGACCCACCCTAAACTAGCCTTTACATGTCACATTTTTCGAAAATTTTGATTTTCTTGAAAATGACTATAACGATTTAGCGTGTCTGCCTCACGTTCAAGAGGTCGTGAGGTCGAATCTCGCTTAGGGTAAGTTATCCGGGTAAGGTTTTTTTTTCTCGAGGTTTTCCCTGCTCCGAGAAGACGAATGTCGGGTAACTTAAAGCTCCATGGACCTTGGGCTCATTTGAGCATCATTTCACCCATTTTGTTTCATTCATTCGCGTCCGATATGACACAATGTTGGAGGATGTTAATTAAAAAAAAAAAAAAAAAAAAAAAAAAAAAAAAAAAAAAAAAAAAAAACATATGTTTGTAATATTTTTATGATAAATGAAATGTATATTTGGAATTTTGTGGCTATAGCCTATGTAGTTCTGTTTACTCTTGATAACTTATGAATAACTCGTAAACCTTAAGAGATATATCGTACTATACAAAGGATGCAGATCGCACTAAAACACACAATTTATGTCCAAATAAATTTTATTGTAGAGTGAACGATTTCGGAGATATCCCTTGTTACGTGTGTCAGTTTCGGAAAGCTTTCGTGAAATGGAGCATCGTTGTTCATCTTTTTATATGTTAAGCGTGCAACGAGAACGGGATCTCAAAGCTTTAAAAGATTTGACTATCCCACAAAGCCTACTGTATTCCTGTATTCCCCTTGCACCTACAAGGAAATGAGCAATAAGATAATTTGTACAAATGATTATCTTAGCACGATGAAGATATAGGAATAAGAGTTTGGAAGAATGGTTAGTACAAGAGTAGAATAAGTCATGTGAGTGCAATGCATCAGACTTTTATAATTATCTTCATCTGTATCCTATCAATCCAGCAAGGGAAACCAAATATTTTCTCTGTTAAAAATATTTTCTCTACTACTTTCCTGTGGTAGACAGATGAGTATTAGGTATTTATGCCAAAAATTACATATCGAAACAATAGATAATAAATATTTTAAGGTATGCTGCAGCATACCGAGATGAATCTTCAGCACACGTTAGGGAACCCACAATAGCTCGTGCCCCTTGCCTTGATTCTGGCACGCCCGTTGGGTACTCTCATCTCCTTCTTCCCGGGGACTGACATGCAACAGTGTAAGTATCCCACTTTGTACTGTGCCTATCTCTACTTTGCTGCCTACTTTCTCTACTTCTTACTCAGGTATAGGAAGTGGCGTATGTATTGCACTCCAATAAATATTTCCATACACGTTTTGAGGTCAACTGAAATAAAAAAATCATTATTAGAAGGTTTCTGTGTATGTGTGTGTATGTGTGTGTGTGTGTGTGTCTGTGTGTGTTTGCCTGTGCGTCTGTGAACAGCGTAACTCAAAAATAGTTCAGCATTCTCCAAGGATGCGGCACGAAGATTTTCAAGAAAATTCCTCAGTTCAAGGTACCCGTTACACGGAAAAATGTTCAAAAGTGTTTATTTTCTCAAAAATGGATCCAGTAACTTTTATTTTTGAGGAATCGCATAACAGATTAGGTGTACATATTGAATTTTCTGGAAACATCCTGCGAAGACGCCTTCATTCTGAATGACCTTTTAATAATTTGTAAACTGTAAGAGATACACAAATCCTTAGTATGCAATATGCAGATCTTGTTAAACCACACAATGCATGTGAAATAAGGTTTGTTGTCACGTTATCAATTTTCGAGATTTTCTTTATTAAAGGTTTGAATTGTCAAATATTTTAAACTTTTTTTTCCCCTCGTGATCATGCAAAGAGAATGGAATTTCAAAGTCATCACAAAATGTCCTGTCTTTATAGGATTTGAAAATTCTTAAGCCTGGTGTACATCGATATTCCACACAGCGCGATGCAGTGTGAAGATGGTTTTGAAACTCTTTGCATAAACACTAAAAAGGAAAGAAAGAAATAGTAAGAGCAGGGATTTTCAATTGAGAACAGTATAAATTATTTTAAAACACAAACCAATAACAAGGAATATGTCGGAAATGGTTCATGCAAAAAATATTATTTGACATTAATCGTGTGCTTTAGCGTACTTTTGCATATACGTGCTGCATCGGTTTCTAAAAGTCTAAGGGTAGTCTTCGAATGCAAATCGAGTAATTCCTCAGTGCCAAGTACCACCACGTAGACTGCTCGCTTTGTCACCAATTACCTATATGCGCATATTGCTCTCTGTAACAACATTTATCTAATACGTGACGTTTTCTCTGACCATAGTATCACCTGATGTTATCTTAACTTCTTTTGATTCCCAGATAAATATATTAATGGAAAGATTAGGTATTAATGGCCAGATTGGGCACCATATGACCGTTTGTTTGTTATCTTTGACATCAAAGCTGACATTTATTAAAACGCTACATTCAGCTTTTTATCAACATAAAAGAAGATATAATGCTAGGCTTTAAACTGTTGTGTTATCTACCATTACCATTCACACTAATTGCCTGGTATCTCTCGCTTACAGATGGTAAAAAGCATAGTTGTATTCCCGCCAAAAATCGGATAACAGAATTTCAGAAAGATAGAGCCCAAAACGTAAATATCAAAATCGAAGGATAGAATAAATTCCAATTGTCTTACTTAAATAAGATGTCATTAAGTTTACCTAGAGAGGAATTTCAGAATATCTCTTTACCCGAAAAATGCCTTTACATTGAAAAGAAACCCATTATTTATTTTCTCAACAATGATACAATTTTGATTAAAATATGACATGTTCAAGACACTGCAACCACAAGAGAAATACTTATGTTGAATCTTCTGTGAATATCCTGATGGTTCTTTTTATCATTTTTATGTCTGCGAAAAAAAAGCGTGATGCAAGAAAAATGTAGAGCTTAATAAAACATACAACTTGTATCAAATAATTATTTTCGTAGCATTTGCCGTTTTTGAAACATCTGCTATTGTACGTTTACTCTTTTGTTTATTTTTTGTGAGATGACGGAAACAATATGCATTATTAGGATAGCATGTAATGACTTGTTTTAAACATTGTGTGTTTTCAAAAAATGTGTACTAATATTATTTCTGTCAACATTTATCAGAACGTATATAGAGTAGAAAGGATAGCAAGATTTTGTATCAGTAATCAGCCCGGTGGTAGCGCTACTGGTTACGAGGCAGGGGTTTGATTCCCTGTACCGGTGTGTGGGATTTTCTCCCGCTGGAAGACCTGATTCGGGGTGTACTCAGCCTCGCTAGGTCGCTGAGTGGTCAATTGAGGAGCTACTTGATTGAAAAGTAGCGGACCCTGGTCGAGAAGACCACATAATCGGCCAGGAGGAACCGGGGTGTTGACCACGTCCCACTTCAAGTACTGCACCCTTTTGGGTTATCGTTTTATGTCTGTAGTATTTGCTTAGTTGTAAACTTCTTAAGCATTTTTGAGTCCAATTTGAGCTCAAATTCTTGGACATTCTGATAATTTTAAAACGTACAGGAAATTATATTTCACAAAATTGGTAAACACATGAGGATTAGTTAAGATAATAGGAATTAATAAGAAAGCTGTGCAATTGTTATTGCAACAAACTTCTGAATATGTTCAGAATTAAGATTAGAAACTGATGCTACTCTTCAATGTAGGTTTATAAGTTATCGCTAATAAAACGTCATATAAATGCGTTAAATTGCACGTATCTCTTAATCAAGGCTTCTCTGTAGGGTATTTTATCTGCAAATGATTGGCGTTTCCGTGTATTTTATCTTTCTGACTCCTAACATCAGTTTGATTGAAATTGAGCGATAATTGTTATTACTGTCGAGTCTTAACAGCTTAGGAATATGAAAACCATACAAGAACTGGTAAAATGGTAGCTCATTGTGAACACTTTATATTCTAAGTATTTTCAGAAGAACTAAAAAGACTACAAGGAGTAACCGTTCTTTAACGGAGCGAGGTAGCTCCACGATAATATGCAAGTCACATATTCGAGAGGTCCGGGTTTTATTTCCGTCGACCGTTTATTTTGACCTTGGAGTTTTCGTAGCTTCCCTGTCACTAGGTGAATGCTGTGATGGTTTCTCATCTATAACGATTCCCTTTTCCTTTCACCCTTTTTCCTTCTAATCTTTCAGGTGTGCACCTAAGTTTCTTGGTTTATAGCGGTGCCGGACACATGGCACTGATGCTTGCTCCAAGGAACAGTACTCCCCGTGGACACTAGATGGCTGCTTGATCGATTGGACGGTCATCGCCCTCTGTATTAGCTCCAGCTGAGGTACGGGTTTTCGAGCCTGGAATTGTTAGGGACTTCCGCGCGACTGTGTGTGCTGTTTTCCTGTGCTATGTAGCCTTTGTGGTTCCTTAATTTCATCTGTTCCTCCTGGAGAGTGGTAGCTACAATGTCTGTTGGTCTAAGTGAGCGAGGTTTTCTCCTGAATTGTATAACCTTAATCTTAACCCAAAGTTAATCATTTAAAATTTACTTTAATACCTACTTATAAACAATTATTTTACTTCATTACCTACAGCAGGTAGAGGAATAATGAATTATACACAAATTGTACCCATATATCTACCTGTGAATCTATTTGAATACGGCACAACTCGAAAACGAAAAGTCGAATAAACACAAAATTTCATTCTTGTTATACACTGTTTAAGAATATCAAGCAAATATTATTATAAGAAAATTCCCTCAACCCAAATTATCACATTTTATAAACTTAAGTTACATTTTATGTTATGGAATATGGCGCTTACAATTTTGTTTAAAATATTGCTACAAATAAAACCTATATATGAAATTTTCTATGCATATATGCGAGGTATAATTTGGCATAACTGAAAAAAGTATAAAATACGCACAAAAACTTACAACAGGAAGAACGATTAAAATGTGCAATTTGTGATATTTTTTTCGTAGCATTAGCTCTTTTTCAAAATATTCCATGGAGTACGTGCATCTGAAGAATTTTTGCGAATCTTCTTTTTTTCATCGCAAGAAGCGTACGAATGTTGTTTGGCATATTGCAAATAACTAGGTACTTATTGCTTAATTAGAAATCATTTTCATACAAAAAGTGCATGGTGCATAGTGTAAAATACAATAATCACTTTTTATAAGGTATCCAGTGTGAATCTCTATTGGTGTCAGATACTTCGAAGTATACCAAATTAATGATGAATTGCATGCGTTATAGCATATTAACCAAAGTTACTAACAGAATGAATGCAAAAATAGTCTCAGAAAGAAGGTAAGTTAAAATAAGAGCATCACAAAGACACGCAACTTATTTGAAAATTTACGCTATTTGAATCAGAATTGATTGAAACATAAATTCAAAGTTAAAATCTAAGTAATCTACTAGTACTTGACAGCGGAAGCTGAAGTGAATGTTAAGATAGTAGGAACTCGTACTTTCTTCAGAACCGAAGATTGGTATTTACATAACTGTTACTTTTATTAATTCTTACACCTGTATTTTAATCTGAATCGTGCCTGATTCTGCTGTCCAGACAGATGATGTAATCCACTAATCATATCGTATAGATGCTGTCGCGCTTCAGTAATGATCTGACATTTTATGCGATAAAATCTTCCTTATAAGAATATTTTAAGATAAATGTTTGCGATAGATATAGCTACCTGTCCGGAGATGTACGGTTTGGATGCTGGAGAGCGCCGAAGTTGGAGAACAAACGGTTGTGACAATTTATTAAAATTCGTTTTGGTATTGTTACGCTGCTTTTGGCGTTTTACTTACACCTACTACCTTTCCCTTTCCCTTTCCTTTATAACGTATTCCGCAGGATCGTGACAGGATACTACCAAGTAACACAACAAACTACAGCATAACATAACATTTATTACAATGAAAGGTGTTAAACATTAACAAGCAATTATTAAAGACAACAATAAATTTGATAATGAACGCTGTTGGAAATTAACATGAAAATTCTAAAATGAAAACAAGAACCTTTCCTATATTTGAAATCAGAAAATTACAGAGAAAATACTAACTAGAAATCTTGCGTACAGTCTGTGACAATATCCACCTATACCGAGTTGCTCTCCGGTTTACTAATAAAGGGCCTCATACAGAGCAATCCCCCTTTGTTAACTGTCCCTCTGGAGTTTTCCCACTCCCACAAAGTATTATTAACTAAACTGATACTCATCCCAATGTCGGCACTAGAAGATATAGGATGTACGGAGAACTTTCAGCCTGGAGTAGCCACGCCCTGGTCGACAGTGTACAACGGTGTCCTCTGGTTTCACAGCCATTCATCGAAGCCTCCTTTGCACATAGGCGACGTCTCTTACCAGCCTTAACTGGCTCAACCACCTCAGAAGTCCATACCGCTCCTTTGCCAAAGGGAACCACATGCACCAAGTCGAATTACATGTAACTGGGAGAATGAGGCTTATGCGCCTATCTTGCATTCCCCACGACTGATCGCCGTGCCCACTTGCACTGGTGCCCGGGTTCTACTTCCCCTTGCTGATGGCTGACCCACACCTGGTCACATCTCACGGTAGACTCTCAACCACACACTAACCACGCAGTAGAAACCCATAGGCAACCGGCTTTTGTCTCTGACGTCATCTCAAGCTGTTCCATCTTTTGCCGGCCACCCTCTCTTTTTGGCTCTTGAAACTGCCGTTCGTGCTCCCCCCCAATTAATCCGTTACAGTATCTTAATACGGAAGGTATGCAACCCTTTAGCTATCTGTGTACTGAGGTGAACGACCTGAGCATATTAACATTACTGTGCATGTGCTAAATTCCTTATAGAGTTCTTGGTGCGTATACAGCTGCCGACATGAGTTCCAGCACACTTTATGTAAATATGAGGAATCACCTCAACGTCGTATATTCAAATCGATCAATTGGTAGAGGTGGACCAGTTCCATGGCCAACACGGTTGGTAGATTTTACACGCCTTGACTGTTTTCTGTGGAGTTGTATGAAGAGTATGGTTTATGGCACTCCTGTAACGTCAGCGGAGGACCTTATGGCTCGAGTCCACGAAGCGATTGAAAATCTGCTCACTACCGCCGATATAGGCTCTGCAGTGACGTAGGAGGTACACAGCTCGAAGCCCTTTTGTAATGTAGGCAGCTCGATGTTAGATTTATTGACGAAATATGAACAAACCCATCTAACACTTTGATGCGCCACAGCGTCCAAGCCGTGCATTTACGGACGGGTTTCCTATTTTAAAACCAGTCAGTTTGCCATCCCACACAATATACTAAGTGTTGTTGGTGTTTTTGGGACGCCCTGTATATCTTACATTTTCTGGGAATAGCGTTACAATTTCACTTAATTTGGAAGGAATTATGTATAATTTTGTGTAAATGGTGAAACCGTAAGAGGTAGGTACACAAAATGTACTACACAGAAAATGTATATCTATTTTAAATGCCTTTTTGTGTGGCATCACGATTGCTGTGATATAATTTCTGTTGCTATTACTTCAATTGTTCAATACTTTAATTTCTTTAAAGTCATGCCTCTATTCACCCTTTCTCGGAATGCCATGGAAAAGGTATGGGGTGAGGCGTTCTTAAATATCTGATTATCAGTTTCGATTTCTAATTCCTCTTGTATTTACAATGAAATGTATGATGTAACTCTGTCCGCAAATGAAATTAGTTTTACTTATGGGCATTCTTTAATTTCTATGGTTCCCAGCGTCCCATTTAAATCTATATCTATATTCTATCTCAGGGGCGCCTTTATCACGCTTGAGGTTCTTTTATATGCCGTAAGCCTACGACACAGGACCACTGGCCTTACTTCCCTTCCGAAGGAAGCCATACTAAAAAATTTTTACGCCAAAAAAAGTCCATCACCTTTCACTAGATTTGAACCCGTGGCCTTGGAAACCAGAGGCTAGCAGTTTCCCCTAGGAGGACGAGTAACTGTACTTGAAAATGCGTATCTCCATCAAGATGAAACAGAAAAATATTGTAGAAGCTACATAAAAATACATGATGCTAGAGAAAGTCAGGTGAATGTAACACATGAGAGTTTCTGATGACCGTTGTAGACTAGCTTTGTTTCGTCTGGTAAGCAATTTAGCCTGTCAATCTTCGTTGAAACAAGAAATTCTTCTCTCTAAGGTTTTGAAATCCCAGGGGAGTGCCTGCATTCTACTGTAGCGCAATTATACGGGGTCTGAAAATTAGAAAAGGGACGCACATAAAAAAAAAATGCCAGTTTATGATACTTTATTACATCGCCTTGTAATTTGTAAATTACTGAAAGTGTTATTATATCCGTTTGCACCTGCGAAGGGAGCACAAGCATATCATTAGTAATTGGGTCGTTAAAGTTTATCACCATCATCAAAGAAAATGGTCTTAGGTAAACTAAGTTGATTTTATATCAACAAGGAGGGCACTGATAGCTGAGAGGCAAGGAACATTCCACAAACACTTTCTCGCTTAATTGGAAGTTCTGCTCGCCGCCGTGGTTGGGATGACAAATCGCATCATTGTATCAATAAGCTATAAACTTTCTTGTGATATCCTTAAATGCCGATACTTATTCCTATCTTTGATATATCTATATAGATATCCCATAGATATACAGTATGTCCGTAAACTCATGTGACAGTTTTGACCAGTTACAGAAAAGGAAGGAAACAATATACCACTTTACCCGGCATCGGCGTAAGTAGGTAACCCTTCGTGCGTTAAAGCAGTTGCAGAACTCCACGGCGCAAGAGACGGCAGTGGCGTGTTCTGCCTCTCAGCGAAGACATGAGGTGAGAGGCAGTTGAACTAGCGAGTGTAGTTCGTGATAATAGACAATAACAATATAAACAACCGAAAAGGTATCACTTTACTTGCAGGATCATTATTTTCCAGGGAATAAACATGTATATGCTGCTATTGTCTAACACAATTTTATTGCAGATTTTAAAATGCAAGCACGAGGGCACGTAATGTTTCATTGGCATTTGTTCATTTCTTATTAGTTCGTTTGTTATTGTTGTATTTTGTTATTATTGTTGTTTTTATTTTTGTTTGTAGTTATTATTGTGGTTGTTATATTACCACATTATTAATTTTATTATTATTATTATTATTATTATTATTATTATTATTATTATTATTATTATTATTATTATTATTATTTTATGTTTTATTAATATTTATTATCATTATGCTTATTATTTTATTATTGTTATTATGGTTATGTTATGTATTATTATGTTTATCATCATCATCATCATTATTATTATTATTATTATTATTATTATTATTATTATTATTATTATTATTATTATTATAATTATAATTATAATTATTATTATTATTATTATTATTATTATTATTATTATTATTATTATTATTATTATTATTATTATTATTATTATTATTATTATTATTATTAATATTATTTAAAAATAGGCGTGGCATCCAGAGAGAATTCACCTCAACCAACAATTCTGCGGCAATAATGTTGCCCGTAATGTTGAATACTGCACAAGAGTGACACCCCTGGCTTTCTTGAAAGTGTTCTTTGAAGCGATAAATGCTATTCTAGAAATTATGCCACTATGAATAGACACAATATGCACTACTGAACACCTCACAATCCTCACTAAGCACGAAAAATGTTGGTGTGGTATTTTGAGGTCAATGTTATGGGATTTGTCTTTCTCCGAGGCAGACTTGAGGACACGGCAAGTGGAATTCCTGCAAGTTGAGCTTTAGGATTTTCTTGCTGAGGTTCGGGTACGACTTGTGTTAAAACACTGTTCCCAATAAGATGGTGCACCACGTTGTTATTATCAACCTGCAAAGGTCAACCTGCTCGCTGTATCGGCCTAGATGTCATACCAATAATATTGCGTTTGCTTCAATGCAGAGGCCTTACGTCAAATGATCGTTGAAGTGTGTGCCTCTTTCACACCCTCAGTTCTTAGAAACGTCTATATGGATACGAGAGGACGGTTGGAACATTGTATCAATCAACAAGGCATCATTTTGAACACCCATTCTATGAATGAAGTCATATCAGTAGCGTTTGATGATAATATAATAACGATGAAAATATCATAATACTTGATAAACCATAACACTAACAAAAACATTAATATTGTGACTTTTTGGTGTGGTGTAAAGTAAAGAAGACAGATGTAGTCGAGATAAAGAAACACTTTTATTTCCGTAAACAGTAACTTTGTACACTCGTTGCAACAACAAGAAAGTCTTTTCCGATTCTGCAACAGCACGGCTCCGAATTCGTAACACAAAGAACTGTTCTCCGTCGGCACGACTCCTCGACCTTCACATCGTCTGTCCTCTCCGTCGGCACGACTACTCAACCTTCACATACGTCTGACTGACTCCTGTCGCACTTTACCGCTATTTATATCTCCCAGGCACTATTCTGGAAAGTTCAGTTATTCGGTGGAGTACAAAGAGGAAGATTCCAGAAGCTTCTATCCTTTTCTCTCTTTCGGCAAGCGCCCCAACAATGCGGCCATTCTCTGTCTCTTTCCTTCGGCTCCTTTGCGGTAGTGCCGACAATAATGCGATGGGTGACACTGCGGTTGTCGGCAATTAGATGCGGCGGGCGCGGTGACACTATTGATGTAAGAATGATGATAATAATAAAACTAGTAACAATAAAACTATTAATTATGGTACTCATGTTAATGATAATAATAGTAACAATAATGATTATAAGCATAAGGATGGTGATAAATATACTAATAAAATAATAAGATAATGACAATAATTACAAACAAAAATAAAAACAATAAATAATAATAAAAACAACAACAACAACAACAATAATAATAATAATAATAATAATAATAATAATAATAATAATAATAATAATAATAATAATAATAATAATAATAATAATAATAACAACAATAATGCAATGACATTAATAAGAAACGAACAAATGCCAATGAAACATTACGTACCCTCATGCTTGCACTTTACAATCTGTAATCCGTAATGCTAGACAACAGCACCATATACAGGAGTGAGTTTATTCCCTGGAAAATAAAGATCCTGTAAGTAAAGTGGAACCTTTTCGGTCGTTTATACTGTTATTCTCTATTATCACGGACTGCACACAATAGTTCAACTGCCTGTTACCTCACGTCTTCGCTGAGAGGCAGAACACGCCTCGCCACTACTATCTCTTGCCCCGTGGAGTTTTGCAACTGTTTTAACGCCGTTGCCGGATGAAGTGGGCCACGGTAGGAAAGTGAAATCTTCACCAAATGAATGGAAAACTATCCAAGTTTGCAGTTCCTGTGTGGTGGAATTTGATGTGACTTCCATTTGTTCAGTTTAGGGTTGTCACTCAATGTAGGCACGTGGATGTTCATGAGCCAATATCCTGACGTTATGGCAATGAATGTGGCCTCATGCCTAAACAAGAATTCTTGTCGGTGTCACTAAGCGTTTGTACAGTAAAATCAAAACATTTGGGTCTATGATTTATTGTAATAACTGCAGACGTTTCTTTAAAACTTCGTTAGGCCTCTTCGTATAGCTTCTGCAGATTCATGGCTAGCTAAACATTTTGGTGCAATTTGCTTTAGATGCTTATCCCACTGATTAAAGTGGTGGCTGGTACAGGAATATAGTAAACTGCAAGGGTATCATGATTGTTTAACGAGGTCTTCATAGTTTTCCCTTCTTTCCCACTCTTTACCCATCTTCAATAACAAAACTATTCATGCTGGATATAGTTATAACCAATGACACGTTGGCCTGAAAGAAAGTATTGATTTTTTCTGCTTGCTCAGTAAATCGTTATCCCTTTCTTTACCCCTGTTCAATGATAGTATTCATGTTACTTGCTAGTTATAATCAATGACACCTGAAGGAAAGTATTGCATTTTTCTGTTCGTTCAGAAATTCATTACTCAAGCTCAACTGTTGTTTGATTTACAGCATACTGTATACAGTAGAAGCTATACGTGGCCAGATTATTCGTCTATGGCAAGCTGGTAACACACTTCGACACATTTCAGAAACTGTGCAAATTCACAGATGTGTAATTCAATTTTAATACCACCCAAGAAAGGCGGTTTATTGCATAGATATCACAAGAAAACCTTTAATTCGAAGTTAGGAGCCTTGATATAAGATAATAGATAAACATGTTTACAGCTATTTCGATACAAATTTTAATTCCAGTATAAATATAGGGAGAATTTGTATTAGACGCTTTTATATTTGTCAATGTAATATTGCAATATGTTTACTGTAAAGGTTTCCACGTGTTTTTGATTCTAATGATAAAGGTAAAGCTTTTGTTATAGCACATAATCGTTTAAGCTAATAAATGATGTTTATTTCAAGCAAAATTTGTAACCGTTCCAATAACAGACATTACAAATTTGAGACAAATCTAAAGAAAATTAAAACGTGAGTTTCTAGGAGGCGAGGAGTTCCACCCTCCTCTCTCCCCGTTTCCTTGTTCTCATTAGAGCGCCACGCCTCTAGTTCCGTGTTGCAACTGTCACTAGTCACTAGGTATGCCTCATCCCTTGCAAGACTCGTAAGACGATAAGATACTGATAGCATATTACTAAATTCGTTTTGTGCACACTGAACTTTCCTTATCACTATCCACATCTTGTGGCGTGATTTCCTTCACTGTTTTGTCATTACTTGCTCGCGCACAACAATGAAAGTCATTCTGCATACATTTTTTGACATAGTCTTCAATGTACAATATGTTCCATCCTTTTGTTTGGCCATTATAACAGTTTCTAACCGCACCATGGTTTTACGGATACACTGTACAATAGGTCTTCTAGCTTAAGGATAGACTTCAAAGTCTGTTCCGGCTCAGAGATCCCATAATACTTATTTACATTAATAGATATTTAAAACCATTACCTTAATGACTTGAAGCTTTCCCGGCGTTGATTATTGATGATAGTTTCTCGGGCTAACAGCCAGGTCAGATTAGGGTAACTACCCAAGCTTTCAGCGACTAACTCTGCCCCTGAGGATGGCGGCAGAGTTAGTCGCTGAAAGCTTGGGTAGTTACCCTAATCTGACCTGGCTGTTAGCCCGAGAAACTATCATAAAAAAACCATTACCTGTTGAATTTCCTTTCCTGGAGTCCTAACATATGTCTAATGCATTTTTCCCCACAAGAAAATGAGTCTATATAATTTATTCACCCAATATATTATTAATCCACTCACTGCCCTTTAAATCATTCCATAGTTTGTACAGTATTCAATTTATAGATATCGAAACCAGTTTTCCTGGACAAAGGGGTATTGTGTTTCTGAACTACATGGATTTTGAAGGATTGTTATGCCACTTTAGCAATATACGAACGAAAGTAAGAGTAGTATAGCTTGTTTCTTTTTGTGTTAGCTGTTTGATTTTATTGTTGAGACTCAGCAGGAGGCTTCTAATGGCGCAGGTGAGCTCCCGAGTTGCATGAGATTCATCTCCCAACATGACAGGAGGTTGCCAAGCCACCAGCTGTGACAATCAGGTGGGACGGGGGCAAATAACTTCTACACCGCCACGTGTTTTGTTCCAACATAACATTATTTATCAAGACAGTTTAGTTTATGAGATCTGAAAAATCCAATGTCACGACCGGGACTTGAATCACACACCTTCCGTTTGAGCTAGATACGTGTGTGTGTGTGTGTGTGTGTGTGTGTGTGTGTGTGTGTGTGTGTGTGTGTGTGTGCGCGCGTGTGTGTGCGCATTACATTTTCTCATTGAGTATCCCGCAAACCTTCAAGGTGATCTCAAATACTCGAGGCAATAATTTAAAGGCGGCTTTGTAATAGTACAAGTGCTTAACATTTATGGGCTCGTAGTCTCTCTCTCTCTCTCTCTCTCTCTCTCTCTCTCTCTCTCTCTCTCTCTCTCTCTCTCTAATGTAAGAATAGTTCGTACAAGAGCACTACTAACTATTCTTAAAACTCTTATTCCTATATCTTCTTCATGTTAGACCAGATAAACACTTTCAGAAATTGTGTTACTGCTGATTCTTTTGTAGACGAAAAGGGAATATGGGAATACATAGCAGGCTTTGAGTGACAGTCCAATCTTTTAAAGCTTTGAAATTCTGTTCTCTTTGCATGGCTAAAATATTAATAAAAATGAATAACGATGTTCCATTTGTGGAAAGTATGTTTTGCAAAACTCACACAAATAACAAGGAATGTCTCAGAAATGGTTCACTCTAAAAAAATCATTTGAACATAAATGGTATGTTTTAACCAGATTTACAATTTTTATACAGTAACATTTGGTCTATCTCTCTATCTCTTGTCGTTTACCAGTTATGCAAGATCCATCTATGGTAAACAGGGTACGTGAAAATTGAAAATATACATTTAATTTGCCATAAAGACATCTTAAGCATATGACATTTTAATCAAAATCATTACAACCATTTTCGGGAAAATCAAAATTTTTGAAACATTTTTCCATGGAAAGGATAGTATAGGGTGGAAGAATTTTCTTAAAAATTTGGTTTTTAACCGACTTTTCGTTTTTGAGTTATGCTGTTTACACACACAAACACAAACACACACATACACACACAGACACATACACACACACAAATACACACACACACTTACACACACACACACACACACACACACGCGCGCGCGCGCGGACCTTTTTCTAAACATGTTTTTTGTGGGTACAGAGGCCTCAAAAGATACTTTCGCTGAAATCTCGATATGGAATTTTTGGCTGGAATACAATACTTCCCCTACTTACTATACATAGTAGAGAAAGCAGAAAAAATGAATGTTTGCGCTCCTAAACCACCCAATCACCTCGAAATTTGGTATGTATGTGTAGTTTTTCATGGAGAAGTTTGTTTGCTATCCATTTTACTATACAACGTAACATTCAAATGATTTTCTATTCTCGCTTTTCTTTTACGTAATACATTCATATATCCTTCCCTACCCCCCTTTAAACGTACAATTCACGCAATGTTCTGTGACTGAAATGCCACATATTACATTCACAGGATTTTCTCTACTAAATTTTCTTTTACAAAAAACGATCACATTTTTTTCTATACTTGCCCTTATACATAGAAATTACACAATTTTCTATAGTTGAAATAGAAATGCAACACATTACTTTCACACGATTTTCTCTATACAATTTTTTTAATGAAATCCAATACGCTTCTTTCTCTATTCCCTCTTTTACATACAGTTCATAACATTTTCCATATGTTAGAAAGTGAAATACATCGCTTATATTCACACAATTTTCTCTACTTGCTTTTCGCCCTGGGGTATTTAGGTTATTCAACAGTGCTTTTGCATAGTCTTTTCTCGTTGTTTTTATAGTATCCAACGTAAATCTAAAAGTTGCAGGGATAAAATCATCAAGCCACGGGCAACGCCAGATATTTCAGCTAGTTAAAAGCAATGGCCGTTTTGACAACTTAAGATAAGAATTAGTAAGACCACCGCACGTTGTCTATGGTAAGTCCTTGATGCTTTCAACGGACCCCTGAGAGGGAGGGGAGAACAGATTCGGAAGACAATGCCCGTAGCAAGGTCGGGATCCCTAACGATTCCAGAATGACACCAATTCTAACTCCACCAAACCTGCCTTAAGGACACTGGGAGCTAACTTTTTCGCTGACGAGGTTAACTTACACCAATACTTAAATTTTAAATATAGCAGCAACTAATCTTTCTTTTCTCCCTTTACTTGGTTACCCTCCCCTATGTAGGACTTACACCCCCTGGGAGTTACAAGCCTGTGCCTAGGGTCAGACGCCTGTCGGGAAACACAGGAAGTTATGGACCGGACAGAGTGAAGACCTGGAAGCGGGTGGTGAGCCCAGGACCAGGTATGATAGTGAGGTAGAGGAAGATGTGAAATGCAGGCGAAATCGATTATTGGAAAGGTGCTAATGGACTAATTGGTGGAATGTGTGCCGGAGGAAACCGGAGAATCCGGAGAAAACCCGCCCTGACGCCGCTTCGTTCACCACGAATACCACATGCGGGTCCCTGGGATCGAACCCGGGCCGCCTATGTGTTAGGCGAACGCTCTAACCGCTCGGCCACGGCGCCGCCCACAACTAATCACTAGAATAAATTGAAGTTTAGTGTGATTACAGTCTAAGTATTTGTGCATTTAACTACTGTAAAATTATTGTATTACATTCACATAATTCCATGCAAAAGGGGCATAAAGCACATTAGTATCCTGAAAAAAAAAATGTTATACCCATACTTCAGGCGCACTTTTCTTGTAGGAATGTGAAGTTACAGGTACCAAGTTTTCCCTGAATAACATAAGGCATAGTTGTATATGCTAGGCTGTATTAAAAACCTATATATTTTTTATTTTGCACATATAAATTATTAACGTCATGACATTTTTAAGCATTTAATTTTTTTCCTCCATAGTATAACTCAAATTGAGAAACATGTACCTGGGGTTCAAAACATCAATGTTTCGGGAAATTGTGATCAAACATGAAGTAGAACTTTTTATTTACCTTCTTTTTTATTCTTGTCACCTGCTACGTCAGGCTTATTAAGCACCGGGTGGAAGGGAACTTATTACATTGCTTCTAATATGTGATTCATAGAAGCATTGCAAACAAAAAGGGCTAATGACATTTTGTCCTTTGATCAGCCCATTTCGAAAAAATAATGACCATGGCCCTAATGACCAAGTTGTCGACGGGTCCTTAAACCCAACACACTCACTCACTCACTCGAAAAAATAAATGCCTTGTGTTCCAAATTGGATGCATAATTCAGAGGAATGTACGAAGATAATAGTTTGTTACTTATTTATGACATATTTTCGGTAGTAATTATGGGACATCACATAGGGTTTCGAAATAATTAATTACTTAAAATAATATTCCGAATTGCTTTTTCAACGTTGCGTTGCGGTTAGTCAGCAAATTGAACCGGCTTCTGGATATAAACAGGTCGCGATCACTTGCAGGTGTAATGTTTTGGGAGCTAATTATTCTGATTGGCCTACACTCGCACAGTAAACACGAAAGGACACGCAATGGTATTTGTTTACGTTCACGAGACACCACACTGCGGTGTTTATGTACTTACCTAGTGAAAGTGACTGCCGCACAATTTGCAGTGTTGCCAGCTTGATTTCGACAGAAATAAAATATCTCCGTAGGAAATAGAGACAAAAAACGTAAGATAAAATTGTGTTCCAAATACCGAGATCTATCACTGCTTTAAATTATCTAATAACTTTCCTTGTACCCTGTATATTTAAAGCTGAAGAACTGTATAATTTTTAAGATTAAAAATCAAAAATTGATTATGCGAAACGAACGCACTTTCCATTGTCCTTAATTATCTTCAACCTGATTCCCGGATTGAAACTAGCCTCCCCTATATCCTTGAAGCACACGAGACGAAGTTAAAGATAGGACAGAACATGGTGGAAAGGAAATTCGTAGTAAAACGGGAACCACTCTAGCATTCGCCTATATACTTGGGAAAATCACAAAGAATCCACGGTCACAGTGGCTAGCACGACCGAATGCAAGCCTCATACGTTACCTCGGAGCCACCTTACCAGTAGAGAAAGTAATATATGAACACATAGAAAGAATTAACCAAAACATGGAAAAATGTAGACATCCTGTTCAAAGATAAATGAGGGAACATTACCAATAACTCGTACATTGTATTAACAGAACACAAATCATTAGAGAACGAAATAAAGGAGGACCAAGACATCCAAACTTGAAGAATATGAAGATGGAGATGATGATGATGGTGATGATGATGCTGATGATGATTAAAATTATAGCGCAGAGGAGAATTATTCCCAAGGCATGAGGGATAAAATTTTAGCAGGACTGTAACACCGGAAACCTAATAACCTTAAAATGGCTGTACACGATAAATTAAATTGGCTTTATTGAAGAGCTTTCCGTCTCATGTGTCAACGGAAGGAGTGAGTTCTCCAGTTGCTGGCCCCGTGGGATAGTTGCGACATTCTCACGAATGTACCGCTGTAACAAATGTGAATCAAATTTGGTACTTGAATTGTGATTGTGTGAAGCAATATTTTGCTTTCTTTGTTATTTTTAAAACGAGAGTCTCCCCAGGAGAGCTCTATTAAAGCTTACTGCTCTGCCTACAAATCAAAGAAGCTTAGCATATTGCGTAGTTCTCGAAAAATATTAAAATAAAAGGACTCTAGAGCAAATGTGGTTTGTCTACCAAGCGGGAGACCCGAGTTCGGTTCCCGGTACTGGTGTGGGGATTTTCTCCCACTGGGAGACTTGGTTCGGCCTGCACTCAGCCTCGTTAGGTCCCTGAGGGACCAATTGAGGCGCTGTTTTAGAAGTAGCTGCCTTGATGATTGCAAAGACTGCATAAATGGGCGGGATAGATCGGGGCGCTGACCACCTCTCCCATCCAGCACTGCACCCCACTGATATCGCAGTGGGCAGAAGTGGGGGACGCAGCAGCTGGGCGGTGGGCTTTGTCCCGGGTAGGGCTATAGTGCGGGGGGCGGGTAGAGCAAATGTGGTTATGCAGTATGTGATGGTATAGAAATTTTATGAAATATGTTGGTAAATCGAAACAGAAATTAAGACAGAACTAACAAACGAAACAAAAAGCGACATGCTAACGACCGGTCATTAAAAAAAAAAAAAACTTCGTGAATAGCGTAAATTCATTAACAGCAATTGAGAGAAAGAGTAAGGAGTCTGTACCTTCATTCATGTAAAGGTTCACTCCGTGTAAAACGCAATAGAAACTCTGCAACACTGTGTTTACAATATCTACCTGTGAAAGATCCTAGGTTTTATAGCTATGATAAGATTATATCATAAAAACGATAGTCAAAAAGCTGCAATATAGGATTACATAATAAGAGGTGTCCGAAACGTTCCCACCTGCGGAAATGTCTATAATATTTTTGAAACTAAAAGGCAAAAAGAGCCTGCATCGCAACGTTGTGGGCGGGTGTTCCAATTCCCAGTCAGAGAATGCAGTGGCTCCGAGTCTACCCATCGGGGTGCGGTTGTATAGAATCAGCATCGTGGTGCAATTGAGGAGCTAAGATAGACAGCGGTATGTAAGTCACACAAATTATCATTTCGGCTGGGGGAAGCATGGTGCTGACAAGTTTCATGCCAGGGTCCACCAGGAGTCGACCCCCACCCCATAGTAACCAGGGAAAGCGACATACGAAAACCTCTACTTTGCGAGTCTTTCCATTAGTGCAGTACCTTGAGTTCTAAAATACTTCCTCCTCCTGCTTTTACATAGGCACGAAAGTGGTTAGGCCAATTACGCGCATCAATCCATCCGGGAAGACTACCGAGTACTGCCTCTCCAGGCTAATACCGAAGGATATTGTGAGGGGTCTCACAACCCCGCCTGAGCATCACCACCTAAACAGACCCTATCTCCCGTGGCTATCGAAAACCATTGCCCTTCCGAGACCAACCCAGTCCCCAAACTGGAGGGGCTAGAATGTTCGGCCCCAGGCACTTCTAGTAACGCCAGTAGTACCACGAGTTCCAGGGGTTCGCAGCGCCCGCAGCATTATCTACCCGTAACGGCTGCCATACTATGTGGGTGTGAGTTCGGCAGCCAGGTAGTAGGCCTAGGCCCATAAGAGCTGTCGCGCCACAGATCAAATTTTTAAAGACAAAGAGATATGAAAAAATGGAAACAAATTTCAAATTTTATCGCGGACTAGTCTTCTAAGTTTGCTGTAAGCGGGAAAATATTTTCAGAACAGAGGGTTACGAAATGATAAGAGAGTACTAGTATCTCTGAATTATAATCTTGGAATTTAAACATTATTTTAGCTAACATGTGTAAGGGATTCCTTGTTTATCCTCAAACTTGTATAACGGAGGAAAAAGGGAGTACCTAACAACATTTCGGGTTTTGGCGCTGCATTTAATGTCACGAAACTACTTTGAATAAATTAATAATCATAATTACATTGATTCTCTCTCCTTCATTAGCATCCCCACCACATATATACATATGTTTTAAATAGGTATAAAACTAATTCCATATTGAGTTAATCGGATTTAGTAAATGAGCTCATCTGTTATAGTTGAATGGCGTGCTTTTGCCTGTGGTATTCATTTATAAATGGACCACTGAAATTTGCTGATCATTTCTGAACAAAAGGCTTTAGGACTATGAGTTGACCTTCAAACAGATAATTTCGGATATTTATTTTCACTCACGAAAGCATGAATGTTTAAATGGAACAAAGTAATACTGGAAAGAATAAACCTATTCCATGTTCACAGTTAAGTATTTTTTTTAATCTTCTGGTTATACTTTTACTTGTTTCAAAATGTTCCACTAGACATGCGATTTAACTGAAGTTCGAACAATAAATGCTGTCACATAACATTTTCATGTTTTTAAGAGTTTTGGGCTATCAATTTTTAAAGCAAATCCTGAAATAAAAAAAGGACAATGATAATATTTTAAAAATTGTTTTCTTTTGAGTTAAAACTATCACCAATTTAATATAAAATAAATTTTGTGGGCTATTAGCGGATAAATAACATAGATGTTAAAAAGAAATATACTTTTTACATTTTTATCTTGTGAAACATTTGGTAAGAGAGTAAAATTAATTTTTGCAGCTCAGTAACTTGAAAATTAAGGATTACATTTTTTTTTTGCCAAATTGATTGAAAATTTTACAAAACATTTTAGTAGTATATTTTCTTAGCTTGATTAAAGTTGAAGAAATTCCTATTTGCTTTGTTTGCATTGTACAAAAGAGATGAATATCTAGTGTAACACTTATTTTACACTGCATAAATAAAGTCATCCTACACTTTACAAACATATATTTTAGTATGGAAAAACAAAATAATGTTTTCTATTACAGTTGAAGACACTTTGCTCTTAGCAAATACTCGTAGTTTCAGGTGTAAAAAACAGTGGAATAAGCGCAGATGATTTCAAGACTTAAGATTCGTACGTACTCGCGAAGAAGAAGAAAAAAATCATCTTGGAAACAGAAGTTTACCGAAAAAATCCCATAGCGTATTGATCGAAGTTGGCATGCTCGCGTAACTTCGGTTGGGCGCGAGGGGGGGGGGGGGGCGGTGTTACTACGGGAGGCTGTTGCTGCTGCCGGTGCTGCTAGTGTGATTCTAGTGTCCGCCCAGAACGGAGCAAACCAACAATCTATCTCTCTGCGTGTTGGTAAAACAATGGCGTGGCGGAACAGTTGAACATCGTGCACAATAACTGCTACCAACGTGACAACACTGTTGTTGCCTCTCTTTTCAATAATGAAACATAAACAACAGAACGTGTGCAAGAGACGTGCTAAATTACGTCAACTCTTGTGAAATTCACATCTAGTATCGTAATTTTATAAGACCTAAATAAACTTATTTTTTTCCCGCAAATATTTTAGAAAATCTGTAAATGAGTGAGAAATGAGAATAGTTAAGGAGGCGTTATTGTTGGAACAAATGCATGTGTTTTGGTCCACTTGATGGAAGATTAGCTATCCTGCTGAGGTGACATGGCCACGACCACAACAGAATCCTCCAGCGCTTCTGGAGGAGGCATTAACAACAACCAGAAGAAGGGCCTGCTTGTAAATAGCAGTGCTACCAATAACGGTTTCATTCGCGTCATGAGTAACTCACCTTCAAGAGATAACGTCGTTCCGACATCCTCCGCGGGCTCCAGGAAGAATTCACCTACTCCAGACAAAACAGACGAAGAACTTCAACAACTGCTTGGTGAGTAGGACCTACACGACATTCTGTTTAAAAATCTGCAAAACAATAGAAAAAACCGTAAGATTTGTAAATTTTAATGACAGTTTCAAACATCCTTGCATTCATTATGTTTTCAAACAAAGTTTGAAACTGAAATTACAGATGCAGCATCTTCAGCAACCGCTTGGTATGTAGAAGCTACTGATAGTAACAAAAGCGCGAAAAAGTCCTAAAATATGAAAGAGATGGTCGGTAGTTCAATGTTTCTCAAGTAATTTACCTTTTAAAGTATCGTTTGAACGTAAAGCAGAAGTTATCAGTTATCTTCAGCTGTTAAAAGAAATATTTATACTTTAGAAGCGAAATATCAGCCCGGGTTTGGTCTTCCTTTTTTCAAGATTACTTTAGATTTTTAAAATGTAAGTCATGGTAGCTTTTTGTAATGGGAATATTCTCCTTTGAAAAATAACTGCGTTTCAGTTGTCCAGTGTTTATTTGATGAGAAGTTTATTTGACATGTACACTTTTATTTTCTCTACTACGTATAGAAACTAGAGGAAGTACTATATTAGACCAAAAACTTCGATCTCGACATTTCACCGCAAATATATGTTCCTGAATCCAAAAAAGCAGTATTAGTAAGATACGCGCGCATGTGTGAACGAGATAACTCAAAAATGAAAAGTCTGTTAAAAACCAAAGATGGTATTTAAGTTTAATATGTTTAAAGAATGCGACACGAAGATTTTAAAGAAAACTTATCAACCCTATATTATTACCCTTTAGATGGAAAATTTTTCGACAATTTTGATTTTCTCAAAAATGGCTTCTATAATTTTGATTAAAATGCCACATCTGTAAGGAATTTTTATGGTAAATGAATGGTAAACCGTAAGAGATAGGTCAAATCTTGCTATACAAAACTGAAGATCTTAAAACACCGAGTTATGTCGAAATGCATTTTTTGTGGATTGAACCATTTCAGAGATATTCCTTGTTATTTGCAATTCTTCAACTTTTCTCAAATGAAAGATCGTTATTCACTTTTTTGTCTCTTGACTGTGAAAAGAGAACAGAATTTTAAAGCCTTCATATAACGACCAGCTTTAAAAGATTTGACTATCGCTCAACACCTACTGTATTCCTATATTCCCCTTGCATCTACAAGAAAATTACCACTAAGATAATTTGTGCCAATGTTTATCTCGACTAACATGAAGAAGATTGAGGTATAAGAGTTTGTAAGAGTAGTTAGTACAGGAGTAGAGAAAGTCATGTGAGTGCAACATGAGATTTTTATAAGCACCTTTTAGCATTATTAGGCATGAAACAACTCGTATAATGAAACAGAGTAACATTTGTAGGCGCATATAAAATTTGGCTATTGAAGATAATTTAGATCGAGTCTCCTAAAAATGACCACTTACAGCATGATTTCCAAAAATATCCGTAATAATAAATATTACAAAACACATGTACCTACATTATTATGATCATCGCAAAAAGTACTTGAAATCTGTTGCTGTACTTACATTTATGATCCTGTTTTAACACATGGAAAGTTCTAAGGCTGTTTATCATCGGGGTTTTCCCTTATCAAATAAATAGCTCTGCTCAATTGTGAATTACTAAAATTATCAAGTGTAATATTTTCTCGTTTACATAGTTTTCATAAGACGATAGTCTGATGCGCATATAAAATTAGTATAGGACCAAAATGAGTATAAAAATATATAATTTCATGCTTTTTAATCTCGAAACTCCTCCAATTTTCGAGCAAAAATTAAATTCAGGCAAGCATGTTTTAAACATGTCCAAATTCTCTCTTACATTTAATCCAAAGATGAAATTAGGAGAATGTGCGAACAAAAGAATTTGCACACTTTCTGGAAAATGCAATGAGCATTAGTTTCTCATACATATATTCCATAATGAAGATAGCTATAAATCCTTTGAGCTACTGTGAATGTATTTTCAATATATTCGCTTAAGTTAAAGGCGTAAATGTCTATTTCCCAGATATTTCATTTTCTAATTCTAACCTGCCCTTTCATTATTGTTTATTCTCAAACATTAACATGTTCAAATTTGTGCAGTGTACCAGGAATCTTCACTGTCTAGTTCATAAGAAGCCTTGTTTAGGATTTACACATTTCATTTAACAGATTTCAGAGCATTCCAATGATTCATGCACCTGTCGGTCACTCTACTAGTAAAACGTTACCCAATTACATGCTTCTGCTCTCAAATGCATTAACGCACCATCAAGCTTTATAGCTTTAATTTGTATTCTTAATTAGTCACTTTACTAAAGGAGAGGCAAGCAAAGAAAAGAAAGCTACTTCTTCTCAGACCGAAATGACTGGAATGAACGTCAATGAAAAGCATATAATATAGCCATTCTTTCATGTTATACATGCGTACATTCAATTTATCAATAATTTAGTAAACGCAATTCAACATTTAGTATGAAAATTAAATAACAATTAAAATATTCAGGAAATAAGATTTAAATTTTAAGATACTTAAATTTAAAATAATAATTCTATAATATTTAAATGTATTAAACTAATAGTACAATCCATATTTAAATAAAATTCAATCCAATGTCTTTTAAAAATTGGTTTTCTCTGGGATTCTCGAGAGTAGCGCAAATACTGTACCTAAAACAACTATAGAAGTTTCAGTTTGTTGCTAATTATATTATCAAAGTTATTGGATTTTAGATAGTGATGTATCCAATATTAAGTATATCTGAAGTATCCTTGGCAACTATCCAGTTTAGGAATTATTTAGGATAACATTTCAACAATTAAGACTTCGCATGGTTTAAATAAGGGTCGTCTCAGCGCGGTGGTAGCGCTGTTGCTTGCCGAGCGGGAGACGCGAGTTCGATTCCCGAGACTGGCGTGGGGATCTTTTTTTCCGCTGGGAGGCCTGGTCTGGGTGCACTCAGCCTCGTTAGGTCTCTAAGAGGCCAATTGAGGAGCTACTTGATTGAAAAGTGGCGATCCCTGATTGCAAAGACCGCGTAATCGGCCGGGAGGGATGGGGGTGCTGACCACGTCCCACCTTCATTATTGCAACTCACTGATGACGCCTGTGATGGGCAGAGGTGGGGGACGCAGCGGTCGGGTGGCAGGTCTTTGCGTAGCGCCTCGCGGGGAATAATTCAAATAAGAAGTGTTTTCTTTTAACATTTTATATGAAATGTACTCTCCAAAATATTTTCCTGAAATAAGTTTACAACAATCTTATAGAGCCCAGTAAAAGTTCTTTAACATTGCACGATTGTCGTTGAAATTCTTCTACTCCATAATTAGTAGTGTAAAATTGGTAATAGCACGCCATCTTTTTATGTTTAACCCAGAATAAAATAATATGGCTACAAACTCCCTTGTTTCTTTTAGGAAGCTTGAAATACATAGTACTGGGTGCATATTTTCTATGGCTGAGGTAATCCGAAAACTGTATCTGGTGAAGTAGCTAGTGAATTGTTTATAAACACGTGCTAGTGACAAAGAGTTCTTTGTATTTAGTTATCATTAAGAACTTCCGACTACTCATTAAGAACTTCATCATTGTTTGTGTAAAAAACATCTGATGTGGCTTTGAAATTCTATTTCTCTTAAAACGATAACGAGAAAAAGAAACAAACAAACTAACGGCTTACTATTTGAAAAATGTGTGTTAAAAATTGAAACTAAGCACAAGGAATATTTCGGAAGCGGTTAACGACACCAAAATTTGCGTTTAAAATAAACGCAATGTTTTAACGAAATCTACATCTTTTTTTGTAAGATTTTATATTTCTTATGGTTTACCGATAATATAAAAGTCAATCAAAATGAAGAAGACTCCATACGCTACTCCTAGAAAATTCAAGATATACATTGTATTTGTCATGCATATGTCATAAACGTATTTCTAATCAAAAACATTAAAGCCGTTGTTGAAAAAAAAAATAACGAATACTTTTACGTTTAAAGCTTAGTTTAATATGTGGGGATTTTCTTGAAAAAAATTATACCTTATCCTTCGAAAATGTGGAACTTAAATATCAAGTTTGGTATTTAACCGAGTTAATTTTTTTGAGTTATTACACACACACTCCACAGATATTTATCTGACAATTCGTGCTTTCTTTTTCTTTGGCCCGGGGGGGGGGGGGGGGGGGAGTTAATGGAGCTTAAAATCGCGAATTTCTTATAAATCTTGAAATCTTGGTATAGCATTTTTGAGCGGAATGAAATACTTCATTTTACCATAAGTAATCAGTAATTACATATGACTAACACGCAATAAAAATGAACAAATAGGAATCTTTGGAGTATGTAAACTTCAAAGGGGACAATAAATACATGAATAGACATCGATGGATAAAACAGAAGGTATTTTCAAAACTATACCTGTAAGGCTTTCTTCATTCTCATTTAATTTTATTTAACACAAACCATAAGAGATAAAGGAATAAAACAAAGAAATAAATAAAGAAAAAAGTTGACATTTTTTCAACTTCAATGTCCTTAAGCCTGGTAGATCATATCGGACGATGAATGAAATGATGCTCAAATGAGCCCGGAGTCCACAGAGCTTAAATTTACCCGACGTTTGTCTTCTCAGGATAAGGACAACCCTTAGAAAAACCATATCCAGATAACTCACCCTAACCGAGATTCTAACTCGGCACGCTACCCCATACCACAGAGGTAGACTTACAAGAACTTGTTAGAAAAAAGTATATGTATATAGAGATTATTCAACTATCAATTCAAATGCGTCTGAAATATCCAATGCCTGTTTACGTTGGTACATGGATGAATCGTTGGAAACGTCGCCGTTTTTTTACTCTTTTTACTAAATACTTAAAGTAAGCGGAGAAAGTATTTCATTCCATTGGAAAATTCAATACCTAGATTTCACCGGAGATATACTGTGGAATTTCTTTAGGCGCGTGACCAGCATTACACAAAAACCAATAATCAGTTGAATACCAAACTTGATATGTAAGTTCAGCATCTTCCAAGGATGGGGCACTTAAGCACACCGCCCCCCCCAAAAAAAAAGCCCCACTCCAAACTGCCTTTAGATGACAATTTTATAATTTTTTTTCAAATCTGGTTCTAACGATTATGATTAAAATATCTCCCGCTGACCACCCGCTTCCCGGTGTTCACCTTGTCCGGTGTAAGTCCTCCATCCGGGAGATAATCAGATAAAGAAGAGGAAGAAAAAGAATTTAAAAATATTTTCGTGACAAATGAAACGTACAAACGTACATATTTAATTTCCTGGGAATTTCTTCTCAAGTCCTCTTCATTCTGAATGAGTTGCATAACAGTTAAACCGTCTGAGACTGACAAAATCTTACTACGTAGAAGTGACGTCAGATCATACACTTTACGCGAAATCAATTTTTGTGAGGCTAACCATTTCCGAGATACTCTTTGTTAATAGTTTGAACTTTCATATGCTTCATACCTTTCTCAATTGTTTTTTGTTATTTTTCTCTCTCTCTCTTTTTTATATTTTTTCAAAGAAAACACAACTTCAAAGGTGTCACAGAGCGAACGGGTTTGAAAAGATTTGACGGTTGGTTTAGTTTACTGTATTCTTCGTATACCTAACGAAAATGTGTCAACGAGAATTGGTTTACAAAAAGGAGATAGAAGAAGAATTTGTGGAAGAGTGAATAGAAAAGGACATGTGAATGCAACATTTCAGATGTTTCTTTTTTCTGTTACTTTTTTATGGTTTGCCTTTAACTCTGATGCTCATATCGGCGGCCTCTCCTGTGGAAGTAATGCTTAACGGCAATGGTGTTGCTCGTCTAACGGTAGGTTTTGAGTCCTTAAGGATTTTATACACATTCACATTCTCATTTATACTTCCAGACTCTGGGAAGGATTGGGAATTATCTTGGCTAGACCCACCGTCCAGCCTGGAATCGAACCCGGAACTTCTTGCAAAGTAAACAGGTATTCTACCGACTGAGCTACGGGGCCAGCCATTGTTTTCTCTCAGCTGGTTTGTAACAAAAAATTGACTTTTACATTATAGAGAAGTTTGTTGTAAGTCCATATTCTGAAAGCAATTTAGGGATTCCTTTACTTTTGATACGAAATGGTTATGCATTAGTTTCCTAAGAATTGGTGAATGTTTGCATAATTATGTAACATAATTATTTCAAATTACACACATATCCATAAGGAAAATGGACAAATGTGAGTGGGGCTTTTGATATAATAATTCGATTCTTGTTTTAGTATTCAACTGAAGTGAAAACTTAACGACCTCGCAGAGGTATGAATAAGAGCAATGACAATGGTAAGTTGTGAATTTACTTGATATATTCATTCCGGCGTTGACATTAAATAAATTCAAGGAAGGCAGAGGAGGTGTTATCGTGAGCTACCTCGATGTGCTTTACGGTCCGCTATAAGCGCGTTCATAAATCAGAAGCAGGGCTCAGGACCCATGAATATGATATGTGAATCTTTTATGACTTTCCTTGTACAGCTCAAGGCAAATGACTGTCCATGGCCGCCTAAATCACAGCCGGTTGCCAATACAGCCAACAACCTCGAGCGAACGTAGTGGGACGATGCGAATATATTCTATACATATTCAAAAGAGAAAAAGATTTTTTTGTATTGCACTCGCATGGCTTTCCCTACTCACTCTTACTAAATCGTATACTCCTACTATAATTGTTAATCCGGATAATCGTTTACATATTTTCAAATTTTGTTGTAGGATGCTGTAGGTAGTCAGATTTTCAAGGAGCATGTTGCTATATGATGGCTTTGAAACTCTATGACTTTTACATGACTAGATCTGATGTGTTCTATTCACGTGGGTATGCCAAGTAGGTATTACACGAAAACTTATTTTTCCATCTACTTTAGTTTAATCGACATAAAGTTTTGCAGAAATAGTTATATTACACACATTTCGGTATACAACAGCGAACTGTACGTTGTTATGGCTTTAGAATTTCATGCCGTTTAGACGCAGTCGCAAGAAACAACTGAAAATCCACAAACTTCTGAAGAATGATAATATTTTTTTGGAAAGGGTAGAGTGAAACTGAAAAAATAAATGCCATGACCGGATTAGAACCATGGATCTACCGGTTACCGTCCGGATGCTCTAACCACTAAGCTATCATGGCCAACTTCAGCATTTCAGCTCTAATTGATAAAAATTGATAAAACGAGGGGGGGGGGGAGAATTAATACTTCCAGGCTTCTGTGATTTATGTTTCTTAGGGAGGCTTTTGATGTTTGTATATTCCTGTACACCGTATTTACCTTGAATGTTGAGACTGGCGCCCACCGATTCCGACTCTTGGATATCGGGTTGAATAGTCTACTTCTACGCTAGCCTAGCCCACAGGCAAATGGAGGGTTACAGTTCAGTCTAATATTCTCAGTGAGGCTGCCCGTTGATTGTGCTTAAAGCGTGTGTTTAGAGGCACATTGGACTGTCAGCTGGAACTTATGCAAGAGATTCTTTGGTGCCACTGTTTCACACAAATCTGGAATTTATTGGAAGAATCAGTTTTAGTAAGAATATAATAAGAAAATAAAAAATGTATAAAATAATAAGTAAAAACAATCATGTGAACGTAAGACATCAGATTTTTGAATTCATATGAAGGGTTATCCTGCTGTAAATTTATTGTAAACACCTAGTGTATTGGTAATGAAATGTGAATTTTTATTTTTGTACGAGGACTGTTTTCAGTTACAGCTCGTTTCAAGATAACGCGAAGCCAACATTTTTTTCTGTCGAAATTGTTCTTTAGCATCCTAAATTTGTGAAATTTAAATTAAAGTTGGAACATTCTAGCAAAGGGCTGGCAGCCGAAAGAGAAAGTTAGAGAGAAAAAGAGAGAGGGAGAGAGAGAGCACGAGGTGGGGGAGATTGGGGCATGTGGACTTACGAAGCAGACTAACAAAAAATAAGTGTTAATTAACAACCCGAATAATAATAATAATAATAATAATAATAATAATAATAATAATAATAATAATAATAATAATAATAATAATAATAATAATAATAATAATAATAATAATAATAATAATAATAATAATAATAATAATAATAATAATAATAATAATAATAATAATAATAATAATAATAATAATAATAATAATAATAATAATAATAAATTAATAATAAATGATAATGAATAATAATAAATGATAATAAATAATAATAATAAATAATAATAAATAATAATAATAAATAATAAATAATAATGATAATGATAATGATAATGATAATGATAATGATAATGATAATGATAATAGTAATAGTAATAGTAATAATAATAATAATAATAATAATAATAATAATAATAATAATAATAATAATAATAATAATAATAATAATAATAATAATAATAATAATAATAATAATAATAATAATAATAATAATAATAATAATAATAATAATAATAATAATAATAATAATAATAATAATAATAATAATAATACCCTCCTAGCGCAACTGCCCATGAAAGGCCAAGGCTTGCCGCCCAGCCGCTGTGTCCCCTTACCTCTACCCACTACAGGCGTTATTGCTGGGGTGCAGTACTGGAGGGTGAGACGTGGTCAACGCCCCGAGCCCTTTCGGCCAGTTATACGGCCTTCTCGAGCTGGGGCCGCTAGTTCATCAAGTAGTTTCTCAATTGGTCCCCCCCCCCGAGACCTAACGAGGCTGAGTGCACCCCGAGCTAGACCTCCCAGAGGGGATAAAATCCCCATGCTGGTACCGGGGATCGAATTCGGGTCCTCCGCGCCAGAGGCAAGCGCACTACCAACTGCGCTACGGAGACGGTCAATAATGACGATGGTGATGATAATAGCTAATGATATAGGGTAAGCTATCTATAGACTTTGGGTATTTGAACATAACAAACAACCCATGGAGTTGCTAGGTGTACTTTCTGATCACGCAAGAATTCTGCAGTCACCTTGTACGTCATGGTTTACAGGTAACTGTTTAATTTTTATCATCACGTTCACTGATTTTATCTACGATTTTGCTTCTAAAACGTTTCACAAATACCTATTAAACACACGTCTTTCCTCTCTCATCCTTGACTTTCATAGCTGTCCTAAGAATTATTTTACAAGAGTCTTGCTACTTTCTGCTAGAATAAAAAACATTAAGGTTTAGTTAGGTTAATTCTATTGATTCTGTGGTAACAGAAGCTTTATTTGAAAAGCAGAGACAGGCATCTCGTTACATGCTATTTTCAAATGAAAAATAAGTATTTACATTTGAAAACGGAGGTTTTCGTTCTGGGTGGCTTAGTTAGGCACTGGCCTACTGATCCCAGGGTTGCGGGCTCAAATCCAGCTCAGACCGATAGTTTTGTGTGTTTAAGTGTGTCCGTAGATTTACTGCAATGTAAAAGAACTTCTGGCGGACGAAATTTCAGCACATCGGCGACGCTGATATGATCCTGGCAATAGGGAGTGCCATTGGGAGTAATGAACTCGGAACTTATGTTAATAAAATTCCTGTTGACGGGCTTTTAAAACCCACCTGTTAACTCATTCACTCCTCACTCACTCACTCACTCACTCACTCACTCACTCACTCACTCACTCACTCACTCACTCACTCACTCACTCACTCACTCACTCACTCACTCACCGACTCACTCACTCACTCACTCACTCACTCACACACTCACTCACTCACTCACTTACGAGTGCCTTAAAGTCTTACAGAAGTTTTTCCCTGTGATCGATTATCGGTAGTGCGTAGCGTCTAAAGACCAAGCTTGACTTATGCATACTTGGGGGTCACCATAAGTAAACTTTCCGATTAGTATTTCAATGTATCACGGCAACTTATTCTTCTCGTTGTTATTACGAAACAATTATTTTAAACCGTAAACGATTGATACGCCAGAAGTCATAATATGTAATACTTCAATAATTACAATTACTCGTGCTGAGCTTCAAAACTAGTTTAATTTTACATCCCCAAGAGACGAAAACTCGCCTCAAACAACTCAGTAGCTTCCGTTAAATTTATTAGGCAGTTTAACTGGTGTTGTCTATCCTCACATACACCCACGCATATCCTGAGAAAAAGACCTTATAGTTCACAACGGTAGGAGGAGGTAGCAAATTAATTGAAAGCCGAAATATACGTAATGACATCAAAGGTGACGTACTTTATGAGAAAGAAAGAAGCGATTACCCACTGTCCGGTTTAGAATACTGCAAGTATTGGGCAACTGAAATCAACAACAATGAATATCTCAAGAAAGAGAAGTTCAATTGTGTTGTAAAGAATTTTAACCACTTTTGTCATTAGGAAAGCGTAACAGATATAAAAAAAAAGCTTTCTACACAACAAATGTAAATGAAAACTTCATAGACTATTACTACTAAATTCACGATATACATCATTTCATACACGAAAACATTCCCAATCAGTGATTTTCTAAACTCACTAGAGCTATTTTTTGAAAAAAAAAAAAAAAAAAAAAAAAAAGAGAGAGAAAACATTGTCCACAAGAGGATATTTGGGGTGGGGGATTTTATTGAAAATGGTTTGTATGATACCCTCATAGCGTGCTGACACTGACACACACACACACACACACACACACACACACACACACACACACACACACACACACACACACACACACACACACACAGGTGCGCACTTTATTTAGGTAGTCTTAAAACACAAATTTTCTCTGAAATTTCGCTATTAAAATTTTGGATGAAATACAATACATAATTTCTCTGCTTACTATGTAAGAGTATAGAGTAGATGTGACAATATACTATAATATTAAAAAATAAACAGGAAACAAATTCTCAAAAATATATTAAAATAAAAAGTAGTACACAGTCAGTGATGAACAATGTCCATACGTCGCTGGTTTCTGCTGCAGAATTTACCTATCTCTAACTTTAGAGTTGAAACTCTTTACATTGGTTAGCATTTCTTCTCGTTGGAGAAGAAAATGGTAGATTGGACGGCACCCAATGTCATCTGCCTGACACTTGTAGAAGCTGGGATACAGATGTCTAAATCTAAGGCCTCCGTAGACAGGTTACGGACAGACTCGTCGCGACGTGACCACGTAGTTAAAATAACGTAAAATAAATAGGGAAAAAAATATGAAAAACAAATTTAGCGCTATTAATTACAATATCCTATATAAGATGAGGAACTGCCACAGAAATATAGAAAAAGGTGCCCGCCACAATTCCACATAGTTGAAGTTTGAATTCCCTTAAAATTATCACTAATTTTATAAATCACGTGTTTAATTTAAAACAAACTGGAAGATTTCAAAACACTGAAAGAAGTGAACAACAATATGAAGAAACACGAGAAAATTAAGCATCGTAAGAAAGAAAGAAGAAAAAGGACATTTCATGTTTCTCCTTGATGTCCGTCAGGGCCATAAACATTGTGATTTATTCATAGTTTTCACAGTTTGTGGTGATTGTCTGTACTCTATTTGCATTCAATAATACTTCCAAGATCAAAAGGTCAGTAGGACGAGAATATAGTCTTTTGTCACATTTATTTATAATATGAATGGCGAAAAGCGTAAGATCGAAAGCGTGCTATGAACCATATATATTTCGCCTTTTTGTGTAATCGGTGATGGTGATGATAATGATAATGGCAACGATAATGGTGATGGTGAAATTAACAATCACGACTGTATCGCTCTACTATTAAGGTGTTTCTTACTTTTTAAATACTAATAAGTGGCGTATTTATTCGGCGTTACTAAAGTTTATACTATTCCTTCTCGGATGCAAATGCCTTTGTTAGAAAACTCTGATGGTACCTTGACATCTTATCTACTCACTATTCTTCATTTTTATGTCTCTTCTACAAATCATTCATATTAAATCTTTTTTTTTTTTTTTTTTTTTTTTTTGGTGTTGATTGAGATAACTATTTACAGAAATATTTTCATTATACATTTCGGTAGAAAGAGGAATAGAAGAGATACGGAGGGTGTTCAGCACTGAAGCCAGGCTTATCGTATCCAAAGGGGCAACCTCGGAAGGGAGAATGGAATGAGGTGAGAGGAGACATTGGGCGGCCACATCCAGAGTAACGTCTCAGACATTAACAAAGGCCCCTAAGGTTTCCCAAGTGTGACGACACCTCGAGTCTTTAGTTCTTCTGGGGCCAACTCAGCGGGACCTCAGCGTGGGGTTCAACGCCCCCAGATGCCGCTCCCTTTTCCACCCAAATCCCACGAGCAACGAGGGATGGAAATATACATTTCAGTACTACTGTACTAGTTGATCGATCGCTAATGAAAGACAAAAATCTGATGTGTTGCACTCTTACCAACTCTTATTCCTATATCTTCTTCGTGTTAAGATAAACATTTGTATAACTTATCTTATTGCTTATTTCCTTGTAGATGCAAGGGGAATATTGGAATACACTAGGCTTTGTGCGATAGTCAAATGTTTTAAAGCTTTGGGATTCTGTTGCTTTGCCCACTTAACATATAAAAAAATGAACAACGATGATCCTTTCTATGAAAGTTCTAAGTTTTCCGAAACTCACACACATAACAAGGAATATCTCCGAAATGGTTCACCCTACAAGAAAAGTTATTGAGACATAAATTGTGTATTTTAGCAAGATCTGCATTTTTTATAGAGTATGATTTGGTCTATCTCTAACGGTTTACCAGTTATGCAAAAGTCGTTCAGAGTAAATACGACTACAGGAGCTATAGCCAGAAAATTAAAGATATGCATTTCATTTGTCATAAAAATATCTCAAACATATGACATTTTAATCAAAATCGTTAGAGCCATTTTCAAGAAAATCAAAGATTTTTAAAAATGTTCCATGTAAAGGGTAGTTTAGGGTGGGGCCATTTTCTTCAAAATCTTCGTGTCTCATCCTTAAAAGACATTAAACTTAAATACCAACTTTGGTTTTTAACCGACTTTTCGTTTTTGAGTTATGCTGCCCACAGACTGACAGACTGACAGACTGACACACAGACACACACACGGATCTTTTTTATAAAAATACTTTTTTTGGATTCAGGGGGCCTCAAAACATATATTTCCGGTGAAATCTCGACATCGAATTTTTGGGTGGAATACAATACTTCCCCTACTTATCAGTAGAGAAGGTAAAAATTGCACGTGTCACGGGTTTTTCAGTGTGCTTAAAAATGTGAGCTCCATGTCAGTAGATTTACTGGCATGTAAAAGAATTCCTGCGGGACAAAATTCCGGCACACCGGCGACGCTGATGTGATCCTGGCAATTGACAGCGTCGTTAAACAACAAAATAATTTTTTAATTTAATTCGTATGAGAGACCGAGGGGTGTCAAATCTGACTTTTGGTTTTCGAGTTATTCTCTGTCTCGTAAACATACCTACGGCACTTTCAATGTAAATTCTTTTTTTAGTTCAAGGTACCTCAAAACGCGTATTTCTGGAGAAAACAAATTTAATTTCCTGTTGGAATAGACCAATTCTTATAACGACCACAAATAAGTGGTAGAGAAAGAAAAATGTGTCATTTACTTTCCATGGTGAATATAAATATTCTATTAATGCTCTTTTCTTTGAATTTCAACTTTTCAAATATGTCTTGTTTGTGATGATAGTTCTATTTTGAACCAAATGCGAGGAGCTTTATAAACGAAATTTCTTGAAAACTAACCAATAGTATACAAATGGAATTTAACTTTTCATTTTTGAGTATGCTGTTCACAGCAATTCACAGGAAATAAATGTTTGAAATCTGTTCTTTCTTTTTGAATAGCCCTGTATGTAAATGTGTGCATATAGTCGACACATACACATAAATAACACAACTCGAACTTACAAGTTTAAGAATGTAAATGCTACGGTAAGTCAGTGTTTGCGTATTAACAAGCTGGTTTAGAATGTTCAGTTTGCTATTAAACGTTTGCGATATTCTAACAATGTATTCCAATACATCCCATAATATTTTTAACTATGCTTATGTAGAGGAAGTGTTGCATTTCATCCAAAAATTAAATGCCGCGATTTTTTTATGTTTTAAAACCCCCTGGACCCAAAAGAAACATTTAAAATATGCATGCCTGTTACTGTGTGTGCGCATGCGTGTGTGTGTATGTGTGTGTACGTGCGTGCGTGTGCCTGAGTGCGTGTGTGTGCATGTGTGAAACAGAGTTTAAGTTACAGTCACTTTTGTCGCGTTTTACTACTCGAGGTCGAAGAATGTGACGAACTTTAAAAGAGCATCCACAAAAATGCGACAAATTGTGTCATAGAAACAACCTTTCAACAAGTCGAAACTATCTAGATAAACAAACGTATACCTCTTCCTTCCCAGCTAATGGAGTTCATTTCTGATCTGGCCTGGGTGGTTCACACATTCTTGTCAAATGTACACTCTGTATATATGTGCTTTTTAAGAAGTGATTGGATAAATTGGTATTAAGGAAGTAATAGAAGTAATGGAGTGTATATCTGATATGGATTGTGAGATTCTATATACGTTATAGTTAGCTTTAAAAAATAAAATTTAATTTAGGAGGTTACTGTTGGCTTCAGTTGAATATACAGATATTTCAGTTTTAAATTCCTAATTAATAGTAATTAATTTGAGAAATTTTATGCTACAGAATTTTGCACAAACCTGTTTTCCACTAATGTTAATTTTGATTTGTATACTTTTGCGACATTTATTTCCTAATTGCTGTAAACAGCATACCTCAAAAATGAAAGTTAAATTCTGTTTCTTCCAAGGATGTGATATGAAGATTTTCCACAAAACACCCCGCCCCGAACTATCTTTTATATGCAACAATTTTCTAAAATTTTAATTTTGTCAAAAATGGCTCAAATGATTTTTATTAAAACGCCATAAGCCTAAGATATTTTCACCTCAAATCAAATGTGTATCGTCAAATTTCTTGGAATAATATCGAAGATCCGTGCCACTGTTAGAGCTGTCTAGAGAGGATGATGAACAACCCGTTGACCAAGCAGCCCTCTAGAGTCCATTTGCTTCTTTGAATAAGCATTCGTACCATATGTTCGGCACCGCCATAAACCACGAATCCTGGAAGTACACCTGAAAAATGAGAAGAAAATGTAATGAAAGAGAAACAATGAAGAGAAAATCGTGTTAGATGAGAAACCCCTATTCGCCTACTGACCAGGAAAAACCAGGAAAAACACAATGCCAGAGTGGGTGGTAGACGAACCTGAAACAGCCTTATTACTCAATGACAACTTGCGAATGGGGACTTAGCAGCTCGACCGAAAGGCGATCTTTTATGCCTAAGTCCGTGTGGGGCACCTCGGGAGGATGGGTGAGGCGAATGGATCCGAAGGGCGGCCGGAACGTTGCCACAACAGAGCAGAGGCCAGGGTCCCTACATTTTCCTAGTTAGAAGCATCCCGAAGAAGGCTGACTCAGCCCGGTTCCTCTACCACTCCTCCGGTGGGTGGGAAACGGAAGCCAGCTCCCCTCCCCCTCGGGCTTGCACTATCCATTGGAGGGCTCGGAAACCAGTAGGCTCCTGGGGACGAGGTTTCTAGAGCGCATTTGTTTCCCCTGCTGCCGTGACGCTCGCCGACCCTTAAAGAAAGGTAGAAATGAAATCATGAGTGCAACGAAATGGAGGAACAGGAAATCGGAGGACATGAAAATCCTTCCCAGAATCGCTTGACGACCCGGGGAAACCTCGAAAAAAATAACCCATGGTTCAAGAAGGTCGGCCCCAAATGCGGGCCACAGACGTTACCGCCTGAGCCATCCTGCTTGGTTACAAGCCCCATACATTACCGCAGAGCTCTCTCGCCCGGTCTATTCACTTAGGTAATATGTTGCAGCCTAAATTTACTCTAGTACTTGTATGAGGTTTCGTGGTAACAGCATCTCACACCATATTCACTTCCTCGGGGTCTCATTCCCATGTTCTTAATGGACGAGTTGCCGCACGAAGGGCAGTATGCTGGTGGAATATGCTGCGGTTTGGATGTGTCTGCCTGTATACTGCAGGACACGAGATCGATCATTGCGATGACAGTCTCTAGGCAGACCAAACATAAGCAGCATATCCACAAGTTTATCATCAGAATAATGTTCCATTGTTTTGACATTTGCCAGAATAAATGTTTTACGTGGTGTTGTAGTACTAGAGTCATCCATTCTACGAGTTTTGGACATGAATCGATATTCTTCACGAATGCAAATGAGTTAGTCTATACTGAAGAGTTGGTTGTAATGGGTTCCGAACGGCATACCACTCTGAGTTCATTCCGGTAGGTATACCAAACAAGTTGGTGTATCATTTCTCTTTCAAACGCTCAATGTGACCAGACGCAAGGGGAAGGCTCATTCCGTTTGCTTCATTGAGTGAGTGAACGAGTGAGTGAGTACGGTTTAAGGGCCCGTCGACAGCTAGGTCATTAGAGCCCTCCACGTGAAGATGTTTCCTTAAAATTAAATTAAGGAATTTATTAATGAGAACATAAAATCCGAAAAAATGGTGTATGAAAGCTCTTCGAGTTTATATTAAACTACAATAGCAATAATAATAAAAATAACATTAATAGAAATAGTAATAATAAGCGTTTTTGAATTTAATTATATGAAAACTCTTTATATTTATTTTCTTTGAGAATTCATATCGTAAAACTTTAAGGTTTTCTCAAGTATCTTCAGTTTTCCTTTAGAGATTTGTTTCTTAACCGAATTTAGTCTTATATTTGTTAATCTGTATCTCGTTAAACATAACGCAACTTTAAATACTTCATATTTCAGTAATTGACTTAATTGTACATAGAACTTACGTAAAGTAACAACTTTGGAGTTAATTAAATTTAATTTGGCTAAACTTTGGTAATAATATAATTTAATATTAGGCATTTAAACCATAATCGTTATATATAATTTGCAATGTTTAGTTAAATGTTTATACACGTGACTGTGTTTCTTTCTCCCCTCATACAAATGAATGAAATAATGGTAAATGAGCTTGCATGATTTTTATTGTTATGACAGAAGAGAGCGTGATAAAATTGAATTTGTATTGTATCACCTACGCCTTAGCGGCCTTCCTCATTCCACTGGCATTTAGAAGTGGTCGCGTGGACGATGTTGTCATGTCTTTTACTTCGGTCGTTCTGAAGTGTAATTCTTTCTTTTCTTTACCTGATTACCATTCTCTTATGTAGGATTTACACTCCCAAGAACTTACAAACCAGTGCCTGTCGGGGAGCAGACGAAACTATGGATTGGACAGAGTGAAGACCATGACATGAAATGTAGGCGAAATCGATTATTGAAAAGGTGATATTGAAGCAGTTGATGGAATGAGTGATGGGGGAAACTGGAGAACCCCGAGAAAACCCACTCTATAACTCAATAAGCAGAATCTTTAACAACACTCTAAATGCACAGCTGCAACCGACTTGGCAACAACGGATTTTTTCGCCAGGAGTACATTGAGAGGACCTTCTCTTGAATTCACGCCATTAGCAGTGGAAGAAAGACGAGAGACAGGTTTACAACTTCCTGAAATGTGGTCGTTTCCTGTACATCGTAATATAATAAAAGAGGTTTTGACTGCACCAGTAGGTATAAACAAAGTTGAAAACGCAGTTGCATGGCATATGTTATTGTCATTCAATTGCCTTGAGGTACTGAAGCAATACGCATAACAACAATCACAATATTACATCACGCTATGATGTGATCTGTCGAACGACGAAAACTCGAACGAGTAAATTCCTATTCCCCACGAGAGAGCATGTTCAACTATGGTTCGCTATATTTTTGCTGCCTTTCCAACGAGTTGGGCTCGAAGAGACGAGCAAGTCTCATTCATTTTAATCTGCAACTTCTGGTTAAAGTTTTAGACCTTGTTAAAATCACTCACTAGTTGCTACAAACTATTTGGTATTCTGTAATATCGTAAAACAAGAGTAGCATTTGGTTGAAGGGAAGGAAGTCCTGGTTAACGAAACCGTGTTGTTAACACTTGCTGTATGATGTTACCGGTTGAAAATAGATGCACCTTTAGTGCTTAGGATCTTAAATGACAATCTCTCTTAACTACAAAGTTACAGAATAGCCCTGAATGGTGTACCATATGAAATGAACGGGTAAAACTCATGTGCTTGATATCTATAGGCTGTACCCTGCGCGGCATTCCAGCAAGCAAATCCCAATCGGTCAACAACTCCTTGCGCATTCGGCAACTTCTTCTACTCTACGTTGTTGCGTGTAGTCGTTTCGAGCATCAAAATGAAAATTCCAAAGCGCACATCGGACCAGGTAAGCCGGCCGTTCTTCTATGGGGTATGTTTCGGAAACATCTTGTGCGTGGAACCTGAAATTTAAGGAAAGATTTAACAGAGATATGTAGAATTTGTTTGAGCCCTTTAAGCAGGAAGGTTACCGAATGAATGAAATTGGTGAAAGATGCCCAAATGAAACCGGAGTCTTTAGTACTTAGTTACCCTTCAACAAAACTCCTCTTTTTAAGAACATTAATTACAGGTTGTATTAATTTCTTTATGGGCTAATTCGACATTCCTGTTCAAAGGATAAGGAAAACGCAGCTGTATAACTTACCCTATCTAGATTTGAACCCGGAACCTTCTGAATGTGAGGCAGACACACTAACTAAAAATGTCACAAAACTAGAATTAAAACGTAAGTTCGTAAGGCGAAATCTTGGATACGCAGTTAAGACAGGCTTAGCATTCCAGCACATTAGAGCAAGAAATACTTAAGAAAACATAAATGCATTTCTGCATATTTTTATCATCGTTTTCGAATAAAAATAATCAGACTTGAATATGCGTTACAATATCCATTTTTACAACGCTGAACTAAAACTGTAATTAAGAACTAATATTTCAATCTGGCCGCCATATGTGATAACGAGATATAGGAATATTTAAGCAGTTGGCTTCAAGTTATCAACACTCAAATCATTTTGACTAGAGAGAACGTGCACAAAGCGACTGGGTAATTGATAGGCAGATAAGACGTATTGACTCCTATCCGAAAATACGAAGATACTATTTGGGATGAGGGTTTTGCATGCCTATACTCCAGTAATAGTTTAATCTTATTTCTTTTAGGCCTGGCATAAGTGTTGTCCTCCGTAATCTATGGGTAATATGCTAGCCTAGCGGGTTCAAAGTAGGCGATGGATTTTTTCGGCCGTAAAAATTCTTAGCATGGTTTCCTTCGGAAGGAAACTAAAGCACAGTCCTGTTTCGTAAACTTATGGCATATAAAAGAATCTCAAGGATGATAGCGAGGCCTCTGAGCAAAATTGTAACCTTTTATGCCCAATATAGCAGTTAAACTGTAAGAGAGCATCTGTAAATAAAATCTCAATTCTTTTGTCCTGGCTTTTATGCATAGTAATTTCTATGCCACCTGAGAAGATTTGCCAAAATTATTTTGAAAGGAAAAAAGCAGTTTAAGGGATCATCTCGGGAATGTTTCATATTTCAAAACATATTTTAATCTGTGCAACAAATTTCCGCATAAGACAACCATAAACATATTTTTGTTGCACGTCTATTGAGTTTGTAGTAACAAAAGTGAATCTTTACATGCAAGTAAAACACGTTAAAACAAAACTCCCGTCTTAATTGTTAGGCGAGTGTAGTTCTCTTCGATTTTTATTAAAGTATGTAATCTTAGTGGTTCTCTTCATTTAACGATTCATTCTCAATTCTCTGCTCACGCACTGGTCGATGATATATGTATCTATATTGATTTTTCTAGATGAATAAATGATAATTGTATACTCTTATGTTTCTCACAGTGGTGGATGCTCCAAACTTTTTATGAGCTTATTTTAAGCATTTAAAATGACCTTGCCATTAGGGGTTGGCAGTTATGAGAACTCAAATCGGGGAGTCTCCAGTAACTGGAACACAGGACCGCACGAGGTCATAGTAATTCCAATGTGGCCACTGGGAGAAAGGGACGAAGGGGAAGGGGAGACCCTAAAGGCTAACAGATCCGGATGTTGGTGTGCGCTAGCAAGGACCAGGTCCCTTATGAGTCTAATATGAGACCACCCTGACTCCGGCAAGACCTTCCTTTTCCATCCGCACCTGGGGGTCCGGGTAATAGGCAAGACAGTTCCCAGGAAGGAAGGAGGTCCCAACAACCACCAAGCGCTCGGGAAAAATCTACAGCGGAAATTCCACCGATCTGCCGCAACTTACCAACCGCCGTCACCTGTTGCTACAACTTGAAACGCATGAACGCATGGTAAAGAGTGATCCCTGTCCACACAGGAACAATCTGCATTCATATTTTGGGCATCCTGTATATCGCTGAAGAAAATAAAAACCAACATTTTTTTGGAAAACAAAATAAAAAATAATCAAGACGAAACGACTTAAAACAAATGGTGTCTACCCATAATGTCATTAAAAAGACGAAATATTAAGTAAGGAACTGTAGGAAATACACTGCAAAATTAACTTCAGTAACCTGCGTCTCAGGTCGTGTTCTAGATTGATCCTCTCGTTACTAAATCTCTAATTTCGTAACTCTTATTCATGTTCAGTTTAGGCGAAAAGGCTCATGTTGAACGCCACCCATTTGAATGCTTTTTTGTAATTCGTCGTCATTTATTCTTTTAATGTGTCAAAATCACTCCCGTTTGATAGGTGTATTAAGAGTATTTTACAATTAAAGGATGAATTAGCCAATGAAATATTATTAAAATGCTGTAGTGTAATTACTGACCTCTTAAAAGAAACATGTGGCTGAATAATTCAGCGTCCATTGGCATGGCCTACAAGCTTCAAATGTTGATGCTGCAATTTTTTAAGATTCTGGTATTGTCACAAATTGGAGTATCTAATGTTAATTTACAATTTCATTCAATACAAATTTGTCAAATTGATTCCAAACATATTTCCTGTTGCATTCTGTGTTCTGAGGTTCCCCTTTCCAATTATTGCATCTATGTTAGCATTAGATGCTTCACCGAATCGCGAGTCAGCCATTTTTTTACATTTCAATAGCGGCTTTGTTGTGTCAAACTGCGTCAGCTGTTGCGCATCTGTAGCACAGTGCAGCTAGATTCTCTAATTTGATTATAGCATAAGAAAAGCAGAGGAGGTGATAATGAAATGTGATCAATTTTTCACGAATCGAGGGTGTCATTATATGAAATTTGAAATACATGATTTGTTGATTTCAATTAAGTCACGTATGAGTGAAACAGTCTAAGTAACTATTCGGCAAGTTTCTCATAATTACAACTTTCGTAATACGGAAAATGGATCATGCTTTTGGATTAGGGAACGTTCGCTCAATATGTCAAATGGGGTTCCACATTCCTTAATTGAGGAGGTGAAGGCTCTAGTACATATATCAGAATAAGTACGAAAACCACACAGTCTGTCTCGATCAACAATGGATTGAAACAAGGAAATGGGCTGGAACCCACTCCTGTTTAATACAGCAATAGAATATGCTATCAGCAAATTAAATATAGACACTGCAGGAACATTGTTGTATAAATCAATATGACAGCTATTGCTGATGGTATTAGCATCCTCATCAAGCTCCAAAACACAATTAACCTATTAGAACAAGTAGCAAGAGAGATAAACACCTCCAGAACTAGTGTTACCACAACCACGGATAGATACCGGTACACAGCAGTAACAATACAAATACATTTAAGTCAGTAAAAAATTCTCATGCTTAGGTGCAATCACTACTAATAATGATGAAATAGAAGAAAGCCGTAGCAGAGTACACAAAGTAAATAGGAATACTAAAGTTTCTTACCAATTTTTAAGTCCAAATTTATGCATAGGAAAAATAAAATAAAATACGACTATGTAATATCGGTCCGTCAGGTGCTGTTAGAGTGTGTTTCCTTAGCCGGCCTTCGAGACTCTTTGCAATTGTCTGTCAGATTTGCTGAGGTCCTGAAGTACGATAAATAAGCGGTTGAAGGGATTTTGAAGTTGTTAGAAGACTTAGACATGAATCTGAGATTTAAAACTTTAGATATTGAAATTTTATACTTTTTCGGCCTTTTCATGACTGTTTTAATTTTGGCTTTTGCTTCTTTGTTTGATATACCCACGCATATTCGTTTTTACCAGCTTTTTATTTTGTATTGAAATTCATATCTGGCTCTTGCCATGATCCGTTTTGTAAGGGCGCTGATAACCGAGTAATTGAGCGCCCTTAAACCTAAATCATAACCACTGTGTCTATAACAAGAGCTTTTACACGGCTAAGAACAGGCAGTTTAAGATAATGCTTATGACAGCAAGTTTTGGAAGCATTCACGCACTAGATCAAATAAGTCGGCTTAGGATTTATAAGCTCTTTCGACTACTGTCCGTTCACCAGCTCATACCTGAAGGGGAGAGGAGAGGCATTCCACGTAGTGTAACCTGAGTTTTGTAAACTTCCTAGATAACATTGCTCCTGGTTAAGATGACAACTTACCTCCAATGTTATTCCCGCTATATTTGCTCACTAGTATGCTAATATCTCTTAATTTCAGTTAAAAATTGGATGAGTCACTAGCATTATCTCGGCAGTAAAGAAACAATGAGTGTAGAAGTAGATAAATCCTTGTCTAGGGGTGCTTGCACGCACGCTTCTGTTGGCAGGCTGAGAACAGCTCGAGGTGTGTCATTCGTGCACCTGCCCTTTTTAAGGCTTAACCACTTTCATGAAGGGTTGTGGGGTTTTACAGGATGGCTGGTGAGAATAGGGTAGAGGGTAGATTGGAAGTAGCCAATTTCTGCTCCTCAACGGCTGCTAGTTCAGGTTGCAACTTTCCCTAGGCAGTGCTGGTGTGTGTGTGTGTGTGTGTGTGTGTGTGTGTGTGTGTGTGTGTGTGTGTGTGTGTGTGTGTGTGTGTGTGTGTGTGTGTGTGTGTGTGTGTGTGTGTGTGTGTGACAAAATATGGATGTTTAAAATTTTGAATTTTGAATCCAAGCGTCTCTTGGAAGGATTGTATGGGAGCTCAGCTTTCGCTGCTGCTTGGTTAACTTCGCTGTTACTGGGTGTGTCCGCAAGTCATGCGGAGAACCAGGTGACGCACAAGTGTGCGTTCTCTGGCATCATAGTCCCAAAGAGACCTAACAAATTTGCTATGATATTGAGGTATCAGAACAAAGGGTTTCAGAGTGACAGTTGTATGTGTAAAACAGATCTTCACAGGATGACTGAAACAAGCAAGCAATAAGAGTTTTCTAAAGCGAATGTATTTTGGGCTTCATTGGGCCAAACTGTCGTTTGTTTGCTCCCATACATCTGTGATCTCAATTTCATAGAACTAGATTGGGCCATGGTAAAATGAATAGAGAAATTTAACAGTTGACTTATCCTTACAGGAATTGCGCGATATAATGCTCGAAATGTTGTGACCGAAATATATTGGCAGGGTTTTTGAAGACACATAGAAATGGTACAAACTGATCAGAGGGAGAAAGATGGAGTAATTGAAAGTATCGTTTACGTTTTATAAGCTCAACTGCGTGAATTAAAAATAACATTTAAGTTCCGCTATTTTGAGCGATTTCTTTGCTTTGTTCTCGCGTGAATACATATTTCAAGCTTGTACTACTATCTCAAGCGCAAACAGAAGCACGACTGCAGCTTCATATATCGCTGTTCATCTGAACTTGTTTACTGGCGAACTCACTTGCTGCATTCTTCCAGGGACCATGAGCTGGTGACCAAACTGTATTCATCCCGAAGTTTACAGAAAACGCAGTGCTCAAGATTTGCATATAAGGGTCATTAAAATCTGATGTGTTGCACTCACATGACTTTCTCTACTCTTGTACTAACCATTGTTACAAACTCTTATTCCTATATCTTCTTCGTGTTAGTTGAGATAAACATGTAAGGGAATTTGTTATTGCTTATTTCCTTATAGGTGCAAGGGGAATATTAGAATACAGTAGGCTTTGAGCAATAGCCAAATTTTAAAGCTTTGAGATCCCGTTCTGTTTGCACGCTTGACATATAAAAAAATGGACAACGATGTTCCATTTCACCAAAGTTTTAAGTTTTTCGAAAGTCACACACATAACAAGGAATATCTCCGAAATGGTTCACTCCACCAAAAAAATAGACATAAATTGTGTTTTAGAAAGATCTACTTTTCTTGTACAGTAAGATTTTGTCTATCTCTTACGGTTTACGAGATATTCAAAAGTCATCCAGACTAAACAGGACTGCATAGGCTATAGCCAGAAAATTCAAAATATACATTTCATTTGTCATACAAATATCTTAAACATAAGACATTTTAATCAAAATCGTTAGAGCCATTTTCAAGAAAATAAACATTAGACATGTAAAGGGTGGTTTAGAAACTTAAATATCAAATATGGTTTTTAACCGAATTTTGGTTTTTTGAGTTATGCTGTCCATGGACTGACAGACCACAGACAAATTACACACACACCCGCGCGCGCGGACCTTTTTCTAAAAATGCTTTTTTTTTATTCAGGAGGTCTCAAGACATATATTTCCGGTGAAATCTCGACATCGAATTTTTGTGTGGAATACAATAGTTCCTTCTACTTACCAGTAGAGAAAAGTAAAACTAGAAAACCTCGGTTTCCGTATTCAAAACCAATAAAAGATGCATTTAAAGTGAAAATAATGCACATTTTATGCATAATAAAGCTAAAAATGTCTAATATACGCATTATACATTAATTCCCAAAAGGCCAAAATAAATAAATATACACGGAAGAAAGATACATATATGGAATCAGAAAGTAGTGGAAAGGAAAGCCTTCGTTTATTTCTGATATGTATTAAGTTTGAGCTAAATCCATTGCTCCTCTAAAAACCTGCATTTGCATGGGATTCTTGTCTCTATTAATCACTAATATTTAACTAAGCGTCTGTATATATAGGAAGGGTAGCAGGTGAGGGTTCTTATTAAAGAAGACACAGGTATCAAAAGGAATGGCGTCCCTTCCCTTCCTAGCCTCAGGGTGCAGTTGCCCTTTTGCTGTATTTGGTCGAAGGGTCGTATGTACCTATAGGGGATACGCACAAAGCCTTTAGTGGTCAGGTCAACATAAAGAAACTTTCTGTCTTTCACTGCGTAAGAGACGTAGGGTTAAGTACAGGAAAGCTCTTGGGCGAAGTAACCTTAGCGGTGCTGTCTAATACACTAGAAGAGGCATCCCCTTACACGGCTAATTCGAAAAGGAGCTGAACCATAAAGAGGAACGCCTCGTCACTGATCCTTCTTCGCAACATTTTAAGGCATTTTAACTACTTGTTACGTGTAAGTAAAGTGTCACTTAAAGACTAAATTTGCAGCACAATATAAAAACAATATTATTAACGTTTAAGTCGGTCGCTCTGGATATTGCTAACACCTTAAATAAAGTCAGATTAAAAAGTATATGGTTTCACTAGTTCGTTTTTCTTTATTAGTACGTATATGTCCGTTTGCCTATCAGATTACTAGTCACGGTTTATGATTTACATTTATTACGTTAACTTTAATGTTATATTTTTGAAGATATGTAAAATTATCGTGTTCTCGAGCTACATTTTGAAAATAGTATATTTTTTCGCTAACTAACCCCGTAGTGTAACAGCTCTTTCCGGGCCAAGACTGCGTCTCCCCTCTAACCACCACAGGTGTCACGAGCAGGGTGCAGTTCTGGAGGGTGAGATGTGATCAGATGTGCCGGTATATGCGGTCTTCGCAAGCAGGGACCGCTATTTCTTAATCAAGTCGCTCCACAATTGGCCCCCCCAGGGACCTAAGGAGAGTGAGTACCCCTCTGACCAGGCCCCCAGGAGGAGAAAATCCGGGAAGCGAACCCGGCCTCCCGCTTGGTAACCAGCAGTTGTAAAGTCAGGCGCTAAGGACATGACCATATTTCTTCGCTATCCTTATTTTTTTCGTTTTCAGAGACCTACGCATTAAACTAAACATTTATTCTTGCGAGGAGTTTGAAGAATTTAATGAAATTGCTATCACTGATTATAAGTGAAATGTTATTAGCGCATTTTTCACAAGCAAAGGAAATCAAAATTATTTTGACAGCAAAGTTTTCAAAAAGGGTAAAATAGCGAATATAAGCAGCAACCCTACTTTTATCGTTCAAATTAGGAACAAAAGTGTGGTTTGTTTTCGGACAAAAGCGGTTATTTCCATGCTCGTCACGCAAAGCTTGGTAGTGGAAAGTTTAAAGTTTAGTTTTACGGTCATAGAGGCTATGTGCGTTTAACAAGAACCAGTTTTTTACAAGAGTGCAGCGAAACAATAGTTAGTTCCTTTAGTACGGCCAGTGAATCTTCGGCCCACTGGTTGGTGAGGGTAGGTTAACCTTTCCAACATACTATGACGAACTTCAGAAAATGGATTCTCAAAATTACTTTAAATATGAAAATATATCATGTATATTAAGTTTAAACCATTGAAATACACGTTTCTGGTTTTATTTTCACACAATATCTTATAACATCATTTTGTTCGAATATTACTTTTGCATCTGTTATGAGCAGTAGCTGTTACTATTGGCAATACTGGAAGCAACAATTGCACCTTCTGCTATCACCAATCAGCAATAGCACGGTGTTGCTAACCCAGTTTTACAAGACCACATGGTTCAGTGTCTGTGCTGGTCAAGCTTGTCAGCTATTTTGTGCGTGCTTGAATTCCGATTTTAATGTTTGTCATCTTATCATATCATCGTCATCGTCATCGTCATCGTCGTCATCGTCGTCGTGATCGTCGTCGTCATCGTCGTCGTCATCATCATCGTCGTCGTCGTCATCGTCGTCATCGTCGTCGTCATCGTCGTCATCGTCGTCGTCATCGTCGTCGTCATCGTCGTCGTCATCGTCGTCGTCATCGTCGTCGTCATCGTCGTCATCGTCATCGTCATCGCCATCGTCATCGTCAGCGTCATCGTCATCATTGTAATACTGTGGCAACTGATTCGTAGGAATCGAAGAAAAAAGTTTGGCTGATATAAGAGCCAAAACCGCGAATTTATATTCAGACTTCATGAGCACTTTGAGAAGGAGCGGGTCAATGGTGGACCCCTTGTACCAGTTACCAAGGTGTTGGATAGAGGTTTTTACGCATTGAAAGTATGAAAACCCATCACCCTGAAGGGTGTCACCAATGAAAAGTGCCCAGTTGACTTCGGCTGCAGGTTTGCATGCCCACGGAAAACGAAGGCCTTGAGACAGTCCTAAAACTTCAGTTGATGCATATCAAAAGGATGGCATTCATTAGGTAGAATGTGCACCATTATGTACGAAGGAATTTCCTGCTCGTGAGAAGCTGCTGTATTCCTAAGAAACTGACTGATTCAATATTTTTTTGTTTGGTAAATGGTATAACAATTGTTTCCGTGTTCTATTATTATTTGATCATGTACATACATGTTTTTCACGTAAATTTACAAAGTAGCGATGTGATCTGCAAATGTGTAAATGTTTAAAATACGGAATGTTTGAAGTACTCTGAAATTCTCACTGGAGGACTGGCAACACCGCGGATTGTTGCAGATTGTTGCAGATCGCGGGGAATATTAACTTAATCGCATGCAATTTTTTTTTCTTTTGTCAAAGCCGTAGAAATTGCGAAGCCTGTCTATAAGCATATGGTGGACATATGGAACACTTCCTCTACACTCTAAACTCTTATTTCAATTTAATTCTGCAAGTTAAGATATTTTAAATGAATCCCAATGTTTTTGCATACTTGTTAATGCTAATATGTCAGTGGTTTAAGTTATGATCACTAAAAATTACAGTGCAAGGTGCCCATTGTAACATCAAACTGTACTTACTTGAACCCTTCACAATTCCAAGACTTTTATTACGCAGGATTCATTGTAATTGTGCATGTTGGAAGGGGATTGCTTTATTGCAATAAATATTGATTACATGCACGTACGAGTATTTATGCGGCAGTGATCATATTTATATATGTGGTAAATGCCTAACCATGGAGTTTGGACCGGATTACACTCCTGTTAATTCCACGAATATTAAATCCTTGTTTCATGACTGTTGTGATCACAATTCAGTTGTTTGCACGTTGCTTGTTTTGCATAATTACGACAACTATTCAGTTACCATTTGCATGTTTATATATTTTTATTCCCACGCTGCTGAAATTTGTTTTTGAACTAACACAATACGGAAAATGGAACTGTACACTATATGTTTGCCAACTCGTACCAATGCCTAATATTGGAATGTTTTAAATCATAACGAAATGTACTATATGGCAATATACACTTCATACCGCACATTTAAATATTTTAGCATTTTCTACAATTCAGGTAGAAAGTTGTGAACCCAGCGGCCGGAGAGAAAAACTACAGGACATTTAGATGAGGTTTATGAATGGTATTTCTACTTGCTTCTTCATTATCCCAGGGGAAACCCGAAAAAATACCCATGAGTCAAGAAGGTCAGACCATGGGAGAACACTAATGATATATGCAATGAAATGATTATTGGAACTGGAGCCTTGTGAAGAAAGTCTTTCAGGCTTAAGTTCAGAGTATATTCCTCCATTGTCAGTTTGAGGTCTGAAGAAAATATGGGACAAAAAAAAAAAAAAAAAAAAAAAAAAAAAAAAAAAAAAAAAAAAACACCTTGCTTTGGGAGGTCAATGATTTGAACCGTGGGCTTTCCGCTAAGGCAAGGTCCTACTTAAGTTTTTTCAATCAAATATAATTATTAGGTTCTTTTAACTTACATTGTTGGTCAAATTTGTTTTTTATAATCCTTTTGATCGATTCATACAAAAAGTTGCTTATTGTCTTTTATATGTAAGTAATGCGAATACTACAAATTATAGGTGGTTTATAACTTACAGTTCTAGCAATTAATATTTCCTACTATCACTCGTTGGTGTTGTAATATTATTCTATTGCATTTCTTGGCCTAGCTGCAATCGGTGTGTATGTAGAATCTTTTTAAGTTCTATCTATCCCGGGCGTGGATGAACTACCTTTCTATAAAGTTAGAAGTTGCTTTGATTACTTTTTATTGATCTTAATAAACACTTCTCAAACTTTAATCTTCACACTTTTCACGTCGTTAAATAATCCGCTTAAATATGGCGGATTCGACGTTATTATGCAAATCAACTTACATGTGATCAATCCTTCCGATCAATGTTGAAATACTATGCAGAACATTCGTAGTGCAGTTCAAACTTCACGAGTATCACTTAATTCGTCGATAATCACACTTTTAAATATACTTATTCGTATTTAAAGACAAAAGTCAATTTCAAAGACTTCTTTCCTCCATTAATTAATTGCAAGAAGAAAAAAGAATGTCAACGCAGGTCAGCCATATTAAAATTATTACAGGAGGCTACCTATGCTTCCTGCATTACCTATTCTAGATACATAGGACTTGTAAAGAAATAAATTGTTATAGAGGGCTTGCTGAGAAATACTGCTTCACAGTTGTTACATAGAACTATTAGGAGATGAATAATTAGGCCACCTGTGTAGTTTAACATGTATTCTTTTGTGTGCAGAATGATCACCATCCAGAGATTTTAGAAATGCGAAACCTCCTTATATACGTTTATCGTTCGGAGACATAAGCATGTTTAACATGTTCAAGTTATGCGATGTATGCCTATACTTCCATGTATACGCCAAAGGAAGCTGGGTAGAGTCTGTCTTCTTTGTTGAGAAACACAAACTTGACTTCATGTACCAGCAGAATTCCCAGATACCGAACAACGAGGAAGGTATGTGTGTAGATTCGAACGAGGACAGTGCAGTATGTTTGCTTGTTAGCTTGTTTACGCAACATACACCTGGCCAAATCTGGGCGTTTTCTTGGTACAGTACCTGCAATAAAAAGCAGCCAGTTTGAGCATTGTGTATGAGAACTTGGATGTGTGAACACAAAAACTCAATAAGGAAAAGTCACACACAAACAAAAGCCCCAAACACAGGTAAATCTTTTAATAGGGACTATCAATATTTAATGAAGACTGGTGTCGCAACTCAGTTGGTAGAGCGCCTGCCTGTTGTACAAGGGGTCACTGGTTCTATTCCCGGTTAAATGGAGGAATATTTCGCTAGCCAAGATTATTCCTATTTCCCCAGAATTTGTAAATATGAATTAGAGTTTGAGTGCGTGTTATCTAGTGTACAGAAAACCCAAAGACACAAAACTCACTGTATAAAAGCAAACACCACTGCCTATAGGCAATATACGAGATGACTTTCTCTACTCTTGTATTAAACATTCTTACAAACTCTTATTCGTCTATCTTCTTCATGTTAGTCGAGATAAACATTTGTAGAAACTATTACTAATTTTCTGTAGGTGCAAGGAGAATATGGAAATGCAGTAGGCTTTGAGTGACAGTCAAATGTTTTAAAGCTATCAAATTACTTTCCCTTTGCACGGCTAAGATATAAAAATGAATAACGATCTTCCATTTGTGGAAAGTATAAGTATTATAAAAGTCACACAAATGACAAGGAATATCTCTGAAATGGTTTACTCCATAAAGAATTTCATTTGGACATAAATTCTGTGTTCTAACGAGATCTAAATTTTTGTATAGTAAGCTTTTGTCTATCTCTTACGGTTTACCAGTTATACAAAATTCATCAAGAGTAAACAGGACTACGTGGGCTATAGACAGAAAATTCAAATTATACATTTCATTTTCCATAAAAACATCATAAACATATGGCATTTAACCCTAGAATACATATGTAGGGCTTCCGAGGCCCTATTACCTAATAATTCATGAACGTTGTATTGCTTTTAAAGTGTAGTTACTGAGATTTTATGCAATCTTCAAATAAAGCCTTGGGAATCTTCTGTTAAGATATCAGAAATATCTCTCATTTATTTTTATATTACATCAGTTTTTTGATAATCACTCCGAGAAAGCATAAGCAGGGTTCCAAGGCCCTATGCATGTCTAAGCTTGAATTTATGTTATAGCAACAGTTGGGCACAATGCAGTTAGTAGGCACTATATTCTTGGAATACCATTGCTGCAGTAGATATTTTGAAAGGAAATTACTGCACTTTTGAGATATTTGAGTATTTTCCATTAGTTGAAACTTTCAAATACAGTCTGTTGCTTGTGACACACGCTTACCAAATGGCTTCGTTTTTGAGTTATGCTGTTTACACACACACACTGACACAGACGAACCCTTTTTTGGATTTGGCAGGCCTCAAAACATATATTTCTGGTGAAATTTCGGCATCGAATTTTTGGGTGGAATACAATACATATTTCCTCTACAAATTGCGCTGGGAATTTTAATATTTTTGAATTCAAGCCATAAACATTCAGGCACTAAGTGTTATTAAAGTTTAAAATAGTAAGGCGGACATGCTCAACACTAACATGACTGAATCGGAATATTCTTGTTAGTTCTCGATAGTGAAACAGGGAAGGCCTACTCCAGCTCTTTCGCACTTCCAGTGTGAGCAGAAAAAAATCCTGGCCATGCTTGTTTGCAACTGAGAAAACGCCCTGGAATACGACAGGTTACGCAAATTTAGCGTATTTAATCCCAGCTTTGGATAGATATACTCCCAGCTTACGCCACTGCTCCCTACATTTCTTTACCCAGAATAATGGAACTCCGTAGAGAAATCTTAATCGCCTAGATTTAAACTCTGGACCTGCAGACTGTTGGACGCGCTGTTGCCCATTGCACCGTAGACGTGGGTGTTTTCTTTTGAATTTCTCTTGAGGTTTCCTTAAGTTGATGGATGATCATGTTTTTTGCTGATATCTAACAATTTTCAGTTTATATCATAACTCACAGTCTCAAGGGTACCCAAACGTTTCATCTTTACGGTATGTGAATGTGAACAAAAATCTACATTTTTAGTCAGAACTTTTTAAAAATGTTTTGCTAATGATTATCATATTAAACCAATTAGTTATTTGCGCTTCTAACACTTAAAACTATATTTTTGGATAAACATAAAAAATTCAAAATTGAAAATGTAATTTCTTTCAAATTCTGTGAATTTCTGTTTGAATGGTTACAAATTTTTTGTAATTTATGTTAAGAGCATAGTTGTTGGTTTGCATCATTTCCTGTCTAATAAGCTTCAAAATGATGTATGAATGAGGTATGTACCATAATTTCCTTGGGATTGGAAAGGTAAAAATACTGAAAATTTAAATTTAGATTTCCACAATATTATGGTTTTTTATTTTAAATTAACGTCCTCCAACATTGTGTCATATCGGACGAACAATATTATGTGCCCAGATGTGCCTCGATTGATGAATTGTTAAATTAAACGCACTTTTGGTAACAATTAGTATGCAAACTATAAATTTTTGAAAATTAGAAAGTCTAAAGTCTACTAACAATTCTTACAAACTCTTATTCCTATATCTTCTTCGTGTTAGTTAAAATAAACATTCGTACAAATTATCTTATTGCTTATGTCCTTGTAGGTACAAGGGGAATATTAGAATACAGAAGGCTTTGTGCGACAGTCAAATCTTTTTTACCTTTGAGATTCCATTCTCTTTGCACGATTAACATATAAAAAAATGAACAACGTTGTTGCATTTCACTAAAGTTGTGTTTTCCGAAACTCACACACATAACAAGGAATATCTCCGAAATGGTTCACCCTACAAGAAAATTTATTGAGACATAAATTGCGTATTTTAGCAAGAGCTACATTTTTTGTAGTGCAAGATTTTGTCTATCTCTAACAGTTTATCAGTTATGCAAAATTCGTCCAAAGTAAATACGACTACAGGGGCTATAGCCAGAAAATTCAAGATATACATTTCATTTGTCATAAAAATATCTCAAACACATGACATTTTAATCAAAATCGTTAGAGCCATTTTCAAGAAAATCAAAATTTTCGAAAAATGTTCCATGTAAAGGGTAGTTTAGAGTAGGGCTATTTTCTTCAAAATCTTCCTGTCGCATCCTTGAATGACACTAAACTTAAATACCAACTTTGGTTTTTAACCAGCTTTTCGTTTTTGAGCTATGCTGTCCACAAACTGGCAGACTGACACACAGACACACACACGGACCTTTTTCTAAAAATGCTTTTTTTGGATTCAGGAGGTCTCAAAACATATATTTCCGGTGAAATCTCGACATCGAATTTTTGGGTGGAATACAATACTTCCCCTACTTACCAGTAGAGAAAGTAAAAAGTGGATAAGTTAAAAAAAAAAAAAAAAAAAGACCAACGTGAAGGTATACCGTAAGTTGAAGATTAATGGGTAATTCTGTTTGGAAAGTAAGAAATATAAAGCTGTAATTAAAAATGGCGTGCTAAATTAAGTATAGCATACAATTATGAATACTCCGAATTAAGAATATTTCCGAAAAAACAGTATTTTGAATATTCATTATTAGAATACATAGACTGAACCATTCGAGTACATTTTCCACCTCTGTTAGGAAGCAACGCTAAGGTCTATAGTACCTCTCACATTATTTGCTCAGCAGTTATTCTGATTACTTCAGACTGTTGTTGTTACGTTAGTAACCGGCAGAGTTGGTGCCGTTAACGCCCTTCATTCTAAGAATATCCATAATGAGTTCGGCGGAAGCGTCTGCCATTATTAAACACCAATACCTAAGCATGGCTCCCTTTTTCTTTGCAAAACATATTTTCTGCTCCCTAGATAAGATAATATAAGTACTTAAGCAAATAATAAGCATTCCTTTCTGGCTATTCATGCGACTAATATTGTTGATGTGAGCAATGTTATAAGAGCATTACTTAGCCAAAAGTACATCACAAATATGTGACTGTCAACTAGAGTAAAGTTAACCTCACAATTGAGACAAATGAACATTGCAGATTGATGGTAAAATATTAAGAAAGTAGCAAGGCTGCATTTTATAATACGAGGCTTGTTATTATATGCATGGGGAACTGCAAACCAATACTGGGAAGATATTGGAAGTGTGGAGAGAGCACTATGTAGACAAATTTAAGAAAATAAGGAAATGGGAAATGAAAGTTCTAAATGAAGAAATAGATGAGATAGAAATGGCAGTACACAAAATGAAAAGTGGAAAAGCTGTGGGTCCAGACTGAATTTTCCAAGAATTAATCAAGGCAGGAGGGAAGACCTTAATAAGACAGATGAGAACAATTTTAGAACAGTGTGGGAAGAGGAAAAAATATCCAAGGATTGGCAGAGAAACGTAATTATCCCCATATGCAAGAAGAGCGAATCTTGTAACTGTGAAAACTATAGGGCAATAAGTTTATCCTCAACCGTCTTCAAGGTCTTCACAAGGATACTGGAAAACAGACCCCTTAGACAAATTGAAGACGAATTAGAGGAAGAACAGGCTGCCTATAGACCTGGAAGACAAACCCAGGAGTGAATATATTCCTTAAAAACAATAAGTGAAAAAATGGCATCAAGAAGCAGAAGCATCAACCTGACTTTCCTAGACTTGAAAGCAACTTTTGATAGGGTGCCTAGAGTGGAGATTTGGAACACACTGTAAAAAAGAGGGATAAGTGAAAAGCTACTAAGAGTTATTAAGTCAACGTATGAGAAAGTAGAAAGAGTAGTAAGGTTGAATGGGAGAGAATCATGGGAATTCGAAATGGAAATGGGGGTGAAACAGGGAGACAGCCTCAGCCCACTACTGTTTATAATATTAATGGATGAAATACATAAAAGATGTAAGGCACGACCTGGAAGGGTGAAGGTGGGAAATTGGAAAATGAGACCAGCGCAGTGTCAGGCAATGCAGATGACATAGTGCTGACAGCTGACATCTAAAGAAAATACAGCAAGCAATAGAAGAATGGAATGCCACCCTGGAAGGAAAAGGAATGGAAATAAACATAGGTAAAAGCAAGGTGATGCAGGTGGCTAAGACAGAGGATAAGGTTGGACAGTTGATGTATACTGAAAGGGGACACAGATCGAACATGTTGAGAGCTTTGAATACCTAGGAACAATATTACACCAATGTGGCAAAATACAACAAGAAGTGAGTAATAGGGTCACAAAAGGTAATAAAGCATACAATCAAATTAGTCATACCATATTGGGGAAAAAAGAAATACACCCCCAAACAAAGCTCAAAATATACAGGACTGTACTGGAGCCCATCCTATTATAAGGAAGCGGGAGCTGGCCAGCTAGAGAAAAAGATAAGTAAAATAACGGGTTCAGAAATGAAAAGCCTGCGACATATGGTGGGCAAAACTAAAAGAGAACTAATAAGAAATCCAAGAATTAGAAGGGATTTGCAACAACCCCCAATTGAGAAACGATTAGCACAAAGAGAATTACGATGGTTTGGCCACGTATCACGAATGGATGAGGGAGAGAAGCCAGTTTCTGGAAGCAAGGCCAGAAGGAGGAGGACAGAGAGGCCACCCTGGAGTCACATATGAGA